>RWGY01000140.1:47285-235836 GCA_007726485.1 Eragrostis curvula
ATCATGCAAGGAGGAGGTGACGATGAAAAGATTTAAAGGGTGGCGACATGATAAAACTAAAGATGACTGTTACTCTTCATGATACTAATAGTATAATACCAGTGATATAGAGCATCGTAAAATTCCTCTACTTTTAAGCCGGCAAATCATAGAACAGTACGTAGCATTCCCGGTGATAGTCTCTGTTGTCGTCGTCTGTTATACGCACGGAGTGTGCAGCAAGTCGAGAAGGCCGCCTTTTCCGTCCTGCAAACAACCGATAAGAAGGGGGCCAGGTTGAGCCATGAATCGATCCGTGGGAGAAGAAAGGAACAAAGGAGAGCTTGAAGTTGCGGCGTGCTCACTACAGCGTGTGCGTTTGATCCTGATTACAAAAGGCAACAAAAGATGCCGTACGACGACGACGAGGAGCCTCCCCCGCCGAAGCCCGGGCCGGCGAGGCCGGTGCCGCCAGTGTGGCTCACTAAGGTCCACAACTCCGAGGCGCCCCTGGCCGCCAACGACCAGAAGGTGCTGCTGGAGCTCCATGGCGTCCCCTCCGCCGCCTCCCGAGCGCCGCTGGACCTCGTCGCCGTCATCGACGTGAGCGGCAGCATGGAAGGTGCCAGGCTCGACAACGCGAAGAAAGCACTCACCTTCGTCGTCCGCAAGCTGACCGACATCGACCGCCTGTGCGTCGTCCAGTTCAACCACGCCGCCGCCCGGCTCGGCGGGCTCCGCCGCGTCACCGAAGCCGCCCGCGCCGAGCTCGAGTCCCTCGTCGGCGGCCTCCAGGCCGACGGCGGCACCAACATCGAGGCCGGCCTCGGCGTCGGCGTCGCGGTCCTGGCGGAGCGCAGGTTCGCCGCCGGCCGCGCCGCCAACGTCATGCTCCTGTCCGACGGCGAGGAGAACAACGGAAACGCGAGGCGCGTGGAGCCCGGCGACGTTCCCGTCCACACCTTCGGCTTCGGCTCCGGCCACGACTCCAGGCTGCTGGGCGACGTCGCGGGGAAGAGCCTGGGCGGGGTGTACAACTTCGTCCCCGACAGCGACGACCCCGCCCAGCTCGCCAAGGCCTTCTCCCGGATCCTGGCCGGCCTCGTCACCATCGTCGCCCAGGACCTCGAGCTCACCGTCACGCCGGTCCCCGGCGAGGCAACCATCAAGAAGGTGGACGCCGGGACCTACCCGGCGGACCCTGTCGGCGACGGGTCCTCCCCCGTCACCGTCCGGTTCGGCACCCTCTCCAGCGAAGAGGCGCGGAGCGTCGTCGTCGAGCTCGCGCTCAGCGACCGCACCGGCTCCCGCCCGTACCGCGCCACCGTCGCCGAGGCCTTGTACAGGTTCACCACCGCCCAGGGGCAGCAGGTGGCCGCCCACCCCGAGCCGATCACCATGAGACGCGGCGGTCGGAAAGCCGCCGCAGACGCAATGGCCGTCCCGCCGCCGCCTCCTGCGGTGGTGACCGAGGAGATCCGGCAGCAGCACGCGTTCACGATCAAGGAGGCGATGGCCAAGGCCGAGGAGAAGAAAATGGAGGAGGCGTCCCGCATACTAAACGAGGCACTGAAAAAGCTGGTGGAGGCACGGAAGAAATTGCTGGACCCGATCCTGGAGGAGCTCTACAAGGAGCTGATGAAGCTGCTGGAGTTCTTTGCGACGTACGAACTGTACAATGAACACGGCCGACACTACGCCATCGCCGCGAAATCCTCACACGACCGCCGGCGGTCCACCGAGAAGGGCGACGACGACGCCGGTCCCTACGACACGAAACGCGTCAAGGAGTATCGCAGACAGGTCGAGATGGCCGGCGAGAGGGCCCCGCCGTCCGCCGCAGAAGACGAGATTGAAGAGATGGAGTCGGCAGTGGCAGTGCCAGCTGACCGCAACGGGGAGAGGAGGACGCTGGCGCTTGCGCTGCGGCTGCTCACGGCGGTGCTCAGCCTGTTGGCCTTCTCGGTCATGGCCAGTGCAAGAACGACAGGGTGGGCCGGCGACTACTACGGCCGCTACGAGCCGTACAGGTTAGAGACCACTCATGTTCTCCCTTACTTTAATTTGTTTTTCCTTTTGCTCTTATCACTCCTTTTTTACTTTTTGTATTTTCTTTGTTTTTTATGTGGTCCCCATATAGGGGTGTGTCCAAGGTTTGGTCTTTTTTATTACCCCTTGAGTTGCTGACGAGGCATACTTCGTTATGATGTTTCTCTCACCATAACACAGACAGACACCATCAGTTTCCACCCTAAGCAAATAATTAGGATGGGATAAACAGATAAAGTGATGACAAATTGTACACTATAAGAGTAGTAATCATGTCAACAGTAACTTGACTCAAGTTACTTGAATATTTTCAGTATTTTGAACCTGGATGACACATGTCCATCCGATGCCAAAGACTGATTTGCCATTTACCAAATGTCACATTATTTTTCGAGGGATAGGAATGTAGCTCGTCTAAAAATTATACCAAGCCGTTGAAAGGTTAATCAGGGTGCATATTCACTACAAGAATGTATATCTTCCCCGACAGTTCCTTTTTAAGTTACCAACAGTTTTTAGTATATTTTGCTAGCTATTTTGGAAACTGTAGGTAATGACTTTGTGAGGAATGATGTTGTGGGTAGTTTGCCAAAACTTTTGAGAAATATGTGAATTTGTATTACAAAACTGTTGGCCATTTGTGTAAAATACAAAAGATATTGAAAAATATTGGCCACTCAGAGAAGAACTGTCGGTAAACCATCTGTTTCTTGTCGTGATTGTTCTTGGACACAAAGCAAAGCCGTCCTGCAGTGCATCTTGTCATGTCAAAAAAAAAAAAAATGCAATGCATTTTGCACCCTATTTTAGAATCACGCAAATTTCCAACTGATAAAGGTAACGGAACATTCCCCTAATTTACTGTGGCAGGTACGCCGTCGGAGTGAACGTCATCATCTGTTTCTACTCTTTCGCGCAAGCATTCGTTGAGACCCGACGTGCTATTTTGCCGGGGCTTCAGACCAACTCATGCTACTGTATCACCCTCTTCCTTGACCAGGCAAGCGGAGCTAGCGCGTTAATTCTTCAATCCAGCAGCGCAATCGCAGCACCTGAATTACCTGGTGGCGGATGACAATCGAGTTTCTTGCGCGTGTTGGCTGATATATAAGGGGTTTGTTTCAATGCAGGTGCTGGCGTACCTGCTCATGTCGGCATCGTCGGCCGCGGCATCCCGCCACCACCTGTGGGTGTCAAGGTTCGGCAAGGACAGTTTCAACGACAAGATAAACGTCGCCGTGTGGTTTTCCTTCCTTGCGTTCCTTGCGCTGTCTGCCAACGCGCTCATCTCCACAGTCAATCTCTTCAGCAGGATATGAACATTTTGTTATAAGGGCTTGGGCTGATATGTTTCATTGACAGTTATTCAGGAGTATATTCTGGAAATAATGTAGCGCAAAACTATTAAAAATAAGGCATTCATTGTATATGTAACTTTGCAATTAATTCACAATAAAACACTTGCATCATTGTAATGATATGAACTAAAACTTTCGAAGCCTATGCCACGAAATCATATAGGTCACATATGTCTCATATGACCTTAGTCCCACCTATCCCGTCAGCAATAATGGTTGTGCCAAAATAATATAGTTCTTTGTTACGAAGTTTTTTACCCTTTTTATTTAAAACATTTTACTTATATAGATAGCATTCACTACGGGAAATCTGTAGTTTGCCGAGTGTTAGATGCACTCGGCAAAGCCACTATAACACTTGGTAAAGGGTTTGCCGAGTGTTTACACTCGGCAAATAGCATTCGGCAAATTCTGGTCGACAAAGGGCTCTTTGCCGAGTGCTTTATGTCAGGCACTCGGCAAAGCCTTTGCTGAGTGCTATAATACACTCGGCAAAGACATACACTCGGCAAAATTTGAATTAAAAAAACATCCGGAAAAAATAGCAAAAATATTTTTTTTTAATAAGGGAAGGCCCCCACTGGCTACGGGAAATCTGTAGTTGCACTCGGCAAAGCCACTATAACACTTGGTAAAGGGTTTGCCGAGTGTTTACACTCGGCAAATAGCATTCGGCAAATTCTGGTCGACAAATGGCTCTTTGCCGAGTGCTTTATGTCAGGCACTCGGCAAAGCCTTTGCTGAGTGCTATAATACACTCGGCAAAGACATACACTCGGCAAAATTTAAATTAAAAAAACATCCGGAAAAAATAGCAAAAATATTTTTTTTTAATAAGGGAAGGCCCCCACTGGCTACGGGAAATCTGTAGTTTGCCGAGTGTTAGATGCACTCGGCAAAGCCACTATAACACTTGGTAAAGGGTTTGCCGAGTGTTTACACTCGGCAAATAGCATTCGGCAAATTCTGGTCGACAAAGGGCTCTTTGCCGAGTGCTTTCTGTCAGGCACTCGGCAAAGGCTTTGCTGAGTGCTATAATACACTCGGCAAAGACATACACTCGGCAAAATTTGAATTAAAAAAACATCCGGAAAAAATATTTTTTTTTAATAAGGGAAGGCCCCCATTGGCTAGCCACAAGTTCCAATTCATCAACTTGCAAGTCGCAGTATTTTTTGCAAGTGCACACTTCGCGTCTGGTGAGATTCGAACTCATGACCTCTCCTCCGCATGAAACTCTCCCTACCAATACACCACAGCATCACATGTGCTCATACTCCCTTTTGATTCTAAACATATTATACTAAACTGAGTGTCAATTGATTATTTGAAGACCTAAACGAATTCAAATCAAAAAGTTGTCAACTACGAAGATTCATAAATTTTCAAGGTCTACAACTTTTATTTTGGTCGTTTTACCATTTGAGGTCATTTGAAAATTTTGAATTTCAAATTTTAACTCTTTCAATCTAAGTTTCCGTTGACAAGATGATTTCAAATAAAGAAGTTGTCAACTATGAAGTTTCATAACTTTTCGAGGTCTACAACTTTCATTTTGGTCATTTCTCCATCTATGATCGTTTGAAAAATTCAAAATTCAAATTTAAGAAAATTCAAACCTCTATTTCGTTAGCAAAATTAATTCAAATTAAAAAGTTTTGAACTACAAAGTTTCATAACTTCTGAGGATCTACAACTTTTATTTTGGTTATTTATTCATCCGACATAGTGATAGTAATATTGTTCACAAATGTTATATATCCCTCTTTATAGTTTCATAAAACTATATAGGAGATATAGATTTTGTGAATAAATTTTATAGCTTTTTGTCGAACGAAGAAATGACCAAAATAAAAAGTGTAGACCTTAAGAAGTTATACAACTTTGTAGTTTAAAATATTTTGATTTGACTTAATTTAATACAACAGAAAATCAATTGAAATTTTATTTGCCGAGTGTAATAGGGAAAACACTCGGCAAAGAGCCATCTTTGCCGAGTGTACCCCAAAAGCACTCGGCAAAGACCCATCTTTGCCGAGTGTCAAGGTGGGACACTCGGCAAAGTTTTTAATCTTTGCCGAGTGTCAAAAAACACTCGGCAAACCCATCTTTGCCGAGTGTTTTTTTTTTAACACTCGGTAAAGAAATCTTTGCCGAGTGTTTTTTTAGGCACTCGGCAAAGATCTTGTTTGCCGAGTGCTCGAAAAAATACACTCGGCAAAGACCTCGACACTCGGCAAATGTCGGGTTTCCCGTAGTGATTAGTCCAAAGTTAAGAAAATTTGAATTTAATCAAACCAGGGAATGATTACATTTCTTGATGGAGTATTTGAAAAGGAAATTAGTTCTCATGTTACAAGCCTTGAAATAATTGGTTCCTCACACAGGAGTTGTTGCATGGGGCATGTCACTACTACAAAACATGGATTTTGTAACACATATTTATAACACAAGTAAAAATGTGTTATAAAAATATTTCATAGTAACACAAGCATTTGTCTTATCAAGTGTACTTGTAACACAAATGCTTGATTTGTAAAAATATGTTACAGATAATTGTTCTAGTAACACAAAAAATAGTGTTTCAAACATAGTGTTACAAAGAAAGCAATGTGTCTAAACATAGCAAGCTTATAACTCATAGTAACACAAACAAATGTTACTGTTATGTGTTATTAGAAGCCATAGTAACACTTTTCTTGGGCTATAGTATCATATATTTAAAAACTTTAAAAATTAAAATCAATTAAGGATAATTTTTTGTCAAATATGCATGTGTAGCGTAGTGGAATTTCAAAAACTAAATGATGGTGAGGTCTTAGGATCGAATCCTAGCAGCCACAAATTATTTGATATTTTTTATTTGTGTTCCTACATTATATTGTAACACATTTTATTAGACATAGTAACATATTTACATGTGTTGCTACATTATTATTGTAATATATTTTTTCACTAGTAGTAACACATATATGTGTTACACTAGAACTTGTTCTAGTAACACCAGCATATGTATCACTTATTATATGTGTTACTATACGTATTTGTAATATTTTTTTCTAATTTTAGTATCTATGTGTTACAAAAGACCTGACCTCATATCCTGGCTCCGCCCTAGCTGCTCACCGGAGACATAGAAGAAAAACTCAACTACATATAAGAAACTAGGATGGAATCACTTCATTGTTCAAGTAGGAAATTACACTTCATGTAATGTATTCTGGTGGCCACTTGTTTGTTCACAAAGTTCGCCCCGTATTTGAGCAGCATGTTTGCCTTAGGTAGTGTGCCAAATCGTTGGAAAAAGAAAATTCGCACGATTTCAAGTTTGATGAATCCGCGTATCCCAGGCCAGCCTGCTGCTCTGCGTTTAACGCTTGGCATCCAATCGGAATCGCAGTCCGAGTGGACACGGGTTGCGATCCATGCATGCATCTCCACCACAAATATCGACGCCCATCGCCCACCATGGCCCCCACCCCTGGCCTGCCTCAATCCTCCGAAACCTCCATCCAGTGCTTCAACAACAAGCGCATCGCCGCGTCTCGTTCGTCGATCGAGAACAGCAGCGGTTGCGTCCTACTACTACTACTACTACTAGCAGAAAGAGCGGCGTGTCGTCCACGATCGATGGCGGCGGCGAGTGAGATCAACGCGACAAAGGATTCTGCTCCCAGCAGCTAGCCTCGGGCCGTGGCGGATGGCTACATGAACAAGGTGAAGCCGGGGCAAGGATTCTACGGCCGGGTGTACGCAACGTGGGACAGCGTGAACAAGCAGCTCGTCGCAGTGAAGCAGCTCATCAGCAACCGGACCGACGACGAGTTCGTGGCGACAGGCCCCAGCGAGTTGAGCAAGAGGATCTCGTCCCTCCTGGCGTGGCACGGCCACCCGAACGTCGTCAAATTCCTGTTCGCGTTCGTCGCGGACATCAGCCGGGACGACCGGGACCGCTTCATCTATCGTCACGGAGCTCGCCGGCCCGATGAACCTGCGCCAGTTCATGCGGACGCGGCGCAGCTAGCGAGGAAAAAGTACTCGATCTGCGGCTTCAACGCCTCCGATCGAGATGACGCCGGCAAGAGAGAAGAAGGAGAAGGACGGGTCGGTGATCGATGCTGGCGTCGTGGAGCCTGTACCGTGCGCAAGAGCCCCTGTTCCTCGGGTCCGTGGACTACGACGAGCGGATCGACACGTGGGCGCTCGGCTGGGGGTGTTCGTTTCGTTTAGGACTAAAGTTTAGTCCAAAGTTCTTGCTATTTAAATGTATTAAATAAAGTGTAATTACAAAACTTTTTTTAGAAATCTGGGCTACTTTGTGAGACGAATCTAATGACGGTAATTAAGCCGTGATTAGACGATAGTTACTGTAGCATCTAAACTCTTAAAGAACCAGTTTGGAAAAATACACTTTATACCTGCCAGATTGTATCCACCTGTATATTAGCCATTGATCTAAAGGTCATCTTTAATATCTACCATCCGATCCTGCCATGCTAGGCCTGGACCCATGAAATGAGGACACGGGAGGTGGACAAAGTGTCATCGCCAGTTCATTTGCGATGACGATCTCAATATTTTTTACACCGTGACCAGCGCTACCCACCCGCGGTTAGCCCCGCCCGCTAATCGTGTTCACTTTCCTTCTCGTTCTTCCTCCTTCCCTTTCTTAATCTCTTGCAAATCCACCGCCGCCAGAATGCCCATGCCCCGGGCAGAGATGGAGACGGAGCACCAGCCCGTCGAAACTCTCGGAGGGGAGCCCTGCCGCCGGGAGGAGGTGGCACACCGTCCAAGGGGGAGGCGATGCCCCAGCTAGCGCCAGAGCCGAAGGAGGTCGAGCTCCCGCCGCCGTTCTGTGCACCGGAGTGCTCGGCAGTCGGCTACCGTGTTGGAGGGGAGCGCGCCTATGGTGAGTCTGACTGAACCGCGCCTTCGTCATTTTGACTGAAGATCACCCTCTTCACGTTCTTGCTGCCTCTCGCCGCCGCCGTCTTCCCCGCCCCCGATGGATCAGGCCGCCCGCCCCTGTCAGAATCGTCGCCAGGATCTGCCCGGTGGTAAGGCTCCTTCCAGGTCGCCGCCACTACAACACCAACCCTGCTCTTGCCACGGATGGCTTGCAACGGATCCAACAGGCGTTGGAGCTCGGCCCGCCTCCCTATCTCCCCACGTCTAAGTCAATATAACTTCCCGTGGTGAGTCCGCCCTCAGAGCACCTGCGCCTTGTTGATCTCACGGATAGGGTTCCCCACCCCCACTCCGATTCAGTTGGCGGCGGCCGTGCCTCCGAGTAGCTCCATCCATGAGGCTTCGGTTCCTCCACTGGATCTCAAGCCTGCAGTCCGTCCTTCTCCATCCTGGAGCAGAGGCGCAGTCCCAGCAAAATCCTCTCTCGATCTGTCCGGGCATCCCCTTCTGATCCGGTAGTGGTGAAGATGGTGCAGATGGCGGCACAGATTGGAAGGAGGTTGCTGCCCTCTGATCCAAGTCCCCACCTCGGGTCTTCCCCTCAACGGCGATTCGATCTGACCTGCGACGGCCTCCACTGCACCTTGCCTGCACCTTCCCATCAACTGAGGTATTACTCCGTTTCATCCCCTTCCTTGTACATGCGGATTGTCATGCGGATTTCGTGTGGTACAATGGCTTCGTTAATCTATTTTGTTTGTCTTTTTCCCATCCCGATTAGCTATAATTTTTATGCAGTTTTGGCTGAATCAGGTTGCAGTTAGGAATCAAACACTACGATTTCAATAATAATATATTATGTTTGTTTTTCCCCATCCCGATTAGCAAGATTTCTATGCAGTTTTGGTTTAATCCGGTTAAAGTAAGGAATGAAACCACTATGCGATGTCCCTAAATTTTACATGTGTTCTGGGCTTTCAGGAGAGAGAAGTTATTGGATAACTGAAAATTTTAGGATGCAAATGTACTGGCTAATTCGCCGGTGTATGAAGTAAAACTGATTTTAATATTCTGATATCTTTTCATATCAGATATTAATCAAATCTCCATAATTTAGTTCTCATACTAGCTGCCGATTAAAGTGCACAATGGGCTATTCTCCGACCCTGCTAATTATTTATGATTGTTGGTAGTTTAATTTCCCCTTGCTTTATTATTTACGATGGGCGTTCAGTGACTTGCCTTTTCTTCCTGGTGCTTAGGAGATTTCACTTTTCACTTCAGGTACGGTAACAGGATAAAAGAATGACTATATATTTCATTATGGGCAAAGGATGCTCTGCTGCCTATAGCTCTGGAGAATGGTCCGTCTATTCGTTTTGGAATCGTATGGCAATTGGTAAGTGCTCAGGAGAGACATTTAGATGAATCCTTAGAACTAATTAGTAATCTCAATGTTCCATTACTATGAGATATTGAGATGAAAGGCATGTTATACCCACTCGAGGTGCTTACTGCAGTTATATCCTGATAATCCTTCTATACTTTTCTCATTTAGTAATTTATAGCTAATCCATGGTTCAATATTTTACATATATTGGCAATTAACTTGACATGCTTACTAATGTTAGCTTTTCTGGCCACCAGATACTTGGAGCAGGTTAAATTTGAAGATCATAGCCTCAAATGAATCTAGCAGCAGAAACTCTTTTTTTAAAAAATTTAAATGGCAGCAGAATCTCTTGGGGATACAGACGCACGGCTCCTTCAGATGCAGATGTAGATAAGAAAATTTGTGTAAAAGTTGCACAGATTCCAAGTTATATGTATGCATTTTTCAAATTGTAATGTAACTGAATTGTTGCCATGATAAATGAAGTTTTTTACCTATATCATTGGCTTATTAGTAGTGTGTATTTTGTTAAGCCCAAAACAGAGTAAACAAAATTCAGTTACTCTATGTGATTTGACTGTTTGTAGGAAAATAGAATGGAATTGGTAGACTATATCCCATAGAAGGGTAAGAGTTCCTTCACCTATAAGATGAAGACAATGCTATGATGGTTGGTGACTTATGCCTTACACGATGCTATGATGGCTGATAATCAATTTTTGCACAATGCAGGAAGCTAACCAATAAATTAGCTAACTTGAGGTTTTTGAAACTCATTTTGCTAACTGAAGGTCAGAATTTGTCCAGAATGCTTAGTCTGGATTCAGAGTTGAAATCCCGATGATTATTGTGCAGGTATATGGAGACCGTGATTTCAAGAATTTTTTTGATGGCAGTGGAGAACAATGAAATAAAGGTGCAGATTCAGGAATCGGCTTTTGTTTACACGAAGAAAATAGAAGGTAAGTAATCCGTGTTAATCTACATGTTTTTTCATGTCATTCATGGTTGCTTGCATTCTCCAAAACTTTTCTTGCTGTGATTGCTAGCAAGTGTAGAAATAACAATAACACATAAGAGGGTAGATGTACAAGTCCTTCACTTGTTAGGGGGAGGGATTCACAACTCCTACTACCGCTTTGCAGGGGGCTAACCTGAGGAGCTTAGAGCGTTTTGTCATCTGATCCTTCAAGCTAAGACGATTGGGAAATGAACTTGGAGTCGCACATGAGTTGAGTTACTGTAGGAGTTCATAAATATAACATGACTATTGGAAGAGTGGCGAGGATTTCTTTTCTTATGCAGAAGAATTATTCTTGAGGGATATATGAAGGAAAATAAATTATAGCCACTTGATAACAACTATTTGTAAATATATTATTAATGTTTTGATTGTGAAACAATAAATGGGTTCTATATCTGTGAAGAGAAATATAGCTTTTTCTAAGCTTTTTACTGCTATATCCAGCAATTTACCTAATCGTGAGTACTGTTTCTTTGTTATGTTCAGAATTTCAGAATGGAAGCCACATTTAATACTTATTACTAAATATGTATGGTTTAGGCTGCATACATATTTCTCATTTAACTCTTTGTTTCTTTGTTATTCTTTAGGGATATAATCATGTACGTAGCGTACATGCATTGGTATTAGACCACCATATGCCAAATCGTACACAATGGATGAGGCGAACGGACAGTTGCATTTTTGATACCAAAGTGTACTTCGGGAAACACATTCGTTACTTTAGAAAGTTGTGCGTTATAAATGTGGTGTTAATTATTCTGTAAAAATGACATGGGTCTGGTTGATCAATGGCACAAGTGAGTTATGCCCGGTACTTCCTACTGGTCCTTCATTAATCTTTCCAAATTAATTAAATTTTAATTGTAAAAGAACATATAGTCAAGTTGCTCATAATTCTCATAGTCCTGCCAAGAGGTGCAATTTTTGAACACGTGCGTGGCGCACGTGCATTTGTACTAGTCACTATAGCAAAACATAGCTTAATTAGACTCGTTCGATTCGTCTCGTAAATTAGCACCTATCTGTAAAAAGGTTTTGTAATTAGACTTTATTTAATACTCTTAAATAGCAAGATTCTCTGGACTAAACTTTAGGACTAAAGAAAACGAACAGGGGAACTCATGGACTAAAGGAAACTCATGGCCGACCTCCTCGCCGGCACTGGGAACCCTTTCTTCGGCGGCCGCACCGATGAAGAGGTCTTCCGGAAGATGTGCCAGGTCGTCGGCGAGCAGGGCATCGTCGATCGAGTGGTCGGGGTTCCGGAAAGTGGCGACGCCGGACCTTGTGTCCGAGCTGCAGCAGGAGGGTGGCGAACCGGGAGGCGTTCCCGAAGGAGGTGCTGTCGCAGGCCGGATTTGACGTCCTCTCTGGACTGCTGCAGAGCAACCCGGAGCGAAGGCTCACTGCGGCTGCCGCACTCAAGATGCCGTGGTTCCGCCGTCGCAGCAGCTAGCTTCGCTGCATGTTTTGCTTCCTTGTAAGGTTGTTGTTGCTTCTCGTCATCTGTAACATATGCATATCATACTCACATTATTGTATAATTTGCTTGGACTCTCAAACATTGCTGAAGGACCGTGCTCGAATGTTAGAGAAACAGAGGCAAAAAAAAAAAAAAGGATGATCAAAATGTTAAGAGACAAAGGACGATCCGCTAAGGAGTGCGGGCTCGATGATCAAAACGCACGATCTTCTGAATAAATCGGACGCGCGGCGCGTCGACTGAAAGAGAGCGCGATTTGAAGCACTTGATACAAAGTAAATATGGGGGAAAAACAACGCACATTGGAGTCCCACATAAAAAATTTATCATGCCATGAGGATGTTTCTACTTGATATACATGCGCATCCGAATGCGTGTGCATTGTTTCTTATTGCCCTGGAATCACATATAGGAGATGGAAACGCCACTTTATTTTGGACAAATAAGTGGATTATGAGGTGTTCGGATTCAGAATTAGCGCCCTTGGTTTCCAAGGCTTTTTTAAACACGAATATGTTTTCCTTCTGTGTTTACGTTTATTTCAGAAACCCATACTGCAATCAACAAATTCTTGTAGTTAACTCTTTATCAAGCATCTGATATACTTTATTCGAATTGCTTCCGTGAGGAAATTTGATATCTTGGAATACTCCAAGGTGAAATGCTGTAATGGCGGTGCGCTTGCGGTTTAACATGAATTAAATTAAGAGAGCATACCTACCGTCAACAGTTGTCATGATAAGTTTGACCTCCAAAAAGCAATGCTAACTGAGCCCCAATAGATAGTCTCTTCTTAATGAGCTATACAATATCATCAAAACAGAACAGCTGGTTTTGTATTAAGGTCAGTCCATAACAACTAATTTTGTCCTTCCAGAATAATTTCGGATGTAATCACTTCAAAATCGGTGTTGTTGATGTTTCATCAATATGTGATACTCTTGCATGTCACTCACCTTTGGTGACCTTGTGAAACGTCATGGATGATACACAGTCATTTTCAAACTGCACTTGTTTTCATTCACTTTGGTTCTGAGTGTGGTCGACGGAGGCAGCTGTCGTTTCGGGGAGAAATAATCGTGTCCATGGTACTTACCGTATCAAGGATGCTCTACGGTGACTTACAATGTCATGCCGCTCTTTGGTGGTTAAACATTTTAGTTGGAACTCAGCATTTCTTGTGTTAAGCTTTGGGTAGCTTGTTTGTTCTGGAATATCGATTCAAGGTCTCTTCCAAGGCTGCAGCACACTTGCTCGTCGCGGTTGCTGGTCGCTGGCCGCCGCCCGTCGCATGCGCAGGCCGCGCTCACTGCGTCGCCCACGTAGGCCACGCCAGTTGCGTGCTGGCCGCTGGCCGCTGCGTCGCGCACGCAGGCCGCACCCACTGCGATTAAAGTCACGAGCGCAGGGCGCGCAGGTCTCCTCTCCTGCCTGCAGCGCGTGCCACCACCGTGTCTGTCACCATCAGGAGAGTCCGGCTGGCGGCGGTCGTCGTTGTATATAGTATTATCGAAGGCCGCCAAGCCGCCGCCATCACCATCTTCGTGAGATATTGGGGAAAAAAAAGGAAGGCAAAGAGAACGCAAGAGATGAATCCCCGCTGCCACCCTCTTCGAGGCTGCGCGGTTTTCCGGCGGTGGTAGGGAGGAACACTATAACAAAACTGGGCTGTAGGGACGGAAGCCAAAATGTACTAGCGACGGGCTCGAACAAAAACCGCCTCTACAGGCCCGTCGAAGTCAAACAGTACACGGACCGTCGCTACAGAGGAGCTATAAGGGCGGTTCACATTACAAACCGCCCCTACAGAGTGAGGATTTTGTAGCGGCGGTCTACAATATGGCCTGTCTCTACTGCTCCTCTGTGGCGGCGGTTCATCTCGTCACCCGCCGCAAAAGAAGCCCAAAAATCCGGCCCACGAAATCTGCCATATATAATAGAGCCGTCCGCCCCCGAAACCCTACTCCTCTCCCTCACTTCTCTCCCAGCCGCGGCCGCCTCTCCCCTTCAGATCCGCTGCCCTTCGTGGCAGCCCCGGATCCCATCACCCGGCGCCTATCTTATCCGACCTGAGCGAGATCCCGGTGGTGGAGATCCAGAAGGCGCGAGATCCCCGGCCACCATCTCCGACCTCGGCCGGCCACAACGACACGGTGCCATCCTCGACGAGCCACGCTGCTTGGCGTCCTTCTCAACGAGCCACAAGCACGCCGCAAGATCCGGCGCTCACCTGCGGCATGGCGACATCCTCCTCCCACGGCATGGCGACCTGCTCCTCCACGGCGACCTCCTCCCCCTGCGGAACGGCGACCAGCTCCTCTACGCCAAGCCCACTGCCGCGTCGGCCGTCGGCCTCTCCTGGCCAGGTATGCCCCACTTCTTCCCTTCGGTTTCAAGGTTGCGTCCAATTGGATTGTGAGTGGTGACGTGATCAATTTTGATCTCAGGTGCGGCGGAGGTGCTGCTGATCGTGGAGGACCTGAAGCGCAGTACCGTGCCCGTCATCGAGAAGCCTAAGGAGCTCTGCGCACAGGAGCGACGCCGTGTTTGAGATCGTGGAGGGCGAGGCCAGGAACGTGCTGTGCGACACCGTCGAGAGGCAACATGGCTACAGTGCCATCAAGAGGTACATGTACACTTCGCCGTTTCTGCTCGTTTGCTCTGCTCTGTTTTTCCCATGCTTTGGGTCTCACCAAAAGACAAGTGCGTGTAGTACTACTTTTTCCATACTGAGTCCTGAGGTCTGAACTGTGACAAAAATTATTCCTCATTGTAGGACAGAAGCTTGAAGAACCAGATTTGGATACAATGGCTTCAATTAGTAGCTGATGCGCTCTGTTTTGTTGAGTTCTTCTACTTGTTGCTACAAATGTTGTACTAGTATATTCAAAGATCCTGAAACGTAACCAATAAAGTGTACATGTTTGTTTGAAATCCGTGAGAATGTTGTCTGGTGTGCAAGTTCAGAGCTGCAGAGCCGCTTTGGTTTTTTTTTTTTTGTTTCTGCAATTCAGTAGTAGCGGCGGGTGATGGCATCACCCGCCGCTAGAAATATGGTTTGTGGCGACGGGCAAAGGCATGGCCCGCCTCTACTCATTGATCTATAAGGGCGGTTTTTGAGAACCGTCGCTACAGACCATTTGCTGTAGCGACAATCGCACAGCGGCGGTTCGCCCAGACCGTCGCTACAGGTGGTTTTGGGCCGCCCCTACAGACCTTTTTTGTGATAGTGGAAGGATGGCGTAGGGATGCCTGATGGCAGCGGATCGGGTTGCCGACCGTGTCGCCTCTGCAAAAAACGGATCAAGAAATCTGACTAACGGTCTTTTTGGTAGGGCTTCACCAGTCGCTTCTTCAACAGCTTCACTTGATTCGCAACCAAAGAGAATGCTTCCTTGGGTGATTCTTCTTAAAAAAAAGGAGAAAGTTGCACCCAAAAAAAGGGTGAAGCAGCCATAATATAGTAGCTTTACCGGCTTCTCTTCCCTCACCGCGCATTCGTCTTTATATATTTGTCCCTAAAAATAAGGAGAAGCCGCAGAATTAGCCGTTTTGCTAAACGTCTCAGACATAGCCAACACATGCATTTAAACACGAGAAAATTCCCTGTATGGCCTCCAAACAAATGGGCATGCCTTCTATGTCCCTTTTAGGAATGAACTTCCTCCTATGGCCTGAAACAATATTTGAGTTCTTCCTATGGCCTTCTGTTACTCTTTCCATCAAAATTGCCTTCCAGCCGATGCAAAAGGTCGATTCTACCCTCTCCCTCTCTTGTGTTCTCTCCAGAGCACCTAGCGCAAAACGATTCGAGACAGAAAAAAACAAAGAAAACCAAAGCTAGGGAACATGGCGGATGGCGGCGCCGACTTCGGGCCCCCTGGCCCAGGCCGGGGCTCGCCCGTGCCAGCCCTGCCACGGGCACCTCCTCCATCCTCACCGCGGGCACGGCCGCCTCCATCCTCGCCGCAGCCGCGGCCATCGACGCCGAGTCGACGGTGCCCGCCCGGGATGACCTCGCCGCTCCTGCCCCCAGATTCGTCGCCGGTGCCGCCTCGACGGGGCTTGCCGCATGCCCGGCCACCTCAAGCATCGCAGCAGCCACGGCATTCGACGCCGACTCGACGGCGCTCTCCCGGGATGCCTGCGGCCGCCACCAGATGCGTCGCCGGCGCCGCCTCGAAGCATGTCACCGCGGCTGCGGTTGTCTCCCACGTTGCCGCGGCGGCGGGCTGGGGCAGGCTCGCCCGCGCTGCCTGTAGGGGATGCCGACCACATGCAGCCTGACTGGCAAGAACGGTGAGTTGAAGTGCTGAATTTGTCATGCAGCCTGCCTGTAGTTGAAGTACTGATTTGTGATTTGCAACGACTCAAGGCACAATTGCATGCAACAATTGAATTGTTTAGAACTGAATGGTTTACAACTGAATGGTTTAGAATGGTGTGTGTCCCTCAATGTTGTATGTGGCTGTATACCGTATTTATTTGTGAACTTATACACTTGTGAAACTTTGAATTCGGCAAGTTAATCCAATTGTGATGTGTTCTTGCATCTTGTGCAGTTCATTTATTTATTTATTTTCAAATAGACAACTCTTTGTCCAATTACAAAATTAAAGTGCTCATTTCGGAAAAAACAAGCCAAGATATACAATTTCAAAACAAAATAGACTTGTAAATTAATAGTCACATTGACACAATTTATTTAAACATAAATGAAGTCCATTTCAAATCAGGGGTAAAATGGTATTTTTACCCTCTATTTAACACCGTTAAGTCTTAAAACTAACGGTAGGGCCATGGAAGGAACTCAAATTTAGTTTTGGGCCTTAGAAGGAAGTTCATTCCTAGAAGGGTCATAGAAGGCATGCTCATTTGTCTGGAGGCCGTACAGGGAATTTTCTCTTTAAACACAGCGCAGACATGCATATACACTGATGAGGACATCCCGATCATACATAACGAAGATGCATCAGTGGATATGCCATTGGTGACACCAGGACGCCATGTCCAACTCCAGTTACACATGAGGCAACAAGAGTAGGACCTATTATATGCAGCCGTGCAAAGAAGATACAATAAGAGGTGAACTCGTTCCTCACATCACATAACCTTAATATTGATGAGAATTATGTGCTACCTAAATCAAGTATGCTACTTTTACTCAGGTTTACATATAAGGATACTTCAATGGGTTACATGGAGGATGTAAATGGCTACACCGAAGACATCAAGGATGCTGCCCAAGACAAGCATGGTTACAAGCTACTGACCCAAGGTTACGCGACAGAAGCATCAACTTGTCATCCAAGTCTGTACCAATCTGTCACGAATCATGGTACAAAGTATACGGGCTTCTTTGGAACACAGGAATTGAAAAACATAGGAATAGGAAAAACGTAGGAATTTGATAGTAATGCATATGTAAAACAGAGGATTGTAAAACATAGGAATATGGAGTGAAAGTTTGTTTGGATGAGGCATAGGAAAAGTGAAGGAATCATTGTGGAGGAATCTTAAGAGTTAATAAAAAATTGTACTAGTTAGTGATCTAGGTATGTGTTCTTTCTTTGTTGTGTTGCAAGGATTGGGCCACGTGAGCAATAATGCAGCATTAGCTAGCTGCTGCAGCATTGAGCTTCTCGTTCTTCGTGCAGGAAAATTTTCCAAGAGCTCTGAGTGGATGCTAAAAATTCCTATGGAATGGGTATGCAAAGGAAAAATTCCTATAGAATTGTAGTGGTGTTTCCTGCCAGCCAAACCACAGGATAGGAAATATTCCTTTGGGAAGAGTATTCCTTCAAAATTCCTCCAAAATTCCTGTAATCCAAAGGACCCCTACATGTCTGGAAAGATAAATGAGTTATCTTTCCAACGCAACAAACCGCTCATCCATTGGACTTCCCACTAAGGAGATATGACCATTTTACTGAATACTGCACAGAAGCTGAGGGGACGCGCGAGAACTGAAGGAGACTTCATGAATTCTACCACCAGTTGGCCCTCCACCGCCCAACGTGGTGACTTCAGTTCATACCTATCTAGGAGGGTTGTTCCTAGTACAAATACTCCTTATGTACCCAGCAAAAACAACTTTTGATCATTTGATAATTTGATAAATCAACATGGTTTTGCAACCAAGCTGCTGAGTGTCTTGCACACCTTTGTTCTTCCTTATTCTTCTTGGACTTGTGAAGAGATCTCTCTGAGATCCCCTGATTCGTGCTCTTGGCTTCCGGATCAATTGTGTGGATTAGTCTCGGTTTGTGGTTCTGCAGTCGTTTGGAGATCGAGTCGAAGTCCATAAAGATTTCGGTGCCTCTCTTCCCGTCGTTTGGTCGTAACAAACCTTGGCCAGGTATAAAGCTAGTTATCCTCGCTGTAAATTCAGCAAATTTTCCCTTGTCGTACCTACTGCACGTGAAGATTGGCCCAACCTATGGGTTTCCCCCCTATCATACACAATACAAAAAGAATGATTTTACGATGCCGCCCTGCACACTGAATATCATATTGTGTGGCCTTGTGCCATACAGTAGGCAGCCGCTAAGAAAACTGAATTACTGTGAGTTGAACTATTCCTTTGCCAATATTCAGTGAAACAGTACATGCTGATTCATGGGAAAATGCACAATCAGTCAAGTACTGATAAATGTGGTTAGATAACTTGCTATACATTGATTTTTTTAGATAATGGAAAAAGAGCATCCCTGCTTTGTCCTCATTAGGAGGTTACAATCGTCTTATTACAAATCAGCATCCCTTCCGTCTGCTCAAATTGGAATGATAAAACGCACACATCACCAAAGAAATGTTTGGATGTCTAGAATTATTAATAATATACTCTATTACTAAAACTCCATCCATGGTGTGCATATATGGACTCCCATGGCCAACACCTCCAAGTGTTGGGAAGCATCTCTCATGATTTTCATGTCTTTATCATTCTTTTGCAATTGTGAGTCCCTCTGAATAGTACCTGCATATAAGTTTTTATAGGTGTTTTGTCAAAAACAATATAATTTCTATAGTTAATATGATGTTGTAATAGTTGGAACAAAATAACGATAAATGAATCTGAAGGGGTCTATACTACAATCCGGGTCTGAAGAGGATGATGACATGAGGTATGACTTAGGGTACTACGTTGATTGACAACTAGGGTGAAGTGGTGTTAAGGGATACAGTCATATGGAGACCGTACAAGTCCCAATCCTGACTCGCCCTAGGAGATGGACAACGAAATGGTGTCGGCATGACGCGTGTTCTTGGTGATGAATGAAAGAATTGGATCTTCGTTTTGCCAGATGTGGTGCTAAGACAATACAGATCTTTGATCAATGGATGGATGTTCTGTAGAGCTTTTTCTTTTTTTCCTTTTTGTCTTTTTTCCACTGTGTTTTGGAATTGACCGTTTTCTCGATTGTAATAAGCATAGCTATATGTATCATTTTGATGCAGAGGCTAGAATATCAATATATTCCCTTTTCTAAACAAATACTACAATCCGGGTCTACTAGCTAAAAGGTTTTTCATTTTATAATATGCATGAAAAGCACGTCCACAATGAAATCACGCATAACCACAAAACAATAAACTTATCAAGAGGAAAGTTCGCTGATGACCGAGAGCATCTCATTGGAAACCAGTGGTTAGATGACTGAAAGATGATTCAAACATGGTACCTGGATGAAAGGCTACGATTCAACTAATTCCATAGCGCGGTTATGTGGAACAAAATTATACTTTCCCTAATGTAAACCAGTCATAGCAATGCAAACTGTTGTGTGCGGCGCTTAACCACACCAGAACAGCTTCGTCGATGCGCGGCGCTGTTGTGTTCTGACACAAAAACAGAGTCGGTCCATTCGGAGGGTCACGAACACTTGCCTTGTCGCTGTAATAGCTATGATCCAGAGACCATGGGTGAGAAATAAACACCGATAGCATCGACGTATTGCCCCGAGCGTGCGTAGAAACCAACAACGCTTCTGTTTCTTTGGGATGGAGTATGGAAAGGGTTCCCCATCGGCTGTCCAAAGGGTCCATAGGTGTGTAAATTTGTCACGAGCCTAAGTGATGTTACAGCTTCAGATATTCTACCATAAGGGCTATCATACGGGCCGGTTGTCCCAGAAACCTCCGTCAGAATCTCAGATGGACCAAGCTGGATCTGTAACAAAGGTAAAATGTTCATGATTTATAGTTCCCATCGGAATCTTGAGTGCCCTGCAGTTCACTCACCGTCTGGACACGACCACCAACTCCTCCCCACAGAGGCGTCGTGTGCTGCTTCCCGTGTCTATCCTCATACGAAAACGCGAGCGCATCGATTATGTCGCCACAGCAGATTTTCATGCTCCGAAGCCGGAGGGGTGCCACCTTGTCACGAGCTCGTCCTCCACCTCCGCCCCACGGCCCAACCTTATCAGGCATTATCTGCATACCAGAGAGACACACCAAGAAAATTAACACACAGACTAAAACACTTGAATATATTATTGATGAAAACTTAACTTAACTAATGCATTTTATATTAGGATGGCAAACTCGAATTTAACTAACTCTTACCTCCTGCTGCCGTTCCTCATCTTCCGTTGTTTCCTCCTGCAGCTGAACTGCGCCGTCATGCTCTATCATTTCATCTTCAAAATATCTGATCACGTCAAGCTTAGGACAGTTGGGATTCATCGCAATTGCCTTCCACATGGCAGCATCTGCTGCACTTACGTCAGAAATGCTGGAGCCGCCGCAGTCAATTCGCACAGTTACATACATGAGAGAGGAGAGATTCTGCAGCCCAAGATCAAAATCACCGTAAGTATTCTTTGTTTCCGATGCCTTGAATGTGACCTCAATTGTTTCAAGTCTGGGCATAGCTCCTTGTGCAAACATGAGCCCTAGTGCGTCATTGTGAAACCTAAACTCAGCAAGACTTTGGAACATTGCATGATCAATAACGCACATAGACAACCTTTCAGTTGTTATGACTTCGACCACACTAAGATAGAGATAATGCAGAAATGGCAAGGCCCCAAGATTTTGGACGTCCTCATGCCCCAGTCTGTTTGCTCTTTTTATATACAAGTATGAGAGGCGCAAGAGTGAGGAACTTATCCACCTTGGCAATCTAGACAAAGTTACACCTGTAAAACTACAAAGTTGTTGAGGAACCCATACTATATCTGCCATGAACTCTGTCGACAGTACTCCTTTCACATGAATGTTTAGTTCTTGAACTTTCCATAGGTTACACAAAGAATTAACCAACGGTTTCTCATAGCTTTTATCCCAAGTATCACCCAACAGAAATATATGGAGAACTCTCAGTTCTGTCAGTTGGCCTAGCTCTTTTGTGAAATTCGGAGAGATGCTGACACCCACAAATGACAATACCTGCAAGGATTTCAATTTTCCAATTCCATCTGGCAATTTCACCGCTCTGTCAATGTACAAATGCATTAGCTGTGTTAGCTGAACAATTGTCGGTGGCAGTTCCCTTATGCTTGTGTGCCTCAGTTCCAACGTCTTCAAACAATGAAGTTTCCCAATTTCCTTTGGTACAGTAGTAATATTTGTGTTCTTGAGTCCTAAATACCTCAAATGAACCAAGTTACCAATACCATTAATTTGATGTACTTCCAAGTCCCGACAACCTTCGCAATCTAGTACTCGCAAAATATGAAAACATGAAAGAGGCGGGATCATGCTAGCAGCAGGAGGGAAGACAATAAGTGACCTCACGTGGGACAAGCTCATTGTAAACTGAACTGTGGTGTTCTCTTCACTTCTATGGAGTGCTAACCGGCGTATCTTTCTAGGATGACAAGTGGGACGCTGGCTATCAATGTTGGTCACAAAATTTTCTTCTGTTGACAATGATGTGATGAGATCAAGGACCATATCATGCACACAACAAGCTTCTACCCTGCCGTGATCATCAATTTGTGCTGGTTGAATCATGCTTCTGTTCATGAGCTCATTGAAGTAATTTACCCCGATTAGATGCATGCAGTCCATATGATCTCCCTGGATTAATCCTTCGGCTATCCATCTCCGTACTATGAGATCTTTCGATATATTGTGATCCTCTGGAAAGATACTTAGATACAACAGACAAGCTTTTAGAGGGGAGGGCAAATCATAATAGCTAATAGATAATATCTGCCGCATGTTCTCCACACCAGAGCTTTTCTCAAGTCCTGAGCCAATGGAATTGTGCACATTATACCAAAGATTATAGTTCCTTGGTTTATTAGCCAGTAAGCTAGATATAGTGATTATGGCCAATGGTACCCCATTACATTTCTTTAAGATCTTCTCTGATATTTCCTTCAACTCTGGATGACAATCATCCTCAGAACCAAATATTCTTGTGCTAAACAACTTCATTGAATCCTCATGAGAAAGATGCTTTAGTTTATAAATAGTACCATTGACACCGGAGCAGCAGGATTCAGCAACTGCAAGTACGCGAGTTGTTGTAATTATTTTGCTACCACAGTTGTTATCAATTAAAGCGCATCTGAGTTGGGTCCAAGCTGACTCAATCCATATGTCATCAATTATTATGAAGTACCTGTGAGTTACAATGCAAGTATGCAGATTAAGGATAATGGAAATATACGGAATATTGTAACTAATGCAAAATCACTTTGATGGGAAGCGGCATGATAGAATAGGTTATGTGTAATTGCACGCGAGGCTCTTTGTGTCACTTAAGAAGTACAACAAAAAATTGTGTCTTGTATGTTCAGTGTACAAGAGGCACATATGCTGTAATTTTCCTTTCCACTTGATTATGAAATTGAACCACTCTTGAATCCCTTGATATCTTTAATTTTTTTGGGTCAATTTAATTATAATATTATATTAATAACTGTGTCAGAACTAAATAACTAAGAAATGACCCTCCTGATCACTCTAAATGATATTGCGTGACCAAATTCTAGGTCACTACAAACTGTCTGGTGCGGACCCGATGTTTACCTAGTCACGCCAGGCCGCTTGGCGCGAGTGGGCAGGACTTAGCCTCATGCCGAGCCCCTCCCTTGCCCTCTCGCTTTCTTCCTCCTCTTGCCTG
Source organism: Eragrostis curvula (assembly GCA_007726485.1). NCBI lineage: Eukaryota > Viridiplantae > Streptophyta > Magnoliopsida > Poales > Poaceae > Eragrostis > Eragrostis curvula. Next base: position 70,569 of record RWGY01000140.1, read on the forward strand.
AGATGCCAAACAATAGGTTAGCGCTGCCAATTTTGCCCCTCTCCATCCCCTCTACCAATCCAGTGCGTGGAAGGCTTGAATCCGGTGCCAATTTTCGCGGGCTTCACTCCCTAAGGTATCTCTGTGGTCCCTCCATGTACAAGTTTTCATTGATTCGATTTTGCTGTTGTTTAGGTGACTTAGGGTTTGGGAAATTGATGGATGAGATTAACGAGATTCATATAGACAGTATTTTAAATATGGATGAATGCATATGAAACCCTTCATGAATATGGATGTTGGATTGAATAGTTTTGAGTTCCATAGTGGTAATGATTTTTTTAGAAACCCGCCCTGCCGCTCCTGGGAACCACGCACCGCTGCGCCTGGGAGCCGGCTTGCCGAGGAGGATGCCGCCGTCCTGCAGAGGGGCACTCTCGGCTCGGTGAGGTGGATGAAATTAGAAGTGAGAGGTGTGACGGCGGCTGAGGTAGAGAGGTGAGGTGAGGTGAGCTAGGGTTAAAGTTTTATACGGATAGTGATCAGCTTTTGGGCCTAAAGGATTCGGCCCGTTATGCACAGCCAGGTTTATGACGAAGTTTCAAAAATCGTCACAGAGTTTGTATATCTATGACATTGCTCAGAAACATCACCCCTAAATCGTCACAGATCAGCTGAATTGTTGTAGTTAAACGGGCCTCTGCATCGACTGATGAATATAGTGGTACTGATGATGAAGTTTTATTGGTTAGTAATTTTCTTTAATATTTTCTTGTTTGGCTTTGGAGTTTGGATTCGGTACAGAAATGAAATTAGAATTATTTGTTGTTCAATAATGAAAATTTTACTTTTGTTGAAATGTTTATATTTAGTTCAATCCATACCACAATATTCAAATATTGTACAAACAAACCTAATAATACCATCAAATTCAAATATGGTAACACATATAGCCATTTTACAACTACAACAAAACTACCTAAAATGTGACGTAGTCCAACATGTTACATGCATGCAAAAATATACGTTAGGCAGACATAGTACTACACACATTGAGCAATATGTCATCTCCAGTTCAACCTGATTTGTATCAGTTTTGTCGTCACCTGCTGATTGAACGGGATGTTTGACTATAGAGATAGAGTAAGCCTTACTATTGACCGATTGATCTTATATTTAATTAATTAACGGAACTTGTAATTCATTAAACGGCGGTGCTACTGTACTCGAACAGCTACAGTGCCAGGTTATCATGGCCGGCACAGAGTCAACTAGTCTTGTTACAGTCCTGCAGAGAGTGTGTGTGCGTGCGCGCGCGTGTGTGTCAGAAATAGAAGTCTAACAGAAATGGGGGCTTAGCCAAAACATGAACAAACAGTACAGGCTGGCAGATAGCAAAATTATAATTATACCTCTTGTCCTCAAGGAATTGTCTGATATTGTTAACGAGCTCGGGAATGCTCCACGTCTCAAAATTTGTATAACCTTGATTGGTAACTTGACGGAGTATGCTGCTTAGAACACTCTTTAAATCTGGCTTAAGGGACACAGATACAAAAGCATGGCAGTCAAATTGTGCTCGAAACTGTTGGTACATCACATTAGCCAGCGTCGTCTTGCCTAGACCACCGACACCGACGATGGGTATCACTACCAACTGATTCTTGCGGATGCTCTCGTGCCCCATCAGCAGCATCTTAGTTAAGTCTTCCCTTGGGCTACCGAGGCCAACGAGTCTTGTTGATTCCTCGTACATACCCTGTAGCCGGGGGTCAAGATTTGTTGAGCTTTGTTCGGCAACGGCCGTGCTATCAATCTTGTACCTATCATGCCGGCCAGCCACCTCCTTGACAAGGGCCCTGAAGCCCTTGATATCGGTGGCGATCCGGTGACGAACCCTTGCTGTTGTTAACAAGTTCATTGCCCTATTCATGAAGCCTCTGAATCCATTAAGAGTGGCGGAAGGGCAGGTGCGGCCCCGCACCATGAAAATGTCGATGCTATCCTCGATGTCATAGGACAGCTCCCTCACGTCTGTCACCCAGACCCTCACCTGGTTGTCAGTTACAGGTGCCTCTGATATCCTCTCGAGCGCAGCCTGCATGGTCTGCAACTCGGCTTCGAGGAACCTAATCTCGTCTCTGAGGCTTCTCTGCAGCTTGTATTCGTCTGTTAACAGGACAGCCAGCTTTGAGAGGAGGGTCCTCAAAGCTCCTGTTACAAACTCCATCGCTGCCTAGTGACTGCACTGGAGTAAAACCTCTGCTGAAAGAGATGGGTACATAACATTCAGCAAAATGTTGTCAGAGCTATTTATGAACCAAATAGTGCAAAGCAAACTAGTCTAGTGTATATAATACCTTAATCTTGTTTGAGCACGCACCGGGTAATCAATGGACGGCAACTGCTCAGCGAGTCACTACTCACTACTGAAATTTTGCAAAAGTTATGAACACTGTTTCAGCCTGGCGTGGCTTTGGTGCCTGCGCCTGGCAACGGAACTGTTGAGTTATGAGTAATCTCCTCTTCCAAGAAATGAATGGGGTGCCTTTCCCCGTTGAAAGTTGTAAGCCCAAATCATTGGTGAGGTTAGTGGACAACTACTACTTATTTTAAATCAGGCTCGAGACAGCTCCTTGCTAGGACCAAGATGCTTGGCATATGAGTAACTTTCTTGGGACATGCATGAGAGGATTTCTTGGGACATGCATGAGAGGAAACCTTGACCGAGACTACGCCCAGTGCCTTGGTCTGCAAAGTAAACTAGTAAATGTCTCTGTCGTCGTACACAATTTGCCTATTAGAATGACTACAAGATTGACATCTTGGTAGAATGGATGCGAACGAGTTATTGGGACAGTTCTTTGCAGTTACAGTGCAATTTCCTTCTGGATTCCAGACACGTGAGCTCCACTACTGTTCCAAATTAAAAACAAAAAAAAAAAACTGGTCCAAAAGGTGCATCAAACTGGTTGCAACAGGTACCCCAGATCTTACCGTGTTATCAAACAGAAAATGATCCTTAACGTTGGATGCAAAGATATAATATAAACTAGTTGCGAACCCCGCGCGTTGCCGCAGGCATTGTTGATGTCATATGGACATTCAAGAAAACTGGAAATGTGGAATGAAACATTATTTGCAACATTATCAGCAGCACATTCTTTTATCTGGTATAAACTGAGCTATAAAGAAACATTTAAATTCAGAAGTAAAACACACCATAAAAACCATTATTGAAAAATAAATCTGCGCAGATAAAAAGGGTACCACATACATATTCTATTGCAGGGAGCAGGTAAAGGAAATACTAATGTAATAACTGTTAGTTTCAATCAAATTAAACATACAAAAATAGTCTTGACATAGAGGTAGCCATCAAGTTCACAATAAGTTGGACTATCACCTTTGGTAAGCATAAACAATGAGACCACTGAAGTTAAAAATCATGCAATGCATGTGGTTCTAGGAAGTACACATCTTCATACAAATACATAACTTTAGACTTGTATGCAGCAAGTTCTTCCTCTTCTTCCATTGCATGACCAGTGTATGTCTTTAAGGGGAAAACTGCCTGTTAGAGTGCAGAGAGATCATATGGACTCCTCAAGAATGCATATTTTCTTGAAACAATAGAAGAGTTCCTCCAGATTCTTGGTAACTGCTTCAAAAGGTGCTGGAATTATCATCTATAAAATAAACATAATGTCACTCAGAGTCACAGACCTAGGAAAAAGACGATGAATTAACCTCAACTCACACTTCATATAACCTCACAGCATTAATTCTTCTTTTTGGCAAAGAAACTAAAATAATAGCAAAATGCCATATGAACGCATTTTTTGCAAAGTAATAAGCTTGGAAACACGGAGAACCTGCTTGAAAGACATTTTTAAATGGTTTTTAGCATGATGGTTTCAAGATTGGGAAACTACAACATATAAAAACTGAGTGATTTAAAGGTTTCTAGCATGCTGGTTACGTAGTTTTTTACACCTAAATTATGTAGGGCATGGAAATTATTTTTATAATACAGTTCAAAGGAAAAACAATCTACAAAATAAATTTAGCGATGGGAACGCAATACAGTGAGGAGCAACCGTACTATTACTCATATGATCCATACCTTGATAAAACGTAAGTACATGAGCCAAAAAAATGCCATATCCAAGAGTTGGATTATGTTCTTCAGCCTTTAACTTGCAGTGGTCTATAGAAGGCTGCAAAAAACATTGCAAAGTTATTTTGATGGGCTGTGTAATTATGATGATAAGAGAGTAAACACGATGCAGTAAGGGAGAAGTATGAGGCCATGAAATTCTATTTGATGGTAATAGTTTGAGCTGGAAAAATAAAAATCTCTTTGCAAACAATATTGTAACTAAACCGTTTAAATCACAGCAAAAAGCTCGTCAGCTAAAGGTTACACTACTGTGACACTATGATCAGAGGTACAATAACCATATGGATTTTATGGATCTAGAAACAAAAATTCTCAGGGAACACAATGAAAGTAACTTGGAATTACTCCATGCTTTTAACATAAATCTGCATGGTACCATGTATATATAAGTCGAAAACCTTTAGCTGATGATCTTTCATTTTTGTAGGGCCATTGATTGAACAGAAACTGGCAGACCAGTTATAATATTGTGCATGGAACAGAATCCTGGGCAGTTGGGCACGCTGGTTTATTTTGTACAATCCATTATTTGTATGAAAGTGGAACACGTTTTCCCTAGCACCTGACCATGGTATTTATCATCGATTCTAGTCAGTTCATTTGTCAGTTATATGTTTCATTTTAGCAGTGCCGGGCTATTAGCCTATTAGACATCCCCATGGTCATGCCGTCAATTTACATATTTTCCTTTAGGACAGATATCAAAACAATTTTTGAATTATCCTATTATAAGTCGGCCATCGTTAGTTGCTCTTGTATGGTGCTCCATTGTGGTTTTAATTTTGAATAAATACATCGGGGTCAATTAAAAGAACAAATGGAGCTCCTAATGAACAAACAGGCTCAATCAGACAATCAGAAGCGACAGCTATTTGGGCCTACATTGGTTCAACCGCATGCATGTAGAAAAAAAAAATAGAGACTTGATTGTAGCACACACCTGCAGGCTTGAGGAGACAGACAGTCACATATCCCTGAGGTTATGGTCATCAACAGCGGCAAGAAGGGCAGGCAAGGCCGCGGTGAAGATGGAGACGCCAAGGAGCTGAATAGCCCCTCCGGCTAGCATGAAGCCAAGCTGTAGATCGGGTTGGTGATGGTGGTAAATATCTGCTGAGAACATATATTTGCCTGCTATCACAATGGCAAACATAATCAGTTTCTTTTATTTACCTGAACTCATAATTTTAAGGCTATGCAAACTGGAAGTGTCTATGGATCTAAGCAGAGTAACCTTGGACTCATGATTTTAAGGCTAATGCTAATCGATTATTTCATCGTGAAACTATGACAAAAAACAGACTTACTATATTATCTAAGGTGATGGCAGTCCCCCAAAATCCACCAAGTAGCCAATAAGCAAATGCATATCCTTTTGCTTGTGCAGCAACATGTATCAGCATAGGCACAAAGAACTGCAAAGGCACAGAACAACCAACAGTATGGCAATAAATTATAAGCACTTTTGTAACCACATGACTAACATTGCAAATGGCAGACGTAGTAAGAGAGACACATCTATGATAGTTGTAAAGCTGCAAATGGGTCCCTCCCTCCCTCCGTTCGGAGTTTTTGATGAGTCACAAAACCCAAATTAAAATAGATGTACAACAGGAAACAAATAATGAGCTATAACTGCTTACCTTGTGATTCGGCTTAGATGGTTGATTGTTCAATGGCTGTCCCAAAAGAGTATCAAGTTGCCAATGAGTGCAAGCAAACGATAGTATGAGTGAGAATATTTGCATTCCTGGAAAAATAATATATAAACTTAAATTAGTAACCAGAAGAAGTCTTTCAATTTCATAAAAACGTTGCTAGCATTCACTCATAAAACTGCAGTTATGCTAACAAAATTTAAATTAGTAGCCTGAGGAAGTTTTTAAATTTCCTAAAAACATTGCTACCGTTAGGTCAAAATAAAACTGCAGTTAGGCCAACTATCAGAACTGATTTGTTTTAAGTGGACAGAGAGAAACTAAATCATTACTAATGAAGTACTAACATCCTAATTTATTTCAGTAAGAATATCACGCATGCACACGGTACATCATCGTTTTAGCTCCAATCAGCAATAATGCTTTGTTGTAAATACCATTCGTTGGCATGGTTTGTTGCGACCAGAGGCCCTCGACACTTTGACAGCTTCAGCATTTGACTTAATTATCCCTTACTCCGTCAGATTGGACAAATCTTAAAGAACAGACAGAGGTCTAAGCATATAGCGCATGAATAGGGACCAGATTGAGGGCACGGGAGGGAATTTGGTACCTTGATTTCTTACCAATATGTCGGATTCCTAAATCGTCATCACGTGATTCAAGCCACCCAGGTCGAAGCATGGATCATCCCGACCCCTAACACCATTATCATCTGGTAATTCGACAGAACATCACCAAAACATACACAGGTGGCAGTCTTCGATTCGCACGCCCCAGGAGTTCCCCATCCGTGCGCGCCACACCACCGGAATGACCCCCGCTCGCCTCGCTCGCCTCAGAGCCGCCGCCGCGCCATGAGCCAGTGGGGCTCCAGCCGAGCTAGGGTTTCAAGGAGGAAGGGAAGTCGGCGAGTGCGAAGCGGAGCGCGCCCAAGTTGCGAGAGGATGGAGAGGAAGCGGCGCGGTGCTAGGCAGCCCGCGGCTGCGAGGAGAAGGGCACCGAGATGGCGGCGTCGGCGGGTAGGGAAGCGTGCGGCGGCGCGGGGAGAGGGCGATGGGGGGGAAATCGGGGCTGGGTCGGGCATGGCAGACGCGCTGCCGCGGTGGAGAGGATAAGGCCCGCTGGGGACGGCTGCGGTGGCTCCACGCGAAGGCAACGGACGGCCACGATGGAGCAACTGTTGGTAGAACAGTAAAACAGTAATAGTGAACAGTGCATGTGACGGGCAAAGGTAAGGGCGTGTTCGGCATTTTAGAGTCTAAAATTTAGAGGGGTTTAAACACAAAGAATCTTGTCTTAAATAAAGTTTAATTACAAAACTAACTGCAGAACCCCCCCTCTAAATCGCGAGACGAATTTAACGAGGGTAGTTAAGCCGTGAGTAGACGATATTTACTGTAGCATCACTGTAGCAAAACATAGATTAATTAGGCTCATTAGATTCGTCTCGTAAAAATGTACCCATCTGTAAAAAGGTTTTGTCATTAGACTTTATTTAATACTTCTAAATAATAAGATTCTCTTTAGAGTTAAATTTTAGAGGGGTCTAAACGGTGAAACGAACACACCCTAAGGATTCTACTAGCTGGGACCCCGGGCTGCTAAATTCTACAAATTGGCTTTTAAAAATAATCACATTAATTCCCTCGTAAAAAAAAAAGAAGAAATAATCACATTAAAACAAAACGGTATGACAAAACTTTGACTAAAGACATTTAAACATAGAAAACAGTTTCGTGTATGGGAAAGACTTAGTATTACTGTACATTTCCTGAGAGCATTTTAAATTTTTCTGGGACATCAGACACTTGTTTCGTGTATTATATTACATTCTTGAGAGCACATTCTTTGAAACGACAATCCATGATAGCACATTTTCTGAGAGGTCTATATCAGATAGCATGTGTACACATTGGAAAATACAAACAACATTAAACTGAAAGAAAAGAAAGAACAGAAGTTAAGAGCTTATGGCAGTGTCAACTGTCGACTACACATCAGAGCCATTGAATTTCCTAGCAAGTTGAAGAAATGTGTGAACAAAGAATAACAGGAAGTCAGGAAGTGAAATATGAATGGTTTCAAAATTATGTAGTCATTCATTTTGTTACAATATGAGGTCTACCTTCATCTCTTCCAAATTGTACATCTGCCTGACGTTTCCTGCATGTATGATGTATCAGCACATCAATGGACAACTGAGGGCGTAGCAAATCTACCACAAACAGAAAAGAGTATTGGTTAGTTAATTTAAGAACAATCTAGCTTAGTTAAGGTAAAGCATAATGCCAAACATAAATGAATCGACTTCATCGGGCATAAATCAAACATAAATCCTTAGTTCACATTGTTGAAAGTTCAGTTTAGTTCACATTTCATATTTCAAGTGCACCTGGTGCAAGAGTCCAAGTGCTTTATAATCTGTCCATAAACTTCCTTGTCACAATTCGTATCACAAATAGATCTTCCTTGGCCACATGCATTGACTGATTCTTTTTTATTAGAAAGACAGCAACTATTTTATTTGAGATAGCAAGTGTGTTCCCAGTTCGGAAATCAGTGTTGTAGTTTTTGGGATCTGGAACAGGAGAGATCACCTTGATCAGAGGAAAGGCGGCTTCATAGTTTACGGCAGGCCGTCCGGGTGGCCGGAACTCAGGCCCACGCGTCCCGGTGGCTTTTGTTTAACGGCAAAGGGAAGGGGCAAAGCAGCAGGAACCCTCCCAGCAATCGAGGTCGCCTGGAGCCTAATCAAGAAATCGGCATTTGAACAGTATTACAGTAACTCGCGTCCGTACATCTACGAAAACATAGATAAGGGTAGATATGATATGATATGGAAAGATAGATGATACAAAAATTTACAGTCATGTAAAACGTGAGCTACAACAAAAGCTAGGACAAGATGAGAAAAAAAATCCTTATGTGAATAGTAGCAGATTGCAACAAGCACTATTCATACTCGAATTTCGTTTTTGACTGTGTCCTGTATAAATTTTGTTCCATCACAAAGTTGCATCATTGTTGGTGTCTGATCTTTGTCCAATTCACCAATTTGGTCTGCAGTCCGTGTCATCAGTACGTGCGACAATAAAATGGGAGAAGTACAATTTGATCTGCAATCCGTCTCATATATGACACGTAATTATAAGATGATTTACGAGACAACACATACAATAGATGATTGTTTTAGTTGTCTCGTAGTAATTGCATTTTTCCTTAATTTATAGATGAGAAAAGAAATATTTATGAGTTGCATGACAACTACAACTCGTACAATGGTGTGTAAGCCGTCTCATACTCTTAAATTTTAGCACTTGAGGTGATTGTCTCGCGAAACAACCGCCTCTTTCTTTTACCTCCCTCTCTCTCTTCCACCTTATCAAAAATCCTACGTGACGTTACATAAAATGGGCTACAATACTGCCTACATGTAGCGTTGCACCTGCCCTTATGAAGCTGACATTTCCATGAGGATAACCTCGAACCAACAAACCCCATTCTGTCCGATCTTGAGGTGAGCTGGATGACAAGAGGGGACTGATTTTGCCCCTGCAGTCCACTGATGCCGCAAACAAGGTTGTCTGCATTGCATCTCATTATCCACTGCCTTCTACTCCTTCCGTTAAAAAATGTATGAGATCCTAACATCTTGAGCAAAAAATAGTCTTCGAGGTAGAAGACTATTATACCCCCTTATTTTACCTTCCCTCACACACACTCTCACCAACCCACCAAAGTTTGTCTCTTATATTTTAGAGAATATTTCAAAACCTTTTAATCACTTATAAAATAGGACAGGGAGTACTGCGCAACAACAAACTACATTGACTGCATGGCTTCCACCTCTTCCAACGACGCTAACCACACTAAACTCGATTAGCACAACCCAATTGATGTTTTTGTCCTAACATTTGGTAACAGGGAGCCTACCTAGCCTTTAGTAGAACCGTACTTATGAATCATGCCTTGTTCAATCTTGTTTTATTCTATTAGTGCAAACAAGTCTAGTACCCTAACTTCCGTGATATTAGATTTAATTTGTAATATCCCCGATTTCGGCGAACCCTAATTACACTTTTACATGTTTGTTTAGTGCAGAGCAATCCCATGATGTTTAAAAATTTCAAATCGAATCAATTCGTTCCAATATGATCAAACTTGAGCATGAACAGTAACTCAAAAAATTCACAGAAGTGGGCCCAACAAAAAATTTTACTTGGGATACATGTTCCAAGATAGTATTTCGGAGAATTTTCCAGAATTTTATGAAACTCCTAAGTAATTTATTTAAATCAAGAACATTTCAAATAACTTCTACCTTCCAGGAATTTTCATTTAAAATCGGTTGCGAATTTAGGAAGCTTCCAATAATGAAAATTGTTCCTGTAGAGTTGACCCACCATCTCACAATTTTCCAGATTTCACTTGACCAGTTCAAAACCGCACGTTTGAATTTCACTTGAAACAATATAAAAATGTACATGTAGGGCCCACACTCCTCTTTCTCGATCTCACACTCGCTGCCTCGCCCCATGCCAATTGTGGTGCATGGCTTCATGCCGTCACCTCGCCCGCACTGTTCCACGGCCAAGCCGGCCTGCACGCAACTCATCCCAATCCTCTTTTGCTACAATGCCAGACTCCTTTTCTTTTTCTTTATATGCTACATCATGTGCTCTTTTATAATGAGTCAGTATGTAAATAAACCTGAAAAATTCGCTAAAAAGAGGGTCGGTCTATCACTAAAGGACAACCATGTTTACAGGGTTATACATAACCTAATCTCTCAACTCTCCAGGCTACAAGCCCCTGGCGACATGTACCATACCGCTTCCTCTCCCACAGTTCCGAAGAAAGGGTTCCCGGTGCCGGCAAGGAGGTCGACCATCACCATGACCCAGCCGAGCGCTCACGTGTGGATCCGCTCGTCGTAGTCCGTGGACCCGAGGAAGAGCTCTGGCGCGCGGTACCGGCTCGACGACGCCAGCATCGCCGAATCGTCCTTCGCCTTCTTCTCTCTTGCCGGCGTTGAAGCCGCATACCGTGTACTTGTACGCCACCTTATTCCTCCTCCTCCGCTGGTCGACGACGACGTTCTCCGGCGTGACGTCCCTGTGCAGGACCCCCGCGCTGTGCGCGCATGCCACGCCGGAGAGCAGCTGCGCCATGTCGTTGCGCACCTCGTCCTCGGGGAACGGCTTTTCCTACTTACACCTTAGCTGCATGAACTGGCGCAGGTTCCTTGGGCCGGCGAGCTTGGTCGCGACGAAGCTGTCCCCGTCATCGACGCGTGTGCCATCTGCGAACATTTTGACGAGCTTGACGACGTTCGGGTGGCCACGACACGCGAAGAGGGACAGAACCTCCTGCTCGTACTCGCGGGGGCCCGTCCCCACGAACAGCTAACTCTGACCAAACAGAAGAAACAGACACCGAGACTGACTCCAACAGACATGGAGACCCTTCACCCAAATTAGATGTTGATAGACTTCAACATACAATACCCACTCCCCATTGCGGCAGCCACTCCCCACAAACACACCTAAAATTGATGGCTCAAATGGAAGCACAACACCTAAAAGTTGGGAATTTGATTCCCCAACTTCCTGGCCGCAATCTCTCCCTTCCCCAATGCTCATTTGATCTTCAAGCACTCACCAATGGCATCTGGAACAGGGGCACGAATAGCTCCTCTGCTTCAAGCACTCGCCCATGCCGCTGCTCTTAGTCTTGGCCTTGTAGATGTAGGCCATCCACTTGCCGCAGTACCACGCCACGTCCTCCTGTAAGATCAATGAACCTAGAGCATGGTTCATAGGTTTTGGTGATTGATGTCAACATGGTCAATGGGACTAACAAGGTTTGCTAGTGTGCAAGATGGTTAGTCTTATGGATGTAGTGATACACTATTGAAGTGCCAACACCTCAAAAGTTGCAAGAAAGATGGTAAAGAGGAGAAGTATATATGAGCACTACTCTACGAGGTGACTACTACAAATATGAGGTAAGAGGCAAGGTAAGTATGTCATGTGTCCCTCTATGTACCTATACCTTGACATGCTCTTGATCATCATGTTAGTCTTGCCTTATATCTTATACCATGATGATCTTGTCTCTTGTGATGATGACATGCTTATTGTTATTTATGTATACTATATCTTATCATCATGTTGTCATGTCATGTGATCTTGCTTACATAATATTCACCATGACATGCATGTTCATCATATATTCATCATGTAGCTTGCCTTCATATTCCTATATTATGATGATGTTATTGTGCTAGTACTAGTTACATATCTTATGCACATTATATGATGATTCGGTCGAGTTTTCCTTTATGGCAACGAGATCATTGTGACTAACATTTGTGGATGAAAGAAAGGTTTTCATATGGTCACATGATCGGAAGAATTGGTTGAGCAACAACAATCTTCTATCTACATCCCGGTGATTGGTTGCCTCGACAATGGAAGACGACGAGGATCATTGGACTTGATGGAGGTCACGGTTGAGGAGATGGATCAAGGCTAAGGACATGCTAGAACCAAGCAAGTGTTGGCTTGGTGTAGATATAGGCTTGAGTCCATAGGAAACACCGGACTATCAAGAGGGATCGAGTCGTTTCTCTTAGGTCACACTAGTGGTAGAGGTATGTGGATGCTCATTGGGTCTCTCAGGCACTAGGGTGGACAAAGAGAAGTGGAGGAACCAAGGTTGATGAAGTTGAAAGCAAGAATCAAGAGAAGATTAAGTTTTAGCTTCAGCAATAGGGACCGTACGTTACAGTCAAAGAGACTGTACTGTACAACCCCTACAAGGAATCTGGACAGAGAAGGACATGTTCTGGATAGAAGGAAAAATGGAGACCGTACCATGTGAAATGGAGACCGTACCATGAGACCGTATGGTACTATCCACACGAGGAATCTGGACAGACAAGGATGTGTTCTGGATAGAAGAAAAATAGAGACCGTACCATGAGACCGTATGGTACTATTTTTGTACAACGGATAGTTTATGGTTGGAGAAAGAGACCGTACCATAAGAGATGGAGACCGTACCATAGACCGTACCATGAGAAATGGAGACTGTACCATGGATCGTATGATACAGTGCTCATATTTGCAGACCACTTTGGCAACGGCTAGTTTATGGGTGGAGGCCTATAAATAGTTGGTTGCTTGGCCCTTTGGGGTGCCTTTGGCCATTGTTACCACTGGGGAAACACAAGGGAAGACAAGAGGATGCAAGAGGGCACTTGGGAGAAGATTTGGAGAGGAAATTTTAGTGCTTGAGAGGGTTGAGAGCATCCATACACCTCTAGGACTAGTATGGTCATAGGGAGGCGGTCTTGGTTTGTTACTCTTGGTCTATGGCAAGGCCTAGACTGGTTAGGCGTTGGTGATGAGCTTGCCAAGGAGAGTGTGGAAGCCATCACATGTTTGTACACGGTCTTGGAGCTTCCCGTGCGAAAGAAGCATCACTAGTGGAGCGACCTTTAGACCGCATCACGTGCGGATCCTTACCCTCGGAAGAGTACCCGGAGATGCCGGCGGGACATGCCCGCGACTTCACTCAAGGAGCGGTGGTTGGTTCCAAGGAAGAGAGCATTGTCGTGGGCGGCGGGGTGAAGCCCGTGACTTCTTCACTCGGAGGGTGAAGCGTGCTCTTGGGAACAACACCGGCTCGAGGAGTGGAGTGTGCTCTAGAGGGGATCGCCATCGAACGGAGGGACGGGGTCGAGACTCCGGCGGGAGTGACCTAACGTGGACTAGGGGGAGACGCCATCCTCCCGATACCACGGGAAAAATCGATGAGCAATCTCTTACTCTTACTCTCTACTACTTGCACTTGTTATCTTGTTTATCCTATATGCTTGTAGTAGATATTGTGCTTATCTCATATGATTGCTTAGCGATTGTTTCCGTGCTAGCTCCTCGTTATATCTAGTGATACATGCTTTCTTAATATATGCTTGTACCTACTTGTGATAACTCACACTTGCTTGATATCATCTAGTGATCTTGTTATGTTTATATTGTATCTATCTTGTTATCATGATCACTAGCTTGAGCTTCCCCTTGTGTACTTATACATGCTAGTTTGCTTGTTCTATACTTATCATATACACTAGCATGTGTAGGACTTACTTGAGCTTTCCTATGTGTTTTATATGCATGCTAGATTGCTTGATTGTTTTTATCTTATACACTAGCATGTATAGCACTTGTTGAGCTTCCTTATGTGTTCCCTATATATGCATGCTAGATTGCTTGCTCGTCGTTATCTTATACACTAGCATGTGTAGGACTTGTTGAGCTTATCTTGTATATGTTCTTATATGCTCATGTATGTTTTGCTCCTAGTATGTACAAGTCCTAGCACATGGTTATCCTAGCTTGTTCACACACTCCTAGTGCACATGTAGCATCTTGTTATGTATCCTTTACTTGTGTAATTATATTGAGTAGCTAGAAGTGCAAAAAGTTATAGTTCATGGTGTGCCCGATTCACCCCCCCCCCCCTCTCGGTCACACGGTCCTTACAAGTGGTATCAGAGCCTCGTGCTCATTTAGGGCTTAACCACCTTTGAGTTGTGACCGAATGAGTTTAGGTTTTCATCCCATATGGGTTTCGGCTATGGACGTTGAAAGAATCGCTTGAATAGCTACCTTAAGTCCATAGTACCGAATGAATTGTGGAACATAATGAATTATTTCTCTAGCACTTTCACGGATAACCATGTTATTATGATGATCTTGTTGTTCTTGCTATATCTTGTGATGATCATGTTTGTATGCCTATGTATCTTGATCATGTTGTTGCTAGTTTTCTTGTTGAGAAGTCCTTTCGTGATAACCTTGCCATATTTGTTTTAATGAATCACTTACTTGTGTCTTCCTTTGCATATGCTAGATAAGTTTTTCAATTCTTATGACAAGTGGAAGAGCTCAAGTGGTGAGGTTATCATGAAGATGTTCAAATCGCCTTCTCATTCAAGATCCGACGACAACATTTTTGCACTTCAACATGAAGATCTTGAGAAGTTACAAATTGGAGAAGTTTTGCTCATGACCATCTCACATGATGATCACTCAAGGAATGTCTCTCACATTGAGGACATGTCAATTGGTGATGGTGATCAAGTTAAGGATCAATCTAGTATCGTGAGCAAGCTTCCATCACTTGAAGAGCAAGACATTGAGAAGAAGATGCAAGCTCGGGATACTCACCTGTTTGATCACTCAAGCGAACTTACATCTTCCTCGAAGAATACAAAGATGACGGTATATCTAAATCCGAATTTCAATTATTTATCTAACTCATCTTTGTGTCTCATTGCGAGCTAGGTGACTATGAATCCGATGGTGAAGATCAAGTTGCTATTGATATCTTGATGAAGACTTCACCTCTTCTATCTCCACCCATGTTCCTCACTAGAAGACATGACTTGTGATCATTAACAAGAAGAAGATGGTGATGGAAGGATCAAGTGAGAGTGATGAAGGAGAAGAAGAAGATTCCAATGCCGAGCACAAGACGAAGCTTGTAGGACAAGACCAAGGTCAAGAAGAAGAAGATGTCATCTCACAAAGTTTCTCTCTTGTTGGTGATTTGCCAATGATGAAGACTATGAGAGTGACTCTTCTTCAAGCGCGTATGCAAACATGTTGTTGGCCTTGTCCTCACAAGCACATCCAATACTCTACCTCCACCTCCTATGTGCTTGACGGCAAGAGGCTATGATGAAGATATTAAGGAGGATGGAAATGGTGATGATGATGAAGTTCCTTCTATGAAGAAATTATTGAGCTACTCGGCAAGCTCAAATGGTCATCACTAAAAAGGTAGAGGAGGTATGGAAATAATGTGTTTTGTGCATAATTCATGTTGGTGAGCTTGATAAGGACTTCAAGGATCTCACATTATCTCATGAGGCTCTACATACGAGTTGTGGACTCAAGTTGGATAACATTGAGCTTCATGAGAAGTATGAGAATCTTGAGATCTTTTATCAAGCTATCAACATTATCTCTCTTGTTTCTTCTTCATCCACTACTCCTAGTTCATCTACTTCAAATGCATCTACTATTTATGATGAACTAACCCTCTCTTGTGAGAGCTCTTCTCTTGAGTTTTTGTTTTGAAGGAATACCACAAGCTCAAGGAGGAGAGTGAGTCAATGATGCAAGTATCCACAAGGCTCACAAGAGTACTTGGTACTTCTCTGGTGAACATGAAGAGATTTTCATGGATGATGCCACGCCTAGTGAAGAAGTACCGTTGATGGCCAATGATCACTATTGCAAGCATTGTTGCATAAGTGGCCATTCAACAAAGGATTGTTTGGTTCCTAAAGCTCCTGTTTTTTCATTTGATTATTTTGCTTTATCTTGACAACACTCACTTTGTTCTTATGAGATGTGAATGTAGTGTTGTGAGAGAAAAGTCGATAAGAGCTTTGGACAAGAAGAGGAAGATGAAGGTGCTTCGGGTGCCCAAGATCCTAATGGACCGAGTGAGGCCGGCTAATCACATGGAGGCGCCCAAGTACAACACTTGAGGTGATGGATGTGGTGGACCGAGTTCAACACTTGAAGATCTTTGAAGGGCACCACAAGTGTGAAAGGCGTGAATGACAACATCTACCCTTCGAGGAGGTATCTTGTATCATAGTGTAGTTTTCCTTTTGCTTCTAGTTTCTTTGCTTTTTAGTATCTCCATTGTGAACTAGTGTGTTTTGCACTTTCATGCATCAGGTAGAAACCTAAAAAAAAGAACATAAAAAATATTAGTTCAAGGTCTAACTTTCTCAAGATAGCAATGAGCATGGGGGATGCTTGAGTTGGTGGACCGGTTGGCTCAAGGCAAGGTTTGGCTCATTGTGAGTAAGCTTGAGAGAGGTTCAAACTTGACCTTAAGTAGGTTTCCTTTATGCATTGTCCTTAAACTTGTTGCATTCATCATGGCATGTTTACTTTTCCTATGCATTTGTACGATATGCTTGTTCATGCATTGCATATAGGAAATCACAAAGGAGTCTTTCACTTGTGTGTTCTTTGTTTTAGTTTCTATCATGACGGTGCGTGACATAGTGACTTCTCTCCAATAGGTATGCCTAGAACCAAACTCTTTCGATTATCTTTTGTTCTAGCTACCATCCATAACATAGTTTAAACTACCCCATGTGTTTCACACAATGATATGCATACATCATGCCTTCCACTATAAGTATGCATAACTTTAGGGGGAGTTTAGCCTATGTTATGAGGCTTCATAATCATGGTCCAAATGCCTTCGACTCAAAAGGACATGGTATATGAAGCTCTTGTGTGCATTTGACGTTTGCCTTTCTTGTTGTTTTCTTCTATTGTAAGATCAATTGTAGGAACAAGGAGGAGGCACAAGAAACAAGAGATAGGAGAGAACACGATGAAGACGTGGACATCATCTCAAGGATAAGATTATGCATAAGTAGATCAAGTGATCAAGATGATCGATCTTCATCATAATCTTGAGATGGTGGCTTGAGTCAAGGGGGAGCTTCTACAAGAAGATGATCATCTCAAGGAGGAGTTTGGACCATGAAGATCAAGTGATCATGACGATCGATCTTTATCACAATCTTGAGATGGTGGAGGACTACAAGGTAAGCATGAAGGTAATCCCTACTTGACTCTATATGGTGATGCATCTTGTTCATTTCCTTTACTATTTACGTCATCACTAGTCATTATGTTTGTCATGGCCCTCGTGCTTATATTCACTTGTGTTGTGAGTTTTTACTCTAACTTGTGATATTTTGTGAGCTATGACTTACCTCAACCGAAACATCAAGGTAACATCTCTCCTCTATCTCATATTGCCTCTTGTATCAATACTCATGATGATATGTTTGTGCTTGCTTATTTCATTCTTTTCATATCATCGCTCTTTGTTGCTAGTCATAGACTCTTGTGCCTTATATTCACTTGTGGTTGAGTTTTTGCTCTTTCAAGTGGTATCTTATTGTAACACCGCAAATTCTTAATTGCACTTAGGCCTTCTTGATTAGTGAAAATCCCTGTTAATTATAAATTTTCATAATTGAACTCGCAAATCAAATCAAAATTTCTTGAATTTTGGTCAAACATACACTTGAACTAGAACTTCAAAATTTTGTATACAAGTGGGCCCCTTTAAAAATTTCCTTGGCATCCAGGGGCAAAAAGAGATTTTTGGAGAATTTTGCAGATTTTTCTGCAAAATGGAAGGTATCCAGATAAATCAAAGACCATTTACTCAAATTCTGTCTTGACTGAATTTTAGTTCAAAATCCAGTTCGAATTAGGAACAATTGCAATAAGGTAAGATGTTCATCTTAGTGAGACTTTTCAACCCTGAGTTTTTCAGATTTTTCTGAGCACAGGAGCATTAGTTTTAAATTGTCGCAAATCAGCACGTGGAAAAATCATTGAAAATTCGAAAATGTTACTGTAGCGCCGGGTGTCACCTTCTTCTTCGCGCCGTGCGGAGCGCCGCTGTGGCCGGCGTCACCTTGCACAGCATCGATGACCGGTTCCACGCCCTTATCACCTCCTAGCCGTGGTCAAGTCGTCGCCCTAGCTCTCTTCTTCCTCATTCTCTCCAACCGACCGAAACAGAGCCGCCATGGCCGCTTAATCCAAAGCTGGAGCCGCCGCCGTCGCCACTGCCCCTCCCCGGCTGAGCCCTACATCAAAAACCAAAGCCAGGCGATACTCTAGCTTTCCCTCACCTTCAATCGAAGTATCCCCACCCGTAGCACGAGATCGACGAAGATTTCCACCGTGACCGCCGGATGAGCACCTCGGACGCTGTCGTCGATTCCTCCCTTCACGGTGAGTTTCCGTTCGATTCCTCGCACGTGAAGCTTCATCATATCCCTAAGAATACATTTGAGTCATCTTTTGTGCGAATCCATCACCCATATCGACGGATTTTGCAGTTTTCTGGCCGCCGGGTTTGGTCCTCTGTTCTTTTTACTGTTCACGATTCAACTCAGAAAAACGTCGGAAATTGACCAAATTTGTAAATTCGATAAAAATTAAAATATAACTCATAAAAATGTGAAACAATTTTTTTTAGTTTCCTTGTCAACAGAAACATAAACATACTCCTTAGTTAATTTTATAAAATTCAGAGAATAGAATCAGGAAATAATTTTTATAAAAAGATCTATACATGCAAAAATTCTGATTTTTGGCACACATACTCCTTGTGAGTTCACTGAACTACTCACAAAACAGTTTCTTGAAACTCTCCATATTTTAGGAGTAATTTCAGTTTCAAGTTTCTAGAAAAATCTTTTTTTATCATTTTATTCCTGCTCTTTTTGGCATCAATTTTGGATATGTTACTGTACCTAGGATTAGGTTGCTAAATAAAAATACAAACTTAATTTTAGATTTTCCAGAAACCTTTTAAAGAATTTAGAAAAAGATCCCTTATTTGCACTTAAGAAAATTCATAAATTCGAAGTATATTGTGTAAATCACTTGAGACCAGAATACTAAAATCTGATAAATGGCTCTGCAAGCATGTTGCATTGTGCATAATAACATCATCATGTCATATTTGTCAAGGAAGTTCTATGAACCCTCTTTGACTTTGTGCATATCATTGCATTCATTTAGGAACCGACGCCGGACTCGAGGACTTGAAGCTCGTGACCGAGGAGACCGGCGCTGACTTGAATGTGCTTGAGTGTGCTAACCACCAGCCCCAAGGCAAGCCCTGGTGCACAACTATGTTTTTGCAAAGTTTTCACTTTCTCACATGTATGCGAGTCATGAAATGTGCATTACGTATAGGACTTGATTGAAACCTTAGTTGCATGTATCCCCAGGTATTCCTATGGGTTTGGTTCAGTTATGTTCAACAACTCGTTAGTTGTGCTATGCTTAATATATCGAGTCATCGGTAGGAAATCGAGTGGTATGGAGACTACTCGATATAGGTGGGCTTACTTTATGCTCTCACATGATGATGATAATGAATTTGAGACCGAATGGGGAAGTTTCATGTGTAGGTTGGGGTGACAAGGCTTGCCTTGTTCGCCATAGCCCCGTTTGTGTCGATTGAGGACCGTTCGTTGTGGCCCCGCTGAGCAAGTTTGAACAGTACCGGGTGCATGCTAGTGTAATGGGAACTAGTAAACTGAGTAGCTCGATGCTATATGGTTGGACGGTGAACCCACCTCTCTTCTAGTGATGATGATAGATATGGTGGTTCATGAGTATATGCTGGTGGGAGGGTGCACGGGCTAACCACGGATAGCTCCAGCGTGGGTATCGCGTGGGGGACGTGTACTCGGGAGAGGTGGAAATCGGCACGGCTCTATGGTGTCTTGTGAAAGGTTGCCGTGCGTGACTCTTCCTGAGTGTGCGTACGTCGTGTATTCCGGGTTTCGCCTGCAGGTGTAAATCGATTCGAATCGCCGTCCCTCGCGGTTATTGAGTACCACTTGTTCACTGTGTCACATCGTAGTAAGAAGTGAATTGAATGGATGAATGTTGCTGAATTGTATTTCAATTAATTGTATTGCAACTTGTTTGATTTAGTCTAGGTGCAAACATTTATATTTCTGCAATAAAAGATATATTTGGCCAAAACATGAAAGAATGACCAACTCCTAGTGCTATATTTATGCAAAGATATATCCTTTTGCCATGTCAACCCCCTGCATGCTAGAAGTCGGTCTTAGAAGGCCAAATTTGACGGGTAAGTCTTGCTGAGTATTAGTTGCTCAGGGTTTGTTGTTTAAATATTTTTGCAGGAGATGTTTTGGCTCAAGAGAATGAAGCATATTTATGGGCTGAATGTGCTTCATCCTAGCACTAATGACGTCGTGTTGTATATCGCTTTCGCTACGCTTTTCAAACTGTTTTATGTAATCAAATTTGAATCAAAGTTGTAATAACTAAGTTTCTTTTAGAATCTATTTTATTTATGCTTATGTGTGTGGTCATTTGGAAGCTTGCTTAGTCAAGCATCACTCGATTAAGATCCTGGTTAGCCAAACCCCTCATTAATTTGAGGTGGGGTGCTACAGCTGGTATCACAGGATCCTGGTCACACCGCTTGCACACGACGAAACCGACCCGCTCGATCGCTGCCGCTGTTCGCCGTCAACTGTCACAAGCACCAGTTCACGAACAACACCGATTGCGTTCTCTGCAATCACCGTGGACTTCCCTGTGTTTTATTTTGGAGCCGGACCGAGCGACGCACAGAGTCCAAAACGATACGGACTCACCCTGGCCGCTGTCTTTTTCTTTTCCTTAGATACCACTTGTTAGATAATCAGCCGCGGAAGCGATTTGCCCAAGAACACATACGCCAAATCACAAGATCATAGAAAAGAGAACGACACGAGACACGATGTTTTTTAACGAGGTTTAGCGATGTGCCTACATCCTCGGGGCATGACTATGGGCGCTCCTCCCCATCAATATCGTAGCAATACCAGCATCCAGGAGTACATGGATTGGCTGCCCCTAAGGCACGCCGCCCTAGCCGCCGCTACCCCTTACCTGCTACATCTGTTGTCGTTTCGGTTGCACAGGTGCTGCCCTCATATTTATGGGCCCGGGAATACAAGTCCAACACAAACTCTATTTCTACACCTAATACAACTCAAGTCCTAATTGCAACCGACTTGTGTACACATATTCGACACAAATACAACAGGAGACGAGGCCGGGGAGTCGGGGATGGGGTTCGTACGAAACGAGGAGGCGAGGTGCCCCCAACTGGCGGCGAGGGGGAGGGGAGCTGGCGTGTGGCGACCACCGCGTCGACCTGCTCCTCCGTGCCGACGGGGGTGGCGTGGGGGCGGCGCGCCATCGCGACGGAGGGCGCGGAGGCGGGGGGATGTGGGTGGCGCGGCAGAGGGCGAGGAGGCCGGCACGAGTGCGCGGGGACGCTGAGTCGAGTCGCTCTCGCGCCCCATCTCTCGGCCGCCCACCGTGTCACTCCGAAAATGGATAGGCGTTCAGGGTACTCTGTTGGAAGAGCGTTTTTTCATCTTTTAACACTCATTTTGGGATATAAATGGCCTTTAGGTAGTCTGTCTCACCAGTGGTAGTAGTTGAAGGAGCAGCAGTCGAGATAATGTATCTCCGAATGACCTCTGCTGCTTCTAATCGGCTTGTAGTTGTAGCCTTTCTTCAGTTCCAGCTTAATAAGAAACAGGTCGATTATTTAGGCTACGCCAATTTGTGTTCTACGAAGGCAAGAGAAGTTGTCAACTAACTCAACGTGACCACCTGCTGTGAAAATAATACTAGTTCGTACTTCAACAGTAAACATTAAGCTCACAACATTCTTTTACAAACGTGTTTAGTCCACTTACTACCTCTAAGTATGTCTGGAGTCTACTTAACCCTGTGTTTGGTTAAACCAGATCACAATTCACATTTTAATCTTAACAAATCTTGGTTTTGCTAGGCGGGAGCGCATTAAGGTCACATTTTGATCTTAACATGGCATCTGACCTGGAGCTAGACGCATGTGGAACAAGAAAAACGAACCCCTGGATGGTTGGTTGCGCATGATTATTTTTGTATTTGTTGCCATCTTGCAAACCAAATCCACTAAGCCGGTATTGGCATAAGTGTTGCATCGTTGCTTATTTATAGCATATTTCCTGATATCATGATTTTGGGTGTGGATTATTAAAAAAAAAGACTTGTTCATCTGAGTTGAGCCGAGTATGCCATACCTAAGTGGTTACTGACCGCCACCAAGCAGTGGCGGCATGTCAAATATGCACAACAATGGGTCTCATATGGCAATAGCAAACGGGGCTCTGCATTCCTCTTTTGCTATGCTCCAACTGGAGTTGTTGTTAATATGGGTGCCGATTCGGGACTGCCACAAAGAACTAGAGGGTGCCTGTGCTTTGTCACATACTTGTATGTATGGTGGCGGGCGGGTAGGGTTTCTAAACATGCCCCAACTCAACTTCGCTGCAGTTCTTGCAGCTTGTCGACTTAAATGCTCTGTCTAGTGCTCACAAATTAATAAATACAACCAAAAGGTGAGTTGGGTCTTGGGTGTAACATTGGCATGATTGAGTCCAAGTAATATACTACCAAATATCAAAAGGAGTTGTTAACTTCTAGCTTTACATAAATCTAGCAGGTAACATACTATACATGTGCTCTAAAATTGCTTTTACACATGGTTAACTCTAAGCTATATAGATGCATCTTTTTGAAATGGAACACTATGTCACATACTAATTTTTGTATAAAATAAAACTCTATAAAAACTACAAACAAAGAGTGTCTCGTTTACAACTTAATAAAAAATACTTTTTCAAGTATGGGACAAGGGGATATTGCAGATGTGTGTCGAGACCGGGGACTTGTTTTTAGGAAGTCCCGTTGGGGTATGTATGGTGGGATGGATCATTGCTTTTAGAGTACGAGTGGATGTATGCCTCTAGAGAGTACTTTGTAGTTTGATCGATTTGGGTGTTGATGGAGAGAGATGCTAGTCCTAACAACTTAGTTTGGTGTGTCGATGACTAGATTTTGTACTAACCGTAGGACCTGTATGGGCCGTGTTGTACTTTGAAACTTATTAAGTGGGTTTCTATTTAGCGGGATAGCCGTTAAGCAAGGAGAGATTCGCAATGTGTGTAGCATTTTCAAGTTATCCATATGTGCTCTATTAAAAATTCCTTAGTCTTCATTGAGTTCAATTTTTGGCACAAGGTAGAAGATGGATATATGTACCACATCCATGTGCGTTGGATCTCAGTAATAAAAAAAATAGTTTTTATGTCAATGCAAAGAAAAATGACACGCAAAAACATAAAAGAACTATTGAGAATGCTTAGCTAGACACAATTAGGAAAAAAATATCTATAGTGTAAACACAAGAACCTTTTTATAGCCCCTCTATATGTTCCTTGCTTGCTAGCTTTTTTATTTTTGGAGAGACAACTTGGACTCAATAGTTATCCATATGGTTGCTTGCTACCTATACCAGGTAGAAACGTGCAAGGTCAGAACCTCATTTGAAGTTATTAGGATTTTGTAATACAAATTTAAAAGTTTGAAATCTCCATTGTTTTGTGCTTAATTCAGGCTCAATCAAAAAAATTGTATTATCATTATTATTACTGTTCTACATATCATTTATGTATTAAAAATCATATCAAAATATTTGTAATAGAACATTAAGAAGACATAATTGGATTGTTGTGTTTGTACAATGTTTTAATAATGTGCAAAGCAAAAAAGAAACACAGAGAAAGAACAAAAACAGATCCTTTACACTTTACTCTTTTTCTTTTTACAACGATGTAAATGCAAGCTACACCCCAAGTACACGAAAAGTTAAAAAAAAAAACTAAGGAGAAGCAAAACACGTAACAAAGCCGCTGCGACGCCGGAACCATGGCATCTCGAGCGCTGCGGCAGCAGGGAGCCTTCGCTCTGGGTTGCACCGCAGCAATCCGGAGAGGACGTCGAATCCGGCCTGCGACAGCACCTCCTTCGGGAACGCCTCCCGCAGGCATGCCTTGTGTTTGCTGCACTCCAGCTGCATCTTGGACACAATGTCCGGCGTCGTCACCTTCCGGAACCCCGACCACTCGACGATGCCCTGAATGCCCACGACCTGCAGCATCTTCCTGAAGACCTCTTCGTCCGTGCGGCCGCCGAAGAACGGAGCCCCGGTGCCGGCGAGGAGGTCGGCCATGACGCAGCCGAGCGCCCACGTGTCGATGCGCTCGTCGTAGTAGTCCGTGAACCCCAGGAACAGCTCGGGCGCGCGGTACGTACGGGCTCGACGACGCCAGCATCGCCGCGCCGTCCTTCCCCTTCTTTTCCTTCGTCTCGGAGGCGTTGAAGCCGCAGATCGTGTACTTAATTGTACGCCATCTTCTTCTTCTTCTTCTTCTTCTTCTTCTTCTTCTTCTTCTTCTTCTTCTTCTTCTTCTTCTTCTTCTTCTTCCTGATCATTTGTTGGTCGACGACCACGTTCTCCGGCGTGACGTCCCTGTGTAGGACGCCACGTACGTCCTCGGTGAACGGTTTTGCCTCCTTGCGACGCATCTGCATGAGCTGGCGCAGGTTCGTCGGGCCGGCGAGCTCGGTCACGACTCACGATGAACCGGACGCCGTACGCGACGAACGCGGCGCGGAAGCCGACGATGTTCGGGTGGCCGTACTGGCACGCGACGAGGGACGAGACTTCCTGCTCGAACTCGCGGTGGCCCGTCGCCACGAACTCGTCGTCGGTCCGGCCGCTCAGCTGCTTCACGGCGACGAGCGTCTCGTTGACGGTGTCCCACGCCGCGTACACCTTGCCGTAGAATCCTTGGCCACCTTGACAGGGTTCTTGTACCGATCAGCCATGGCCCGAGGCCAGCTGCTGGGAACTGCCGTCTCCGCCGCGCCGCCGTTGACGACTGTGGCAGCCATGCATCGATCGTCGATCTCTCTCTCCCCGCTAGGACGCAAGCGATGCTGCTCTCGCGACGAACGAAATGCATGCGCCGGCGCGTGTAAGTTGAAGCACTGGATGGGGTTTCAGCGGATCTGTATCGTGGAGATGGTTGTTCGATATGTATCGTGGAGATGAAGCCGCGGCCGCCACGAGTCAGAAGTCAGAACTTGGATTCCGATCCGATTTCGACCGATGCCACAGGATGAGCCGCACTCGATCGGCATGGAAAGGACGCACACGATTCCGTACACGTGCCGACGTGCGACCCCCGTTGGCGACCTATCAACTGCATCAGTTTGACGGACACATATCACCAACAGCTTACCCTGACGAAAACTGAAGAAACAGACACTGAGGTGCGGCGTGCAAGTAGTTGAACGCAGATCATGGCCTGGCCCTCGTCAGGAGCAGATCATGGCCAGTAGTGCCCGTACGTAACTTTTACCACAAAGGCACCACGACCATGACAGTCCCGTGCATGGATAACAATTTCAGCCTCAACATTAGGACACACCTAATTAACTGACCGACACCAGCAGCTAACTCTGACGAAACTGAAGAAGCAGATACGAAGACAGTAACTAGTGGCAATTGTTGAAGGAGCAGCAGTCACGACATGATTCAGATGTAATATCTGAATGACCTATCTGATGCTTCTTATATGCTTGTAGGCATTCTTCAGTTCGATGCTAGTACGGAACAATGTCCATTTTTTTTGCCTTCTCGCCGGTCGCCACCACATCCTCACAGAGCTCAAGTGTTGCCGCTGTCACAGGTTGTCGGGCGAACTCTAACAGAACTGCAGTTCGAGATCGCGCAAGCCGGGGAGCTTGATCTGAGACTGAACGACGACAGCGAGAACGGCCACGTCGTGCACCCCCAGAGTCGTGCCAGCACGTTAACTAAATCAAGCAAGCGTGCGAGTACAAAACAAGGGCGTACTTGCTGATATCATGGCCAGGGATGTTGCTCATCATTGAGCTCTTCAAACAATCACCAAAAAAAAAAAAAAACCTCTTAAACCACAACACCATGTCTGGTTCGCCAACAGGGTTAAAAAAAAAATAAACACAACACGATCAACAATAACCTTTAGCATACACATCCTGCATTGGTTAAGCAGATACATTCCTGATTTGAGCAATGTATTCATCTTAATATACCTTTCAATGGTTAAGAGTGTTATCGATTTTTTTTTCAAATTGAAGAAGAGTGTGAAGTTGACCCAACAACTACTAGGATTCCCAAATCAGGAGGGGGAATTTTGCAAAAGGGAATATTTTTTAATTGACAATAAATATTTTTTATAATGGAAACAAGTCCACGCAAACCCGAATGGTGAATGCTTTTGTTAGGGCACCAGCCCCAAGGTATGGACACACTGATAGTGGTGAGAGTGTGATCCGACGGCTCACATCTGATCCAGAAAACAAGTTCCGGTTCAACATATTAATTAAACACAGAAAAAACTGATTTTAAATGTTCAATCATGAAACTAATTTTTTTTTGACTTTATGGATTGTACCATAATTAAAACTAGGACGTGGGCATATGCCCCTATATATGCTCATAAAAACTGCCCCCTGATCAAGTAGCACCTGTCAAAGTAACTAAAGTTTCATGGGACCCATGGGAAAAATTTCAGGAACTACAAACCAAGTATTTTTCTTAGAAGAGTTTGGCCTGCTAATAAAATCCACCCGCATTAATTCAAACCGATAATTTTATGTTCCCAGGTGAAAATACCAAAATCACTAAACATTCCATGAAGTATCTGTTAATTTTCATCTGTATTACTTCGATGGATCAATGTGTCTATGAAAGAAAGTTTGGTACGCTAGGTCTTACTATTTTAAAGGAATTTTACTAATTAATTCTGGTGTTCAAGGCAACTGATTTGATATGTTCAATAATGAAACTATCACTAATAATATTTTTTTTGGTAAAAAATATCATTCTTCTGCGTGGTGTTGTTTAACAATAATGTTACCGGTGTCCTAGAAGTTGCAATGTACCGTGGCACTGCACTTGATGACCATGTATAGAAATTTCAAACTTGAGATCGATACATAACGACGAAGGACAAAAGGATCCAACTAGGTTCCCGTCGCTACTCTGTTCCAAGAGCAGAATGTTCGTATATATCCATAAAAAAATTAGGCTTCGCGAACCACTGAGTCACGGCCAAGCAACATATAGCTTGCTGTGCGGTTAGAACACCAGAAGGCGGACGGGACACGCACTCTGTTTTGGGAGGACAAGTGGATTGATGGCCGCCGGATCAAAGACCTGGCGCCGACAGTATACCAAGCCGTCGCAGTAGGGGACAGAAAAGCAAGGACCGTCGCGGAAGGATTGCACAACAGAAGATGGATACGGGACATCACGGACATTATCTCGGTTCAAGTCTTCGTCGAGTACGTGCATCTGAGAGCACGAATACTCGACCGAGCTGTGCAGCCGGGAGTCGCGGATAAGGTTGTGTGGCGCTGGACGGCGGACGGATCCTACTCATCCCGCTCGGCGTATGCCATGCTCCACCAAGGCAACACGGAGCTCCAAGGTGCTTCGAGGATATGGAAGGCTTGGGCCCCACTAAAGGTCAAGCTGTTCTTGTGGCTGGCATCGCTACGTCGGGTGTGGACGGCAGATCGCCGGCGGCGACACGGTCTGGAGGCCGCAACAGCCTGCTCACTTTGTGACCAAGAGCCGGAAACATGCGACCACATGTTAACATCGTGCCCATTCGCCAAGGAGGTTTGGTGGCACGCACTAGGCTGGGCAAAGTGCAACTGCCAATTCGCCCAAAATGGGACTTTGCAAGACTGGTGGCAGCATAGTGTCGGCCAGCAACGAAGTGCTAGACGCAAAGGTTTCAACACCCTGTTCATGTTGGTGGCATAGATGATATGGAAGGAAAGGAATATAATGCACGAGTCTTCCAGCGGAAATCGTCCACAGTGGCCGAGGTACTGGGATTCATCAAGGATCAAGCGCGACGCGGACCAGTGGGTTCTGGGGGGCACGAAGGACCTGGGTCGGCAAGCAACTAGGGGGGGGGAGGTCTCCCTGAGCTGAGCGGCTGAGCCGGCCGTCGGGGAGGCCTGCTTCGCCAGCGCAGCCCTGATTTGGAGCATGCATGGCTGCCACGGCGCTACAACCTCTTGCATGTCTACCCTGTGAATCCAGCGCTCGCTTATCACGATGTCGCCGACTTGGATGTCAATGTTGTTTCTCACTTGTCAGGTTCGATGCGTGAGGGCGAAGCCAAACAGAAGCAGTGTTCCCCAATCAAACGAAAGCGAGAAAGGGCAAACACGTTTCTCGTTTAACACAGACTGGAAACAAAGCTCATTGCATTACTACCGCCGCGTTCCACCTCCGCCGGCGAGCAGCTCAGCCATGACGCAGCCGAGCCCGTCCGCGCCGCCGGCTCCGACAGCCCGAAGCCGCAGAGCTTGTACGTCGCGCCGCGGCCGCCTCGACTCAGAGCTTGGATTCCGATTCGATTTTGAGCGATGCCTCAGGATGAGTTGCACTCGGCATGGGAAGGACGCACACATGCGACAGCCGTTGGCGACCTATCAACTGCATCAATTTGACGTACGGGCACCAACAGCGCTTACCCTGACGAAAACTGATTAAACAGACACTGAGGTGCGGCGCAAGGAGTTAAATGCAGATCCTGGCCCTCGTCAGGAGCACATCATGGCCAGTAGTAATGCCTCGTAACTTCTAGCACAAAGGCAGCATGTGACCATCACAGTCCCGTGCATTGATAACAATTTCAGCCTCAACATTAGGAGGACACCAGCAGCTAACTCTGACGAAACTGAAGAAACAGATACGAAGGCAGTAACTAGTGGTAATTGTTCAACGAGCAGCAGTCACGGCATGATTCAGATGTATCTCTGAATGACCCATCTGCTGCTTCTAATCTGCTTGTAGGCGTTCTTCAGTTCGATTGTTATTACGAAACAGGGTGGTTTTTTTTTTTTTTTTTTTTTTTTTTTTTTTTTTTTGCGTTCTCGCCGCCACATCCTCACAGTGCTCAAGTGTTGCCGCCGTCAGGTTGTCGGGCGAACTCTAACAGAACAGAAAGTTGGAGATCGCGCAAGCCGGGGAGCTTGATCTGAGACTGAATTACGACACCGAGAACGGCCACGTCGTGCACCCCCGGGGACGTGCCAGCACGTGAACTAAATCAAGCAAGCGTGCGAGTACAACGGCACGCTGAAGTAGGTGTTGAATACTCTCCCTCTTTGTTGATACTCCCTGAACAAAACAAGAACAGGAGGGCGTACTTGCTGATATCATGCCCGCCAGGGATGTTGCTCATCATTGAACTCTTCAAACAATCGCACAAAAAGAAAAGAAAAAAAAAAAGACCTCTTCAACCACAACACCATGTCTGGTTTGCCAACAGGGTTAAAAAAAAAAACACAACACAACACAGCAATAACATTTAAATCCTGCATTGGTTAAGCAGATAAATTCCTGATTTGAGCAATGTATTCACCTTCATATACCTTTCAATGGTTAAGAGTGTTGTCGATTTTTTCTTTCAATTTGAAGAAGAGTGTAAAGTTGGCCCAACAACTAAGTAATACCCTTACTAGGATTCCCAAATCAGGAGTGGGGATTTTGCAAAAGGAGATTTTTTAATTGATAATAAATATTTTTTATAATGGAAACAAGTCCATGCAAACCCCAATGGTGAATGCTTCTGTTAGGGCACAGCCCCAAGGGAGGACACATTGACAGTGGTGCGAGAGTGATCCCATGGCTCACATCTGATCCAGAAAACAAGTCCGGGTTCAACATATTAATTAAACCCAGAAACAACTGGTTTTTTGATATGTACAATCATGAAACTAATTGTTTTGACTTTATGGATTGTACCGTAATTAAAACTAGGGCGTGGGCATATGCCCCTATACATCCTCATAAAAACTGCCCCTTGATCAAGTAGCACCTAACAAAGTAAACAAAGTATCATGGGACCCATGGGAAAAAATTCAGGAACTACAAACCAAATATTTTTTCAGAAGAGTTTGGCTTGCTAATAAAATGCACCCTTATTAATTAAAATTGATAATTTTCTGTCCCCCGATGAAAATACCAAAATCACTAAACATTCCGTGAAGTATCTGTTATTTTTCATCCTTACTTCGATGGATCAACATGGCTATGAAAGAAAGTTTTGTACGCTAGGTTTTACTATTTCTAAGGAATTTTACAAGAATTTTACTAATTAATGTTGGTGTGCAAGACAACTGGTTTGATATGTTCAATATTGAAACCATCATAATATTTTTTTTGATAAAAAAATATCATTCTTCTGCGTGGTGTTGTTTAACAATATTACCAGTGTCCTAGAAGTTACGATGTGCCGTGGTTTAGTGAACATTAGTATCCTAACACGGCTAAGCTGTTGGAGAGTCGTCCACGCTACAGGACGCGGCAACCAAAAGCGCAACGGGAGTTGATGACTTGAACCACTGTCATGTATCGAAATTCGTGGCAGGCTGCAGGCACTTTACACTGCACTTGATGACCATGTATAGAAATTTCAAACTTGAGATCGATACATAACGAAGGACAAAAGGATCCAACTAGGTTCCCGTCGCTACTCTGTTCCAAGAACAGAATGCTCGTATCTATCCATCAAAAATTAGGCTTCGCGAACCACTGAGTCACGGCCAAGCAACATAGCTTGCTTGCTGTGCGGTTAGAACACCAGAAGGCAGGCAATTAGGCGGGGAATTAAGGTCTCCCTGAGCTGAGCGGCTAGGCGGGCCGGCCGGGAGGCCTTCGTCGCCAGCACAGCCATGATTTGGAGCATGCATGGCTGCCACGGCTACACGCGCTTACAACCTCTTGCATGGCTACCCTATGAATCCAGCGCTCGCGTATCACCTATGTCGCTGACATGGATGTCAATGTTGTTTCTCACTAGTCAGGTTCGAGGCGTCACGGTGGAGTCAAACAGAAGCAGAGTTCCCGAATCAAACGAAAGCGAGAAAGGGCAAACAAGTTTCCAGTTTTTCACGTTGCTGTTATCAATACTGTTTAACACAGACCGGAAACAAACCTCGACTGCATTACAGTGCACTACTACTGCGGAACAAGATGTACGGTAAATTAAAAAAAAAAACTAAGCTATCGACAATGCTCGACACACCATGCATGGCCTGGGTGACTAGATCGTTACACGAAAGCAGCCACCGCAACGCGGCTTGGTGAACCATGGCATCTCGAGCGCGGCCGCCGCGGTGAGCCTCTCGCCGGGCCCACTCTCCAGCAGGCCGCTGAGCACGTCGAACCCGTCCTGCGACAGCACCTTCTCCGGGAACATCTCCCGGAGCCGGCCTTCGTCCGGGCACGCCCGCACCGCCCGCGCCGCCTCCTCCGTGCCGCCGCGGCAGCCGCCGCGTTCCACCTCCGCGAGGCCCAGCCACGCCTTGACGCCGCGCGCGCCGACCACGTCGAGCACCTGCCGCAGCTGCGAGGCCGCCGTCTCGCCGGCCGCGAGGACGCCGGCGAAGAGCGGCTCGCCGGTGCCGGCGAGCAGCTCGGCCATGACGCAGCCGAGCCCCCACGTGTCCACGCGCCCGTCGTAGCGCGACGACCCCAGGAGGAGCTCCGGCGCGCGGTACGCCGCCGACGACGCCAGCGTCGCCAGCCCGTCCTTCTCCGCCCGATCCGCGGGCTCGGAGAGCCCGAACCCGCACAGCTTGTACGTGACCGCGCCGCCGCCTCCGAGGCCGCGCAGACGGCTGCGTTCCCAGACGACGACGCTCTCCGGCTCGACGTCGCGGTGGAGCACCCCGGCCTCGTCGTGCGCCCACCGGAGGCCGGCGAGCATCTGCGCCATGGCGCCGCGGACCTCGCCCTCGCCGAACGGCCTCCTCCTCCCCTTCCCGCGTCGTCGGCGGAGCAAGTAATCCCTGAGGTTGCGCCGCCCGGCGTACTCCATCACCAGGAAGCAGTCGCCGTCGGGGCGGGACGCGTCGGCGTGGGTCGCCACAACGCTCACGACGGCGGGGTGGCCGCTGACCGCGTAGAGGGACATGGCCTCGCGCGCCAGCTCGTGGAGACCCGTCTTGAGGAACCGCGCGTCGCCGCGGCCGCGGAGGTGCTTCACCGCCACGGCTTTCCCGCCGCGGGCGAGGTCGCGCGCCTTGTACACCTCCGAGAACATGCCGGCGCCGATCTTCTCGAGACGGTCGTACCGCGCGGACACGGCGGGGGGCCACGGGAACGACGGCGACTCGTCGTCCGGCGGCTCGTCCACCGCGGCGGCGGCGTCCACGGGCGCTGACGAGGAATCAGCCATCCGAACGCGCGCGCGCACTTGCCGAACGCGGCGAGTTGCGACGAGGGGCGTGACGAGCTTGAGCGCTGAGGGCGTCTTTGCGTTGCGGTGGATGGAAGGCAACTACTTGCCATGGAGATATATATATGGGTGCAGTGGCGAGGCGCGCGGTGCCGTCTTCCGGCTCGGAAGTGGAGTCACGCTCGATTCGGAACGGGTTCTGTTTCATTGTTGAGCACTAGGAAACCTGCACCGATTCGTAACCGGATCTTCTAGAACGAACAAGAATCATGACCGGGTTCTATAGTAGAACTTGGTGCTCAATCTGCCCTACGCCGCCGATCCACAAGCTTCCACGTTTCGTTGTGCCCCGTACTACCGACTAGGGCTCGAAATTTTTATTGCTCGATTTATAAAAACTAAATGTTTTCCCTTTTTTAAAAGAAAATAATATTTTTCTTGTTGAAAAGTCATATAAACAAGCAGGCGAGAACTCAAAAACAATTTCTGGTTTCTTAGAGCTAAAAACAAGTTCTGTCTGCCACGAAGATGTCACAGTTTTGTCATAAAGAAAGTAGTTTGATTTCGAAACTAAATCACGTGATGCAAATAAATTCACCACAAAAAGGAAAATCATGATGCAAATAAGAATGTACCTTTTATCTGAGAGTTTTTTTTTTTATCAATATGCTTGTACGATGTTAGGACAGGAAGTTTAGTTCAATTAATCATTTTGAACTAATTCCTTTGTCCGAACGACAACAATTTCCAACGAGAGGGGGTACTGGTGTTCTTTTATCATAATATGCTGGTACACTATCGATGTTGGTCTATACCTAGTTCCACCTAATTAGGCTCTTATGTTGGTTTACACCAATAATAAATTAAATCACACGAGAACACAAACTGCTCATTCACCAATCTTGTAAGTACTATCTTTTTTACTATCCCATATATCATATCTGCATGTGTACCCCCATATTCGGAACACGATAATTGAGGGATAGCTGATAACATATCTTAAAGTAAATAAAAAACTTTCATTAAGATATAACATCTATGAGTACTTCTTAAAAAAATGCAGAACAATATAATGAAACACTGATTATAATTTTGTTACTAGTAGTTGCAAAAGCAAAAGTTGTAGAATTTTGGATACAATCACCTTATCAGATTAACACATGGGTTGTACCATGACTGTACTTGTTTAAGAGACATTAAAAAGTAACATCACAACATAATTAAATATAGGTGCTAAGTTGGCAACAACTAATGTCACGCAAAATGACCCAACTAAGGTGCTTCCTGAACTTAAAAAAATGTGCCCAATTAAAAAGCTGGCAGTCAATTTCTACTTCTCAACAGAGTTCTTTCTGTATCTCTCTCCCGCTTCACTCTGCGCACCCTCTATTTTTCACCTCCTTTTAATTCTCGTACTCAAATTTAAACAGCTTATGATATGAAAATGAAGTGAGTACAAGGATGGAGCCGACCTACTGCGCGTGTAAAGGGGACTGCCGGGGCAGATTGGTGACGAGGTGAGACTAATTTGCCATGTCCCATTACGACCCTGTTGGATCTCCCATTCAAACATCAATTTTACTTGCAATCCAAAACTCCACGAGAATCAAATCAAATGGAAAAGTTTGAAAAATGCCACACGCGTGCCATCACGAAGTACGCCGCCCGCGCTCTTGTCTTCTTCCCACCCCGCCTGTCACGCGCGTCGAAGCCGCCGCATCCCCTCCCCGCCGCACAAAGTTACGCAAGCAGGATCTGCCTTCAACGCTTCTCAGTCACTGACAGTCTCGGCCCGCACCACAGGGGGCCCGTTTGCAGCGATACGGTATCCGATTAACGAGTAACGAAAAGAAGCACCTCCGTCCCGAATTATTCCCGTCCCGTTCCGCCACGGACGCCGCTCGCCAAGATTCCCCGCTAACACGCCACTGACGTGTGGGCCCGGACGCAGCCATTTGTTTAAGACGCCGAGCAGCACCAGCACCAGCACTAATCGAGCCGCCCCGGCGCGCATCAAAAACGAGCACACGCACCCCACCCCGGCGGCGAGCGAATCCCGAGGGAGGCGGAGATGGCGAGCGGCTGCTGCGGCGCGAAGGCGGCGGCGGGGGAAGGGATGGCGTCGGAGGCGTACCTCGCGGGGGAGGCAGTGCTGGAGGCGCGGGAGCTGGTGGCGGAACTGTGCCGCCACTTCTACGGCATGGGCTGGGTCACGGGCACCGGCGGCAGCATCACCGTCAAGGTCAACGACCCCGCGGTGCCGCTCGCCGACCGCCTCATCGTCATGTCGCCCTCCGGTAACTAAGCGCAACTTTGATCCCCACACCCTTGCTTGGCTTTGCTGCTCCCCATCTCGCTTGCGCCTTATCTTGCACACAACCTGTTCGATGAATTGCTGAGTCGAGGAATCGAGCGTGATTCGTGAACTAGTGGGCATGGATGCTGTACTGAAGTCTGATCCCAGTCAGGAATGGAACCTTATTTAGCTCGTGTCTTCATGCTCAACTTCAGTGCAAATGAAGTTTAGGATCAACTTCCTCTTTTCCTTGAATACTGATCATATTCATAGCCTGGAATAGGTTACATGTTTTGGTGGTGCAAGGTGCAAAATGGGCCAGAGAGGACTAATAACACTAGTCAGGGTCTCGGGGAAACAGTTGTTTCAGTGGGATGATCAATAACAACATAAGTTGGTGCAATGACCGACTGGGGTTCACTGTGTGCACCAAGTTGTATAGATCAAATGAAGTTTGTTATTCTTATGTCGCAATTTAGTCTAAGCATTAGTGAACATCATACTGTGAGTTTCTTTTTATGGTGGCACTTCTAAAATGACTAGTTTTAGATATCTTAAGCATTTTATGTTTTAAGGCTTGACTAGTTTTAGATATCTTAAGAATTTTATGTTTTAAGGCTACTACAAAGTTTCCATCATTATGCTTGAAATTAGATTCTTTATTGTGGTTTTATTCTTATGAAAACATCTCTTTGAAGCATCCAGTTTTGGACTAACTTTAACCAATTGCCAATTAGAGTATTCAAATTCAAGGGAAATATGATTTTATACCAAAATTTATGCCACATATTCTACCATCACAGAGCTTTAATTTGAGGATAATTAGTTGTAGTTTATTTCTGACAATTTCTCTTTGTGTCGTTTAGGTGTGCAGAAAGAGAGGATGGTGGCAGAGGACATGTATGTGATGTCTGCAGATGGGAAGGTGCTCTCTGCACCAGTAGGTAAACCATGGCCTAACAAGCCTCCAAAGTGTACCGACTGTGCACCTCTGTTCATGAAGGTGCGTGCTCTCTTCTGTTGTTCAGTATTAGCTTTTGTTTTGAATTGTTTTGATCTGAGTAGTCATTTGTTGTTTTCAAGGCATATCTGATGAGAGGAGCTGGGGCTGTCATTCACAGCCATGGAATGGAGACTTGCATCGCCACGATGCTCAATCCTGGGGCGAAAGAGTTCAGGGTGAATCTTATGGCCCATATCTCAATTTCCATTTCACTAATTAATGTGCATATTTTTCAGATTGTTTCAAGACTAAGTACAGCTAGAAAATAATCACCATGGACGTATAACTAGAAAAGTAGACATGTTATAATTTGCATCTCCAGTTGAAAATGTTTGGCTGGCTGAGATGATATAATTGTAAGACAGAGGCCATGATACTTAGCTTATTATATGGTATACCTCACTAAAAGCACATATTAACATCGTACCTACTGTATATCTGTATCAGATGAGTTCCTAGTCAAAATTCTGAAAGAAATACTAAAATAGCAGGTAATTTTCAAGATGACAGTGACATGTTGTGTTTTAATCGATTGTCAGTATTATCGCACACTTTTGGAATTTTGATCATGCTGAATAGTTTCTTCAGTAGATCCACAGTTACATCCGCTCAACTTTATTTTTCTACTGGTTCCTGAATTAATTACTATAGAGAAATTATGTATTTGACCATATACTTTTCTGCCAATCTTTCTGCAGATGACCCACATGGAAATGATTAAAGGAATCAAAGGTCATGGCTTCCGTGATGAGTTGGTTATTCCTATTATTGAGAATACTCCTTATGAGTATGAGCTCACTGACTCTCTAAGTGAGGCGGTATGAAATCAATATCCTTTCATTCTGAGTTATGCTCTCTGCTGATAATGAGATTGTTCCAGCATAAGTGTTGCTCGTAATTCCCTTACTCAAATAGACCTTAAGGACAAACAAATCATCAAGCTGACAAAGGGAAATGGAAAAAATTGACCAACTAATCATCTAATCACTTATCCTTGTAACAACATCTGATTGACAACCAACTCTTGTCAGCAGCTAATCGGTCTAATTGTCTTTCCATCAAAAGTGTTTGAGTATACAGTGTTTGAGCTTAACCAAAGATGTGTATATTTTAGATACATATCAGCAATTGATGCAAAATTATTTTACAGATAGCAGCATACCCAAAGGCAACCGCGGTCCTCGTACGGAACCATGGAATATATGTGTGGGGTGACTCCTGGATCAATGCCAAGACACAGGTGTGTTTTCTTTCTGCCAGTTTCTGCATTAGTTTTCGAATCTTCGGAGTGCTGAGCGCCAAACAACAATCTTATGATCTCTCATGGTAGCTTTATTTTTTTCAGCTTAAGCTATTAGTTCTCTCAATATAAGCTTGTTGTCTGAACCTCATTTGATAGTCAACATTATAGCACCCACTGCAATATGATTCAGTAGTATATAACAACTTTGACGCATGTGTTTCACTGGGCGTGCTTGGATCTGAGCCACAATTTGCCACGCCAAAGATGTGTGGCCGCTGAAGTTGCGGCGCCAAAAACGGCTGCCGAAGTTACGGCGAGAAAACATGAAGGAAAGTGTGGCGTCTCAGTTCATTCTGAGTTGGCAGCCTAAGCAGGAGGAGCAACCAAGCACCGGCCAAGTTCTGTGGTGCCGCCGAAGGTTTGTTGTGGCAAGTTATGGCGTTGAACCAAGCACCCCCATTATCATGAACTCTTATTTCTTGTTTCTTTCTCTCTTTTTTTTTTCCATGGCAGTTAATTTGCTTCACAAAATTTAACATGATTGTAATCTGTTAACGTGAGCCTAGTCGCACAACTTTTGACCTATTTACAAATTTGGATCTGGTTAGCACTATCCATGAACATGAAGCAGGATGTACACCGGTGTACACTGGTTTTGATTATTTCATTAGGCCCTCATTGCTGCTTGATAACCTGGTTCTCTTTTGTTCTTGATGATTACCAAACTAAAAAAAAAATTAGATGAACCCCGGCATTCCAGACTTCTATCCATCCAAGCCTTTTATACCACTATAATAATTTATGCTGCGGTTATCTTTGCTATGTTGTGGGATAATATTACCGGATTACGGTTGCTCCTATTCATATATGCAGATCGTTACACCATTGTTATGGCCTTCTTTGTCAGGCTGAATGCTATCATTATCTGTTAGATGCTGCCATCAGGCTCTATCAGTTAGGTATTGATTGGTCTACACCAGAACATGGTCCAATTAACAGTGCGAAGAGACTGGGGAGCATTATGGGACCTGGAATTACTAATGGATGCCATGCTGCTGAATCATCTAAGGTTAATTCATGTTTGCTTCTGTTGTTGTCCATTTTGTTTCCTAGTGTTCTGTTATTGCTATATATCTTCTGTTCAATTCAAATCAATATTTTTTCTCCACTTGCTGCAGTGTGTTGTACTTGACATTGAAGGAACAACCACCCCGATATCATTTGTGACTGATGTTATGTTTCCTTATGCCCGTGACAATGTGCGAAAGCATCTGACTTCTACGTTTGATTCTGAAGAAACAAAAGAGGACATCAAACTTTTGCGCACCCAAGTAAGCAGTGAAAAACTTAGTGGTGTGCGTATTAATCTGTAGATCTTGTATTAGGTTGAAAACAACATTGACTACTTTTAAGTGGTAACAGTTGATCTTTGCACAAATTATATTTTTTATTCAAGTTCTAAGAAAAGAGACCAATTGTTCAGGTAGAAGACGACCTAAGAAATGGAATTAGTGGAGCTGTCCCAGTTCCACCAGATGATGCCAGTAAAGAAGAGGTTGTTAATGCATTGGTTGCCAATGTTGAATCAATGATCAAAGCAGACAGGAAGATTACATCATTGAAACAGCTTCAGGTACCTGAGTTCACAGCTGATATTCTTCTCCAGTTTTGCAAGCATATATTAGTTACTTCAGTACAGCTCAGCTGTTTTGTTTGGCTTAATTTAGGGTCATATATGGCGAACTGGATTTGAAAAGAGAGAACTGCAAGGGGTTGTCTTTGAGGATGTTCCTGAGGCATTAAAGAACTGGCATGATAGTGGCATAAAGGTAAGTCCTGGTCCAATCCGTGTGAAGTGCAAACTTTTAGACTCTTCAGGCGTTACAATTATTTTTGTTCATATCATCTTCTGTCAAGTAAACCCTGGAAATCCTGGAACCAAGATCCGTTGCTAAACTGCGTAAATCAGTAAAAAGAAAATGCAAAATTTTGTGCCTGTGTACAGCATGATCAGCTGCTGTGACATTATTTAACATGCTCTGGAGAAATATGAATTATTATATTGGTGCTATAAAGTGCTTCACAACGCTCAAGAGAAATAAAAAATGTTTCATGTGTTTCTTATATATATGACCATTTGATAAGCTGGTAGAGTTATATGTCAATTAGCATTTTCGGTTAATTTAAAGCTTCAGATCATCACATTAAGTTGTGAGAGATGCGTAACACAATTCTGGAAGTTGCTTTGCAAGCACAACATTGTGCAATTATTAATTTGTAAAGGGTGTGCAATACTACTGCAGTTACATTTTCACATGATGCAAACTTATATATACTTCTCAATAGGTGTACATATACTCGAGTGGTAGTAGAGAGGCACAAAGGCTTCTATTTGGCAACACAACGTATGGTGACCTGCGAAAATTTCTCTGTGGGTATTTTGATACAACAACTGGGTAAGCTCTGGATTTCTTCCACTTGTCTATCAGTCTGCTGGAAATCCCTGTAAAAATAGTTTCTGGTATGGTTTTCATGTTCCGTTTATCTGCCAAACTATTTAAAAGTTAACATAAATTTGTGATCTTCATCTTCTGTATACAGCAACAAAAGAGAAACTAGAAGTTATTTTGAGATCTCTCAGTCACTTGGAGTGGACAGCCCATCTCAAATATTATTCATCACAGATGTCTTCCAAGAAGCAGTTGCTGCAAAAAATGCAGGTAATGACTAGTTCCACTCAATAATCTTGGACATCTTTGGTGTACGGTAGGAGCTGGGCCAGACCAGCGACTCTTGTTAGTCAGTTAGTCGTTTGTTAGCAGATTAGTTAGCTTGTTGGCTAGTTTGTTGGGGACCTCATCTAGAGGCTACCGTGAGTCCTAGGGAGGGCAAGCAAGCAAGAAGAAGAATAGGCTACCGTGAGCCCCTGGCACTGTTCCACAGCACTAGACACAACCTATAAGTCTGCTTTCCATCCTCATTTTGTCCTGTGTGGAGGCCTGGCTAAACTGCCTCCTTGCAAATAAGCAAGGGGAAGGCTGCCTAGAAACTCTCTTCCCCAGAACTCACAATATGTGGGAGCTTCAGCACTGGACATGCCCCTTTTTTTCTCGCGTTGAAAAAGGGGCATGCCCAGTGCTGAAGCTCCCACACTTTGTGATCTTAAGGTCTCAGGCGGTCCTTGCTGTATCTTGCTCACTATTACTTATGTTTATATCATCTTAAGGTCTCAGGCGGTCCTTGTCTTTATGCCTTGTTTTGGGAATATAAAAAAAGACTTATGGATGAATGTATTTATGATGCCTTTCAGGTTTTGAGGTAATAATCTCCATTCGCCCGGGGAATGCTCCACTTCCTGAGAATCATGGTTTCCGCACCATCAAGTCTTTCAGCGAGATTTGACGAACATTGGATATAACTGGATATGTGTAATTTCATGGGTTAGTACCCCAGGATCAGTTCATGCAATATCAACGCAGCGCCTCATAATGATGCACGGCGCATCAATAAACCGGAATGGCAAAATAAACTTGTAAATGTGCATCCGATGATTGTTTTTTAGCTCCATTGGAATCAGAGAACAGTATTATCATGGTTCACCTTCCAGGCTGTCACTTTATTATTTTTCTGCTACACAAGTGCGTTTCTCTCGTTTCAAAAAAAAAAAAAGAAGTGTGTTTCTCTATACTGGTAGCACCGATCCACCTATTGTCAGCCTACATGTATATGAACTGCTCTATGCTAACTCTGCTTTCCAAAAGCACATTTTTGTAGTATATTTCGAGAGCAATTTTGTGGTACTGTAACATTAAAATCCTATCAGAATTCTAAAAGATTTTGTAGCTGGCAAAATGAAAACTTTGATGTGTAGTTTTTTTTTTCTAGAACATGCTTTGCATGTATTTCATTAAGAAGAAGTTAGAGTATTACGAGTCGCTGCTTAAGGAGAGCAACGACCCCCCGACACAACGAGAAATAAATAGATGCATTTGTAAGCCATCCGATGATTGTTTTTTAGCTCCATTGGAATCAGAGAACAGTATTATCATGGTTCACCTTCCAGGCTGTCACTTTATTATTTTTCTGCTACACAAGTGCGTTTCTCTCGTTTCAAAAAAAAAAAAAAAAAAGAAGTGTGTTTCTCTATACTGGTAGCACCGATCCACCTATTGTCAGCCTACATGTATATGAACTGCTCTATGCTAACTCTGCTTTCCAAAAGCACATTTTTGTAGTATATTTCGAGAGCAATTTTGTGGTACTGTAACATTAAAATCCTATCAGAATTCTAAAAGATTTTGTAGCTGGCAAAATGAAAACTTTGATGTGTAGTTTTTTTTTCTAGAACATGCTTTGCATGTATTTCATTAAGAAGAAGTTAGAGTATTACGAGTCGCTGCTTAAGGAGAGCAACGACCCCCCGACACAACGAGAAAGCAGAAATTACATGAAGCATACACAACTGACACAAGCCAGCGACCTATTTCTGAAGCCATGACCAAAGAAGCTCAAAAAACAAACAAAAGCTCCAGAATGAGGAAGAACTATCCCGACGCGAAGATGACGATCACCACCACTCGAACCTGTGACCACCTAGCTAGACACTTGGAGGCCTCCACGACGACGCCCCCAAGGAGAACACGACGATTGAAACCGCCGCCGCCGCCTATCCGGAGACCCGGAATTAGGTTTTCACTTGAAAAACCTCCATAGGTAACTGAGAAGCACCACGACAACACCTCCAACGAGGTATTCGACACCCAAAGATGTCGATGTTGCCGGCACCGGCATGATTTGCCGGACAAAGCTTTCGCCCGGTGTTCAGCACCCAAACTGTCCACATCCGCTGGAGATGCCACGAGGAGCAGTTCCATCGCAGCCACACCGCCGGGCCGCCCCGCTCCTCCACGGTAAAGATCCGGAGAAGAGAAGGACGTCGACCAACGGCGACGAACACTGCCCGCCACCGACACCATCCCCGACCATCCACTCTCCCAAATCGCCATCCACGAACTCGAAGGCAGCACCTCCGCCATGGAAGACGCCATAGTTGCCGCGCGCCTTGTCGACGCCTGCAAGCACCGCGCCGCCATGGTGGCTCCCGTCGTCGTCACGCACCGCGCGCGTCGCTCCCCGCCATCAGGACCGCCGTCACCGGCGTGCGTAGAGGGCCACACGCCCCTGCAGAAGACCGCCGCCGCCACGCACAGCAA
This sequence comes from Eragrostis curvula, assembly GCA_007726485.1. NCBI lineage: Eukaryota > Viridiplantae > Streptophyta > Magnoliopsida > Poales > Poaceae > Eragrostis > Eragrostis curvula. Next base: position 112,977 of record RWGY01000140.1, read on the forward strand.
GGCTCAAGCCTCCGCCATGGAGGCCGCCGCCGCCGCCGCCTCGCGCCGTGCGCCGCATCTCCATCGAGGGCGCCGCCAGATCTGCTCTCCCATGACCAAAATCCGACCGCCATGGCTGCGGATCCGCCGCCGAACGACGACAATCCGCCACCGAGCTACCTTTGGGTCGGGGAAGAAGGAGCCAGGGGAAGAAACGCCACGCCGCCGCCGTCCTTGCGCCCGCCCGCTTTGGCGGGGAAGCACTCAGGCGGCGGCGCAGCTAGGCCACAGTGGAGAAGGCGACGGCGGCGCCCGGCTAGGGTTCCGCCCCGAGTCGGCCTGTGAGGACGACGCGGGCGGCCTTTTTTTCTTTCCTCCTTTCTTTCCTCGATGTGTAGTTTTTTTGAAGCCTCTGATATTTGTAGCTAATATTATTAAAATACTATCTGAGACAGTCCTAGGGGACCTTGCCTTAAAAAAAAATAGAAATATAAGGGACTCAACTTCATTCCGATTTAGGCATATTATTAAAAAAAGAAAAAGAAAAACAGTGCCCATCCCTTATGGTTGGACCTCAGGTGGTGACTATGGAAGCACTCAGCCATAGAAGCATATGTTGTAAAAAAAATTAAAAAAAAAAGACGTGCAAGTGACTTTGAGATGCATGTTTGAGATAGCACTACATGGACAAACATTTGGGATCAGAGAAGCACACAGCACAGCACAGTTACGCAGTGCGCAATGAGTCAATGACAAGGTTCCGCTTGGCTTCAGCAGAGCTAAAACGAAAAAACAACAGATAAACAGAAAAGAAAACCAAAAGGACAAAAGTCCCGCTTAGCCGCCAGCGCCACGAGCCCACCGTTAAGATTCCCCTGCGAAGATAAAACCCCGCGCCGGGCGCGGATCTCGAGACCAAAACCTCGAGCCCAGCTTCTTCTTCAAGTGAAAAAAAAAAAAAAACTTCTCGCGCTCGTCGGGCCATGGCGTGCTGCGACAATGCGTCGTCGTCGGAGGCGTACCTGTCCGGCGAGGAGGTCCGGCAAGCGCGGGAGCTGGTGGCGGAGCTGTGCCGGCACTTCTACACGCCGGGGTGGCTCACCGGCACCGGCGGCAGCATCACCGTCAAGGTGCACGACCCCGCCGTGCCGCTCGCCGACCGCCTCATCGTCATGTCGCCCTCAGGTAATAATTAAATTAACCACAGTGCAACTGCTCGTGACTGCCCATGTCGGAAGCAGCGAGCTTGAAACCTGACAACAATGGCCAATGGGTTGCTGTAGTTCATGCCACTGACGGAATCTTCTGCTTCATTGCCTCGTATACTACGTTTAGGCGTGCAGAAGGAGAGGATGCTGGCGGAGGACATGTACGTGATGTCCGCGGACGGGAAGGTGCTCTCCGCACCGGCGGCGAAGCCGTGGCCGAACAAGCCTCCGAAGTGCACGGACTGCGCGCCTCTGTTTCTCAAGGTTCGCGAGTGCATGCTCTGCTCTCTTTTTTTAGATAATGGAACAAAAGTCCCGGCCTCTAATGCTCTGCTCTCTTATGTTACATACATTTTATTTTATTGTTGCTCCAACTGTTTTTTTGGACCGAGTATTCTGAAATGATTGATTCCTTTGGTGTTTTGGAATTTGAAGGCGTACCAGATGCGAGGAGCTGGGGCAGTCATTCACAGCCATGGAATTGAGACGTGCCTCGCCACCATGATTGATCCTGGTGCCAAGGAGTTCAGGGTGAATACTCGATCTTTGTCCAAGTCTCATTCTACATGATCAAATGTGTCAAATGAATTTGTTTGAAATCCTCGCTCTGTTTTTATCTCCAATGATCTCAGACACCTTTCAGTTCCACATTGATCTAGGCTATTAACACCATACTCATTTTGGAGTTCCAAGATAAAATTCCAGAGAACTAACATAGAGAGGGTTTCCAGAAGCTTGGTCAATTTACTTGCAATATCATGTACTGGTTGGAACTTTGATTATGTGTGGTCAGGATTTACAGACCAAAAACACATTGTAGAGTCTGTTACATGTTTTCAAATTTTGATACTGTTTTATTCACATTGATTGCTGAAGTAGTTCTTGTACAGAAAACCTTATTTTAATATGTACTGTTTTCTGATCTTACTCCAGCTGACGCATATGGAAATGATTAAAGCAATCAAAGGTCATGGTTACCGTGATGAATTGGTTATTCCTATTATCGAGAATACCCCGTTTGAGTATGAGCTCACAGACTCCTTAAGTGAGGCGGTATGCTATCAATAACCTTTGAATCATTTCAATCCTAGAGATACAGTTTTTCTGTTAAAAAAAAAATCCAAGATACAATCTATAGGTGACGATCTTATGCCCTTTTTGAGGTTTTAGTTCTCATTGTGCTCTTCAATAAATATTGTTCCACCAGAACTTATAATAAATTATTAAAGGTACTTCAGTCTTTTGAGCATAGTACATGTAAAACAAATAGCGGTCAACGTTATTAACAGATTCCAGTTACAGGAAACCTTGACAGTTTGTCATTTTTACAAATAAATTGCCTAAATTGTGTAGTGTAGGCAATTGATGTAAAATTATATAACAGATTGCAGCATACACAAAGGCAACTGCTGTCCTTGTAAGGAACCATGGAATATTTGTGTGGGGTGACTCCTGGATCAGTGCCAAGACACAGGTATGTGTTTCTGTCTGTAATTTTTTTCATCAATATTATATTGCTCTGCCTGTTGATTGCTGACTTTCTTCTGATTTTCTCTCACTGATTTATTCAGTTTAGCCGTCAGTTGGATATTTTTATGTATTTTGTAGTAGTTATTATATATTGCGCACCGCATTATGATTAAGTAGCTTGCAATGGTGTTGAGCTCTTATATGTCGCTGTAATTGATTCTGATTTGTTACCTCCTTTCATATTTTTCTTTCCTTAAAAGATAAATTGCATAAAATGTTTAACATGATCGTAAGCCACCTAGTTTTTTTTTTCCTTCACAACATGTAAACAACTAGATCCAGTTAGCAATATCCAAATATGATGAAGGACGTTTTCTGCCCTGAACTTGTTGTAATGAATCGTTAATCCCCTGTTTATGATAACCAGGCTGCTTTAACTTATGGCGATTAGCCGATTACCAAACTAAGAACTTCATTTGGATAACCCTCGAAATTCCTTGAATCTTGTCACAGTCAAGAGAAAGGCAAGTAAAACCAATTGAAGTCATAACTTCTATTTGGTGAGAGACAACACAGTCTCTCCCTTCAAAAAAAGAAAAAAAAAAAAAAAAAAGAGAGACAACACAGCCATGCAAATGATTGTCGTTATGTGTGTGTTTGTTCAGGGATAATTATGTGGTTGCTATTTATGCAAGTGCAGATGTTTACGTCATTGCCATGCCCTTGCTTTTCAGGCTGAAAGCTATCATTATCTTTTAGATGCTGCCGTCAAGCTCTACCAATTAGGTATTGATTGGTCAACTCCTGAACATGGTCCAATAAGAACTGCAAAAAGACTGCGCAGCATTTCCAGCCCTGTAATTCCGAGTGAATGCCATTGCCATGCTGCTGAATTATCAAAGGTTAATTCATTGCTCCTAATAATTTAGAAACGCCATGAGTCATACCTTTGGATTATAAATTTGCAACCGCGCATACCACAAGTTGTACTGTTCATGCTAATTCCTTCGTGATTGGTGCTTTGCCTCTTCTGTTCAACTCTACTTAACTTCTTTTTAACTGTAGCAGTGTGTCGTACTTGACATTGAGGGAACAACTACTCCGATATCATTTGTGACTGATGTTATGTTTCCTTATGCCCGTGATAATGTGCGAAAGCATCTGACTTCTACGTTCAATTCTGAAGAAACCCAAGAAGACATCAAGCTATTGCGCATCCAAGTAAGTAATAATAAACCAAAATAGTGTGCCATTAAACTGGAGATCTATATTTAATCATTTGCACAATTATTTTGTTCTATTCAAGTTCTAACTAGCTAGAGGCCACGTATTCAGATTGAAGACGACCTAAAAAATGGAGTTGCTGGGTCTGTCCCCGTTCCAACAGATGAGGCTGGTAAAGAAGAGGTTATCAATTCATTGGTAGCCAATGTTGAGTCAATGATTAAAGCAGATCGAAAGATTACATCATTGAAACAACTCCAGGTATTGTTTTTACACTTGTGAGGGCATATTATAGTCTTCAATGGCTCAAACGATTTAGTTGCTGAAATTAGGGTCATATTTGGAGGACCGGGTTTGAAAAGAAAGAATTGCAAGGGATTGTCTTTGAGGATGTTCCTGAGGCACTAAAGAGCTGGCATGCTAATGGCATAAAGGTATCTGTTTGGTCAAACTCATGTGAAATGCGAACTCATAGTTATTAAAATCACAATTTTTTGTGTTCAAATAAATATCTGTCAGGGAAACACACTTGAGAGTTTAGAAAAGATGCCATTTTCCAAATTGTGTAAATTGTTCATGGGGAACATAAAGAAAATTAGGTGTATTCTGAAACAGAAAGAATTTTAATCATAATTGTTAGTTAATTTAAAGCTACAAGATGTTACCCTAAGTTGTGGAGTGTGTGTAAGCCAATCCTGAAAGTCTCTTTTGGACCATAACAATATGCAGTTGTTAATTTGTAGAAAGTGTGCAAAGTATTTTCACATGATGCAAACTCATATATACACTTATTATCAATAGATCTATATATACTCAAGTGGCAGTAGAGAGGCACAGAGGCTTGTTTTTGGAAATACGACATATGGTGACCTGAGAAAATACCTGTGTGGATATTTCGACACCTCAACAGGGTAAGATCTAAATTCCATTTGCCTATCAGTCTATCAAATTTTCGAAGTACAAAATTTATGGTTGTTCTTGGAACTAATATTCTCATACACGAACAAAAAAAACTAGAATTATTTTAATAGACTTTGTGCTCTGTTTATCAACGAATCTATCGAAAAGTTGACATAAATTATGATTATCACCTTGTATATACATGCAGAAACAAAAGAGAAACTAAGAGTTATTTTGAGATCTTTCAATCACTTGGTGTTGACAATCCATGCCAAATCTTATTCATCACTGATGTCTTCCAAGAAGCCATTGCTGCCAAAAATGCAGGTAACAACCCATTCCACTCGATAATCTTCGATCTTTACAGCCTCCCCTCTACTTGGGAACATCTGGACCTTTTCCACTTCCATCATACAATTCAGGCTAAATTGTGTAGTCTCATCATCTAGCTCGAAATATCTAGACCTCTTCCAATTGCATAATATGTAATCAGAGACGGAGCAACAGGGGTGCTGAGTCTGTGCTGCAGCACCGCCTGCAGTCTAAAAAACAACAGCCAATCAGTGATTGATCTTTAACAATTTTAAGCACCTTCTATTTGGTATAATCCATGCTAATTTTATTCAGCCAAACCGGTAGCACCCCCTTAGCAAAGTTTCTAGCTCCGCCCCTGATGGTATGATTCCAGTTTCAGGGTCTTAAGGCAAATCTTATGGCTTTGAGGCATTACTCTAATGTGCTCGTTATGGCACTATTTTTTATTTGTTCGTGTATGTTTTGAGTTGTCTTTTTCTCTCAAGAAGGTACGGTATCGTTACCTTACCAACTTTTTCTTTCAGGATTGGAGGTGATAATTTCCATACGGCCAGGAAACAGTCCACTTCCTGATAATCATGGTTTCCGCATGATCAAGTCTTTTAGCGAGATCTGAAGAATGTGGATTATTCAGATTTGCCAATGTTCTGGAAATAACATTATAGGTTCCAACAATAAAATCGAACGGGAAAATAAATCTGCATATGGGCATCTGTTATATTCATGTACTCGATGTTATGATTATTTTGGACAGTCATTGTCAGAGAGAGAGAGAATGGTCTATTTGTGTTCAATTTTTCGCCTCTAGATATCACTGATGTTTTCCTTGTCAGATAAACTATAATTATATTGGCTTTTATGCTCTTACTTATCATTGTTGAAGCCTTGTTGCGGTGTTTTCTTGTAAAAATATTAGTTATAATTTATTTGTAATATTTGGTTAGAGTAGATTTACCGAAACTGTGACATCAATCTTTACCAGAATTCACAAATATTTGCTTGAAAATTTTTAGTAATGTTGTACATATAGCAGTGCTTTTAAAAATATCCCTAATGTGTCAGCAAAATCAAAAGGCAAAATGTGTGCCACAGCAATCATTTTTTTTTCCTATTGTGGTGGGTGTGTCACCACATTCAAATTTGTAATATCATCTCTATGAAAGGTTTGGCCTCATACAACTCCATATTTCGTACCACATTTAGTAACTAGTTGAATCTCAGCTCATGGAGAATGTGCTACGAGCGGTATCTTATGGAATTTTCTAGACATAGAAGGAACGCTAGGAGAGTTAAAGATCCTAATCCTGGCAATTTGAATTACTTGTCATTTTCACTCAATGGACAAAAAAAAAACTAGAGAAGTAGAGTATGGCAGCAAGTGATGCCGTTGCTTTGCTTGCGTTTTTGTCACTCATCTTATACCTCTTGAACACATGTGAGACGGTTCTAAAGCCGGACTGCGTCATGTCACAATCCTTACGATGAACTGGAGATTTTTTTTTCCTGAGAAATTCTATAGGGCTTGACGCTCTACAATCTTTTCATATCTTGTGTGTGAAAATGAATTATTTTTTTAAAATAAGGCACAGAAATGAATTATTTTTTAAAAAGGTACGAAAATGAATAATTACAATTTCTATAAAAATGTAGGTAGGCAACTTAACAACTCACCCGTGGGCCTCACCAATCGAACGCCCCCGATGCAACCGCCCGCGGCGCCGCTCGCCGCCGTCGCGGGCCGCCTCCCGCGCCGCCCGAACCTCTCCCTCCTCGCCGACCGCTGCGCCACCCCGCGCGCGCTGGCTCGCATCCACGCGGCCATGATCGTCTGCGGCCGCCTCGCCGACGACAACTTCGCGGCGTCCCGCCTCCTGGCCGCCTACGCCGCGCTCTCGCCGGACCCCGCCGCGGCGGTGCTCGCGCTCCTCGGCTCCCTCACCTGCGCGCCCAACTCCTTCATGCTCAACACCACCCTCCAGACGCTCGCCTCCTCCCCCGACCCGGCGGCCGCATTCCCCTTCTTCGCCCGCCTCCGCGCCACCGGCGCAATCTCGCCGGGACGCCACACCTTCCCTTTCCTCCTCAAGGCCGCCGCGCGCCTCCCGGCCCCGCTCCCCGTCGCCGGGCAGCTCCACGCGCTCGCCGTCCGTCACGGGGTCCACCTCGACGCCTACGTCGCCAACGGCCTCGTCCGGGCCTACTCCGTGGCCGGCCGCCTCCGCGCTGCGCGCAGGGTGTTCGACGATGTGCCCGACCGGAACGCGCCCCTCTACACCACGATGGTCTCCGCGTACGCGCAGAACGGGAGGCACCAGGAGGCCATCGCCGCGTTCGACGAGATGCTCCGCGAGGGGTTCGAGCCCGGCGGGGCCGCGCTGGCGTCCGTGCTGTCGGCCTGCGCGCGGTCGGCGTCGGGCGGGCTCGAGATGGGGCGCCGGGTGCACGACATCATGGAGGTGCGGGGCATGACGGCCCCCCTGGGCGTCGTCCTCGGCACGGCGCTGGTCGACATGTACGCCAAGAACGGCGCGATCCGGGAGGCATTGGAGGTGTTTGACTGGATGCCGGTGCAACACACCGCGACATGGAACGCGCTCATCTCCGGGCTGGCGCATCACGGGCACGGCGAGCGTGCGCTGGACATGTTCCAGTGGATGCAACGGGAGGGCGTGCCGCCAAACGCGACCACGCTCGTTGGGGTACTGTCAGCATGCTGCCATGCGGGGCTACTGGACGAGGCGCGCCAGCTGTTCAGGTCCATGGAGACGGAATTCGGGATCACGCCGGGCATCCAGCATTACGGCTGCATGGTCGACATTCTCGGCCGGGCTGGGCTCCTATTGGAAGCTGAGGAGATGATACGGGGGATGACGTGTGAGGCAGACACGGTGATCTGGGGAGCACTGCTGACAGCCTGCAAGAACCATGGGGACATCGAGATCGCTGAGCGGGCAGTGACGGAGATGCTGAAGCTGGATCCGAGCAACCATGGCGTGTACGTGGTACTATCAAACATGTATGCAGAGGCTGGAAGGTGGCAGGACGTGGACAAGTTGAGGAACGTGATGAAGGGGGCTCGGCTGTCGAAGATCCCGGGGGCAAGTGCCGTTGGTAGCGATGGCTCACCAGAGCAACCACTAGCGAAGGTGCTTGTCTAGTTTTCGTGACTGTTGGTTTTGTGTTCATGGAGTAATGAACAGGTCTGCTGCAGATTTTTGATACTCAGTTATTATTATTATGACAGGAGGAAAGATTGGATGGATTAAATGGATGTTGAGGAGCACGCTGGATGGCGGAAGCTTATATGCATGATGGAGTGTAGCAAAGAACAGATCTGCTCTCAGATTTGTGGATATAAACATCATTAACATTGGGCTGAATGGAGAACGAAGGCTTGATCAGATGGTAGAGCGTGCTGTGGAGTACCATGCTAGCCCTGCCAAGTGAACGAGCTCAAAAACATTGGGGCCGGATATTGGCAAAACTAATTCAGCATGGTAATACAGGGAGTTCTTTTGCAGAGGCCAAATTTAGCTTGATACCAGTAAGCCATCGACCTACTAAATTCCTCTCATAAATCAATAAGGGAAAGTGCTATACAGTTAAAGCATGAGCTCAGTTATGTTCTCCAGCACATCTGCCACTAGCAAAGAAGGCTGTACGACGGCATGTCTTCGATTCGCATAACGTCGTCCAGCATAAGCTCCCGCTCCAGCTGGGTTCGCGTCGATTTCAGTACCTCCTGTGAGTGGCATCACAACCATGAGACCAAGTCATTCATGCAGTCTGTTGAAACGGATGATGAAATGTGCTGGGAGGAACTTACATTGAAGTCCATGTAAGAGGCGTTCTTCTCCAGCCATTGCTTGTCCATAACAACAAATGCGACACAGTAGAGCAGATCAAATGCCCATTCATCCTCTACAACAAAGGAAAACAACAATGTGTTGGAATCTGATGGTACTTGATTCTCACATGCCAGAGGAAAAAAATGTAAGGGAAATGGTTGCTATAACAATCCTACCTGAGAGCATTTGAATAAAAATGGCTCGGACAAATGTTCTTGGCTTAGCTGTAGGAAGTGGTACCGCCTTGTTAGGAAAGTTGCAATTCATAGGCGTAATAAAATGATAGATTGGCAAGTCTGGATCAGTGCTTACTGGACTGGAGATCTAGCATCTGCATGATCATGAATGTTATATTTACTCCGGCAACTGCAAATGGGTACTCCCAAGTGGCTCGGTTACCACATTGTTTCTTTAGGAGCCTCTGAAATGAGGCCTGCAGATATGATACTCAGTCAACATGGTTTATTCACAGGAACCAAGCACTTTCAGAAATGAAAAGCAATAGCTATGATATGCATTACTTACAGAGAATGTCTTCGCAAAGAAAAGAAGATTCTCCAGAGATATGAATCCTGCACCTCTGTAACATGCAGTTCAACATCACTCAATTTGGCACTAAATCTTTGTGCATTTCTCAAGGTAATATGACAAATTTTGGTTGCCTACCTAAAGTCAGTTGATGGGTCTCTTCCTTGCCAACCCATGTCCTTCCACTGTTCAGATATCAAACCTTCAAGTTCTTGATCAGGATATGTTGCGTGCCAAAGAGCTTTCAGGGCTTCCTATCATCAGTAGTATAGACTCATGAGGATTCAAGAGAAACATTGCTATCCAAGCGCAGAAGCAACTGCCAAACTCAGTACTAGGCAGTAAGCATTTTGTAAATGGTATCATCAATTGTAAAAAGCCAGACATGCTTATTGTTATTTTTATGTATGATAACTGCCCAATACTGACTGACTTCTAGCTCAATGTGTTCAAAATGCAATGGTTAAATGGTGTCAAAATGCAATCTTTATAAGTACCATTCCTCTTAAGATTTTAAAATGCAAACATTGCTTTAAAACACGAAACTTAACACTGCAGATTATTATTTCTTAGGGTAGGGAGGTAACTTATCCTGCTCCATTTAGTTAAATATTCATGAGCTGCGATATAGGATAAGATACAAAATTTCCATTGTGAAAAAATAATACTTCTACAAGGAGGAACCGTTTTCTTTAATTTAGAGATTCATATATTAGACTGAGAGGCATAAGTGCAGAGCTGAATCATTGTATGAATATTTTTTTTTTCGCGAATGCATAGTATGAATAATTTACCATACTTGGGACAAAAATTTCACCTGGTGATCTCGTCTCGATGGATCAAAATAAACCTTCATGCGATGCTTCAGCCTCTGAAGCCTCTCTTCCTATTATGCAGCAAATGAAACAGAAGTTACAGTGATACTATCGTATCGTCCCAATACACAACAGTATTTCGATAAGGGTACAGCAACGCAGTGATACAGCATTTTCCAAAACTAGTTGATGCACATACAGAGACAATTTCGTCAGATAAAGTTCCCAGCTCTAGTACCTAACTTGCTGTCTGCCTGGCAGAGTTGCTTATACATTGAAACTACACAGGACCACTTGATACTCAATGCACATGAAATGAGCATAGTAACGATAGCTTAAAGAAAAAGCTTTGGGAAGTCCTTTTGAGTGGACACTTCAAATATCCTTGGTGGTCTTCACCCAGAAAGTAGACCTCAGTTTGTTTGTATACCAAAACCTACTGTCTACATCTCAAAAAAAAAAAAAAAAGGAGGGGGAGGGAGCTACTGTCCTACTCTACAAGTGTGATGTCCATGGTAGAGGCATCACAAAATGTCATGAATAATTGTGATTTCTGAGAACTCAGTAACCCATTACCTGCACCGGTGTAAGGTTCATGCATATCCGCTCATATGCTCCTTTTCGCTTGATGCATACGCAAGAGAGGCCTCTCCCTATCCATCTTGGTGATCCACATGACGCTTCATCTGCACAAGAACATTCCATCAGATAAGCACAGAATGCCAACTGAAAAGGCGTAGTTGCTTATTTTTCAAAAAGTCATAGAACTTAAATAATAATGTGGATATTGCAGTAAAAAAAAGAAGAGGTGAGCTGAAGTAACGGGAGGATATCTCAACTTGCAATTTTAGCCCACAGTGCTAGCTGCCCCAGCATCTCAGAACCAATTCAGGGCTAGTGAGACACATACTGGTTATGGACCAGACTTAAATACTAGTTCATGATGCTTATTATAAGTGAATGGATCTATCATGATTGGATAGGACAAAACATGTATTTTTGTATCCTACCAAACCGATGCCATCCCTCACATGAGGTTACATGACAATGTTCTTGATTTGATATACACCCAAATCTCCCTGCAGTTTCTCACCAAACACTTCATTGCCAAACAAATCTGTCAAGGGATCCATCAAGGCTCAGATTTCCCACCAAATCAGCTGCCTCTCCCACCGATAAGAGACGTGTGAGCCCAAAGAAACTGTGCCCGCAAGCTACAACAACGGTTGAGCCAATGGTCCAAAACTTGCTGTCAATAATACTCCCGAATATTGGTTGATGTGGCCTAGTCATATGTATCTTTGAACAAGAAAGTTGCAATCATTTAGTGCCAAAATGAGCAAGGAATGGGAGATGAGGTCAACAGAAGAATTTGGCAACTCTAAAGCTCCTGGAGCAGAAATGGAAAAATAAATGCTGGCAGAATGCTGTATGACAATGGCAAGCACAACCATTGTGGAAACAGGCAACTTGATAATTTAATTCAGCATAGTAAATTGATAGACCAAAAATAAAAACATTGCTAGGAATGACTAGCAAAAAAAAATTGTCGAGAAATAAAAAAATGAGGCAAAGAGCACAAGCAAGACTCAAGACAACAACCTAAATTTCAATGTTTAATCGACAGACTGTCAAATCTTATAATAAGCACTATGTGCAGTATAAAATGTACACCAATCCAAAAATGAAATCAAAGGATACTTAAATCACGATGGAGATGACTCTAAACATGTTGCCCACATCGGATGCTGTGGACTGGACACTGAAAAGGAGAACGGACAAGAACTGTCATTTATCCTGTAAAAGGTGAGCCAGGAGATGATGCGAAAGGCGACACCAAGTACAGGATTGGGAGGCACATGCGGTGTGCTGACTTTTACATGGAAAATCGCAACGTACTGCTACTGATTGAGGTGACATCAATTCGGTGCAAACTCTCTTAACGCGTTAGAAGTCATGAGGAGAAGAATGGATTGTGCATGAATATCGTTCCGAAAATGTAGAGCCATTTATGAAATAAGTTAAATTCTCTCCAAAAACAGGCGAATATATCTATGTCGTGTCACCAGCACTGTGAGGCCCACAAAACAGAAGAATATTCCCTGCTTGAAGAACACAAAGATGTGCAGTAATCCCATAACAGTAATAGTAATTCAACAAAAAAGATCCGTAAATGCAGGGAACTGCTAGAAGAATTACTGAAACAGAGGAACACGAAGAAACTGCAAAAGGAGCACCAAACATCAAGCACAGCGAAGAAAGGAAAGCAAATGAGAAGCCAAGGAGAATCGCAGGCTCACCGGAAGATCCAGCCAGCGAGGAAGAGGAGCCGCCGGCGCCGAGGGAGCACCGTGGCAGCGACGTCCTGACGGCCAAGCAGCCGTGGCCGGCGGGGTCCCTTTCGGCCGCCGGCGCCGACGCCGCCGCAGTCTCCATTGTCCTCGCTCCTGCAACACGCCGCCGCCACCGATCCCGCTGCCACGCGCCGGAGCCGGATCGCGCCGGCGGCGGCTCCCCTGTTCTTGTCGCGGCACCGGGGAGAGGACGCGTGCAAGAACGAAGCGGGGAAGCTCGCAGGGAAGGAGAAGGAGAGGAACGGGGTAAGGAGGCGGCGCGGCGCGGCGCGGTGGTGGGGTGGCTGGGCTCCCGGGCTGGTGGCGGTGTTCCGGGACGGAGGACGTCGCGTTGCGGCTTGTCGGCTTGCCACCAGCGCCACAAGAGCTCCCATTTAAATACCGCGGGATAATATTTCTTTCCTTCTTTCGTTTTTCTTTCTTCTTTGGTTTACTTTGTTTCTTGGGATCTCTAATCTCTTCACTCTGATACGATCATACGAGTATGTCTTTTCTCTCTCTACATTTGCTCGAGGTGGAAATTACCGTCGCATGTGAGGGTGACAGCTGGGCCCAAGGCCCAGTGGTATTTTAGGAGCAAAACCGACACTAAGCATGGACGTGCTTTGTTGGAGTGACATTGGAATACTTTCTTAACTACACTCACACAGTGATGGATTTCTTTTACATTACTTCAATGTAGAATTCATGCTTTTTTCTTTTGCGGTGAGAATTCATGTTGACTTGATTGTGGTAACATTTAAGACATGACAATGCACCTCGGTAGTTAAAAAGACTAGGGGGTCAATCTTACCCTTTGACAATTTTTATTCAAATGCCTTCAAAACCGCTCAGAGGCTCAAGAGGGTGAAGGTGCAGTGAGGCGGTTTGGGGTTGTTTGTTCGGATAAGATTGTTACGTAGGGGACGAGGATCATGGTGGCGCCGCGGCAGAAACAAGAGATCAGACACGGTTTTGGTGGAGAAAACCATACGGTGGTTTTTGTGAGAGGCGTTGTTGAAGTAGTATGGTGGAGTGGCTCGTCTTAGATGAAGGAGAATGATGAAGAAAGAGGGGCTATTAGAACTTGTATCCGGCGGCGGTTCAAAGCAAGTGACGGAGGATAGAGGATAAGGAGGATGATTGAGAATTAGGTCAATGGTTGTTGAAAAATAGTATCTGAATTAGGTCTACGTGTTTTGGAATTGTGGAGTTTCTAGTAGGACAAATCCATATAACAAAGTGTAATATAGCATCTCACAACTTTTCAGTACTTCGTAAATGCTTTTTATTTGTCCTCTACAACTAGCTAGCTAGCATTCCATTCAGTGACAAAACTGCATGCGAGACGCCAGCTAGGAAAGAGACTTTCTACGTAAGTGTTCTTGCGTGATTTTGTTCTCTTTCAACCACCGATTGTTTTGGAAACAAGATTTGTTCGGAAATGTTTGAAATTTTTTAAGTATTGGTTCTATGCCTTAGCATCAGTTTTTTCCACACACGTTTGTAGTGATTTTCAGCGATGTCATATTACACTCCACGCATGTCCTGTAAGCTAGCTGCCATCTTCTATCTGTCATGTAGCCACTTAATTATATTTATGTCAAACAGTGAATTTCCAGCTTCAAATACTTGTCACTTTGTAGCATATATCTACTAGCTTGTAAACACATAATTTGAATACATGAGAAAACATATGTATCACAATGACACCCCTAGTAGGCAAGCAACTGGTACCTTGCCATATGTAAAAGATGGCAAGAGAAGAGTAAGACAGTCACCAACTGAAAAAAAAAGTAAAAGAAGAACAAAAGAGCTAGAAAAACCCCATGACACATGAGGAATGGCTTAACTCTGCATACCCCTGCTTGAATCCCCATGACGAGCATGTTGTAATATGTCGGGCATAAAAAATCTATTTCTACAAATGAAGTACGCACAATTCAACCCATTACGGGATTACACCTGTATTACTGACTGTATTAGATATTCACCAATTTCCAAAATGGACATGTATGCCCCTATGTTGGTTTTCCTCAGCGGGGCCATAGGAGAGTACACGCGTGCAGCTGCAGGTCCACGCAACCAAATGACGGAGTCAACAAAACACCGGACGCGAGGCAGCATTATTGTGTCGTCGTCGTCTGTCTCGCTGTGGCCACACGCCACTGCCGCCAATGGCGGAGACGAGACAAAATTATTATGGCCCATGCATTCCTGTGCGGCTGCTGTGCCTCTTCCTTCCTACGGCTACGCCGTTGCGCCCTGAACAGTACCGATGCCGCGCGCGCTTGGAACAGGCGTATGGTTTTTTCTGACGGGCACTTTTTTTTTTGAATGGGTTCCTGACGGGCACTTGATGAGCCAGAAACATGTCATTAGCATGTTAGGTGGCCATGTTGTCAAGTTTGCGCCAGCACAGCGGAAAAGCGTCATAAATATGTTTGTACGTTTCGATTCACCCACTAATAATACGTCCATTACCTATGCATTAGGAGTGTTTAGCGCCCGTAAAAAGGGCCTTGTTTCAGATAAATCACGGCATTGCTCAGGGAGAATAACCCACTCCTGCCCTTCCAGTCAAGCCTACAGAGAACTCTCAGAAAACAGAGTGGAACAAGCACTGGTTATGTGGTGAACCCTTTTACTAATAACTGTCAAAAAACTTTGTGACACGTCAACAGTAGATTACCATGGCACGATGCAAGGACGGTCGGTGACCCGGACCCGAAGAGACCAGCACCTGCAGCGCCTGACTGGTGATCCAAACGGCGAAGAACTGTCCCAATACAAACACGCCAAGGAGGGGTCACATTCAGACACTTCCAGTTATCAAAACTGCGTAGCAGCTGTGGGGCCTGGGGCCACAAGCATCCAAAATAAAATAATTACCTCAAAAATATTGGGGGAAAAGTATGCGATGCGATGCGATTCATCCAGCCAGCCGGTGACGCGTCAGATTATGGTTAAATATGTAGCCAATCCACATGGATTCATCAGGTTTTGCTGCACTTGTTTTGTCTCATTGGGCGCCAGCGACTTCAGAAATGTCCGGTGACTAATAACGATTTACTCCAGATCATCGCAGCAACATCATTTCTTTTTACTAGAACATTTGTGAAAGCATCAGAGAAATGCTGCCGATTTACCAAGGTCCCACATATGAGAAGATGACTGTGTATTCCGAACTTATTTGTTTTCTTCACAGTTCTTTGTTTTCTGCGACATTAAAGGCGTACAGAGTTCTAATGCCTACTATCATTTTCATGTGCATGATATGATAAAGGGAGAGAGAGAAGGAAAAGGTCCATTTTTTGTATACGTGGTGTGCGCCGTCAGAATTCTTTCATACCCTCGTTATATTACATTGTCCAACCGGGATTTGAGCACTATTGATATGTTTGCAAGTAAAGCATGGGCAAACAACAGAAGAATATAAAAAACATTCTTTTGTTGTTGCTCTTTGTCCTGGAGGTTGAAATTAGTGCGGTAGAGACTAGAGTACGTTACAATATCTTACGTTCTAGCCTTCTCGGTCATAGAAACAATCACACAACCCATACAAATTAGAAGCAATATACATCAAGATTGCCTCGATATTCCTATTTTCTTAATAGAAAGCAAAAGAACATAAGGATCATTCAGGTGCAAGAAATTTTGACATCTTACTATTTTCACAACTAAATGATAAGAAGAGCAACCATAAAGTACATAGTTGGAATCATAACGATAGGTACATAGTTGAAATTGTTTTTTTTTTTTTTGGTTTCCAAGAGGGTGTTTCTGAAATGAACTAACAAATGTGCAACTGCACCTTTCCCATTATTCTTAAAAAAGGCCCTTCCCATTGTTTTTAGGTAATATAGCTGGAGTATATCAATGTGAAATGTTGATTGCTTCAATCGTTCCAGTAGATAACAACTAAGCTACTATTTTCAACGGAAGGTGTCATTGGTGAGCTATTTTGTTCAGAGTTGATAATATCTAATAGGATTACAATCTCATAGAGTCATACTAAGCATGGAACAAGTGACATTTTCTATGAACCAGTACAACTGTGCCGGTGGATGCCTGAGAAGTTAATAGTAAGAAATAAGCCAATTCTGTATTCTGTTTTCATTTTCATAATAAATTTTTCTCTACTGGTGAGATCACTTGGCAATGTGACTGGAGGATGACAGCTGCGAAGTAGGGTGTGTTTGGTGCAGCTTATTGCACTGGCTTATGCTGCAGCTTATTGCCTTTTTGCTACTGTAGCTACAGTGTTTTCACTGTTCACTGACAGAATAAGCCACAATAAGCAGCATTTTGGGTGCTTTTTTTCAGCTTTTTTCACTGTAGCAACAGTGATTTTACTGTAGCAACGTGAATAAGCAGGTGGAGAAGCTGGTGGAAAAGCTGTGCCAAACACACCCGTACTATGGACCCATCACCAGAAAGCTGTTCCAAGATGCAGTCAATCAAATACCTGACTGAAATTGGCGATTGGTGTGGTTGCTCCTAACGTGGGTCGATTCATGGGCCCATATGTCATAGGAACACTTAGGGATGTTGAAATTCCCCATGCCATAACTAAATGAAAGAACAACGAAACATTCGATCTCCACATGATAAGATGATGATGATTGAAAACGTTCTCCAATTTTGTTTTTATATATGCACGTCAAACTTCTTGTTGAATTATATGCGGAAACTTTTGTTTTAAGCCATAAAGAAACTTTCATGGTATGTGGTGATGGATTGACTTCTGAATTTCATTTGTATTTTACCTTCTCGTACAATAGAGGCAGCAGTGCTTGTTATGTCACATTGTTAGTAAGACTTATGTCACCAAACGTGATTACAGTGCTCTGCATTCCCGTTTGAAGTATTGTTGCAGGCGTAGTTGAGCGCACTAACAACAGCGTGCCAGTTCGCAACTGTCAGATGAAGGCTGATGAACGGGTTCATTCACCCCGCATATTAGGCATTAAACAAAAGAATTCAGCAAACACGAGTCAATGTGACATGAAACCAGATGAATATCATCTTTTTGCTGACAACAAACAGTGTACTAATCTGCAACACTGACAGTGGCAATAAGACGAGAGATCCTCATGCCAAGGTCCAGGGGATATGAACATGAAAATTCAGCAAAAGGAGCAGATGCCCAGGTGACATAGCCATGAATCCCCTGATCTGGATGACAAAATAGTTGGATTCATGACGGTCTACCATAGCAGCTACTCACAAACTCTGAATAGAAATAAGCCCTGAAGTCTCAGCCGAATATGTAACTACATTACTTTAAACAAAACAGCCAAATAACAAATATAGTATGACACTCATTGTGCTCTTACCACTGCCTGCAGATTTTAAATCAATCAATCAGAGGTATGAGCTTCATATCAACCTTGTGACTGCCTTAAGCGAGTGATCAATTCATCCTGCACGAGTACATAGCGCTGTCAAATGCTACATTGGTCCTCGAACAAAATGCTTTGTCTATAGATGAACTAGAACTTTTTAGTAGTTAATAGAATACATAAGAGCACTGACAGACTGACCCCGCTTTATTTATACAAAATATCTTTTTTCGTAATGCCACATGACGGAGACAAGGAAAAATATAAATACTATATAAAGCTCAACGGCACAAGGTGCATAACATTCAGGAACTAAATACAAAAAGAAAAACCTAAAAGCATCACCATTACCATTCAGATATGAGTTTAATCTGGAAACTCTGTATTTCATCATATATATTCTAATAGATACCAGCATTTTAAGCACAAAGGGGAGCTCAATCCTTCAATTTCACATAGCTAATTTAGCAACTCTGAATAGAAAAAAATTCCTAGCAAAACAGCATTAAGATCTATGAAATAGATACCAAATTCATGAAAACTTTGGAGTTATCTAGAATGTTCAATCTCTAGTAAATTCTGTGGTATACTGGTATTCAATGTTATTCTGAATGCAATCTGCCATGGGGCAGAGAATTGAATGATGTACTAGTGACAGAATTCCAATAAAACCTTGCAAACTCTTAAATTCAGAGCACAACAAAGATTCAAAATAATTTTCTAACCTTTTTCCCTTTGGTTGGGAGACCACTTTGTCGTAAAAGAAGACGTAACCTCTCAACTGTAAATGATTGCAGGGTGTGTTGTGAAAAGCCAGAAATTGCTTGTGCTGCAAGATTAAAGATCCATGAGATAGAAAATAAAATACTACTGATGCTGGGTGGTGGAGAAATTCTAGAGTGGATTGTTTTATTTTCTGGAAATGCTATGAAGCTAACATGCATTGACGCATTTCTATAAATGATGCATAAATATCAAACTCACAAGAAAAAGGAAGACTGGTAAAAGGTTAATGTGTTAGGTAAACAACAAAACTAGGGTTGGAAATTCAATTGACACTGCGCATCGTATGTACAAGTGGAGTTTTTACTGAAATCAGTTTCAAACTTGAAAAGGAAAATGTTGATTTGTTGGAATCTGTACCTCATGAAATGGTAATGAAAAAAAAAGCACTCATATTTATACCTGACGAGTGTAACAGAAGGATGGGGTCAGAATGTTAAAACTGAAGGAACTTTACCATGGCCTGAGGTTCCAGACGAAGTACCCAAGTTAGGCCTCTTTGCTGAATTGTTGACATCCAGACTTCTGACAGCAGATCTGGTGAAAAGAAGAAGAAAGAAAGAAACTTGTTTCAAAAGTGAATTTTATGCAAATTCACACCATGTAACTGATAAGCAGTTAGGCTCCCATGAAGAAGAAAGCACCATAAAGGTCCTAACAACTAAAATGTCTCAGCAAGCTGACACTAGTCCTATATTATAACATGATCAGGTAAGTAACCACCACCAACATCAACTCTGACCTTCTTAGAAATTAGGTTCTATTAATACATTGCTGAAGCAGATATGACTAAACTACTCAGCGTGAAAGCAAAACAACAACAACAACAACAACAACAACAACAACACCAGCAGCAGCAGCAGCTCTTAATCGGTTTTACAGTTTTATTTTGTATTGTACAGCCCCTCATGGCTCGGTCCAGAGTGAGTTGTTTGTAAGGGACCTTTTTTCTACTCTATCAATACAAAGATACACAGCTCTCCTGCGTAATCTAGAAATAGAAAACAACAACAAATAAGAATCCACATGTTTGCCAAGGCACTCTCGTGAGAAATATTCTAGGATATTACCTGTCCAACTATAGGTCAAAGTTATCTATGCCCATCTATTAATTCCACCTCACTAAGGATTAGTCCAAATATAACAGAATCCATTTCAAGCTTATTTCTCTCAAACAAATAGAATTACTCAACCAGAAAAGAACTAGTAACTTTAGAAGTAAAAATGGAAAGATTTTTTTTTTCCTGTGGTTCAGTTCTTTAGGATTAAGCGCCAATGTGAATGTTAGACTACTACTAAATCAGATTTGTAACCTTGACCTATCCCTGTCAGATTGAAAGCATGGATCGTTTCAGAACACATTAGTCAGCAGTCACATATTGTCCAGTGAGATACTATGATGGTTCACAAATAACATGTTGGAATTGTTGAAACATACAAATAACATAGAGTAGTGACACAATCAAATGTTTACCCATGTCTGGACTCCAAATGAGATAACTTTCTTCCCAGATGAATTGGAAGAAAGTCATAACTCATTATCTATCCGCATGGTCCTCATATATGAATTGGAAGTGTTATCCTAGAAGCCATGGTGACTGGACTATGCACTCTGCAAATTCATTCTAGGCAGATGTCATGGGTTAGTTTAGGCCCAAGCCCAACCTGACAGATGGGGCACCAGGTCTAGGGCTAATTGATACCGCACTACCTGGTGTCGCGTGCTAAGCTAGGGCAGACCGCCACCACACGTCCCCGTGCCCCAATTCGTCGTTGTGTTATTTGAAAGGAGTTTTGCTTAATGGTTAAGCAAGTCTTAAACATAAAGGTAAAGTCAGTTAAAATGGGGACAGGGGTTAGTTGCTATCAAGCAATAAGGAAGAGTCAATCCTCTTATCTGCTTATACTGAATCTTGTAAACGGATTTCGGTAGCATTAGAATAAGGAGATTATAACTCGAGGAAGATATCTAACTCTCACATTTACCATCAGATGAATCTCTTTACGCACTAAAAAGAGTTCAAACTTTATGAGTTAGCATTTTCCCCTTTATCCGAATGAAATAAAGAGGAAAAGGTAAATGTACAGTCCTTAAGTTCTTTCCAAATGTTTTGGAAATCTTGAACCCATGTATTATGATTTCTTCATAAAGAATGTTGAAGGCAAAGAAACATTTTTATAACTTCAACATACACGAAATGGGATTGGAAGGACCAAGAATATTAAACATGACTCAATATAAAAAGATGAGCACATGTAAACTTGAAATTTAGGAGTACCAATAGCAATGCCTGTGGCTAGTAATTCATGACACAATTCTTTAGACCAAAAGAACAGCTAAAGGGAACAAGAGTCTTATATTTTCATATGCGCAGGAAAACTATCCATTCAGCAGCATCTATCTACTGATTATAAAAGAGGCATGCAAATAGGTGTAACGTAAAGCAGACACACACAAACAGCTTATGACAAAGTATCTGCATGACCAAATAATTCTTCCAAAAAAAAAAAAAAAAAAGAGCCCAGACCCAGTGCTGGAAGCTCTCACACAAGGTGGGGTCTAGGGAAGAATTATACTAGGCTAGCCTTACCCCTGCAAATTAATGCAGAGAGGGTATTTCGAACACAGGACCTCTTGGAACAAGTGATGAGTACATAATTCTGCAAATTACCTTTTTCCTCTGCTGCTTTCCACTGGAGTTGTACTTCCTGCATTTTTGGCTTCACTCTTCTGGTTCTTCAACTGGAGATGCCTGATTAAAATATTTGTCGAATCCGTCTTTATAACTTGTCCTTCTAGAATGACAAAGAGATTTACTGGTTAAATTACAAGAGAAAAGTGGCATAGAGATCAAAAGTTCACTGTAATGTACGTACTACGATTTGTATTTATTTATCTTATCACTGTCAATGAACAAGGTGCACTGTGCATATAATTGGATGCATGATTCATGGATGACATGTGCAGTAGAAGGGTTTTAATCCTGTGGTTCCTGAAGAGAAGAAATTACTAACTTCAGACCATAGGCCATAGTCACCATTTTCTGTTATAGCACAGTTAGAGCTGCACTTGGTTTGCAGTATGTCTTACAGAAAAATTAAAACAATGATAGAAGTACAAGAACAGGCTGTAGAATACAATTCTTCTGTAACAACGGAAACATCATAACAATTATCCCACCATCACAACTAACCAACAGTCCTCAACCCAGAATAAGAATGAAAAATGAAAGGCAAAAATACATGATTGTCAAGCATAAAAAGGTCGATTACATCATGCAAAGGATTGCGATGTCAACTTGTCAACGAAGAAATGAATCACAAAGAAAATGCTACAAATTATCACTGCAACTTAAGAAAATAAAGCAGCAGTTGTTATGCATTGAACTAAAACTACTTCCTATGCAGATGTGACAAGAACCTAAATATTCTGTAGGCACAAAATCTAAGCGAAAACTAACACTGTAAACATTTCAAACAACCAGCCTTTCCACCAAA
Source organism: Eragrostis curvula (assembly GCA_007726485.1). Taxonomy (NCBI): domain Eukaryota; kingdom Viridiplantae; phylum Streptophyta; class Magnoliopsida; order Poales; family Poaceae; genus Eragrostis; species Eragrostis curvula. The sequence goes on from RWGY01000140.1 coordinate 135,223, forward strand.
AGTTCACTCTGAATTGCGAACACTACTAGATCCAATTCAGTATATTTGAAGCATAATATGCATGGCATGACCATTGCTATGAACATACCTAAGCACCAAAAAAAAACTCCAATTACACAAAAATTGAGAAATTTTAATGCTAGATGCTCACTAATTTCTACACTACTAAAGCAAGTAAGTACACCACGAGCATAATAAAGAAGACATTACTTTTCCTAAATCAAAAATACCTATAAACCCTAGACAAGGGTTCACCTCACCCAACACTACTGAAACTCAAACTACATTCAGAAAAAAAGAACAAAATTTATGCTACCAATCAAAGTATAATCAGAACAGTAACGCAATTAGCTTCGCCAATTTCTTCAAGTACCGAGACTCCACTGACCTGGCGGATCCGTGCTGTGCTCGCAGACGTAAACCCTGAATCCTCCCTGCGCACATCACATACCAGCAATGGGTTCAGAAATTTAGCCGCGCGAATCGAGATGTCACAGAACGGCCAAGGAAGAGCCATTTAGAATGGTTGTTTAAGCGGGGAGGGACTGTACCAGGCTGGAGGAAACGGAGCCGGAGGAGAAGTTGCCGCGCGACGGCATCCCGGAGAGGAACTTCGCCGCGCCGGACCCTGCGGCCTTCGTCGGCGCCGGAGAGCCTTTCATATCCCCGCCGCCTCCGCCGCCGGAGGAACCCTCTTCGGCTGCCATGGAGGTCTTGTGTTTTTCTTTCCTGTCTCTCCTTTTCTTTTGTTTTAAAACTTTTCCCAGCCTTTTCTCATTCCCCTCTCTCACGGAGAGCTGGGCCCTCCTTCTCCCTCCCAAAAGTATATATGTAATAAAATTTCTATTTCATTTTACATAGAAAATATTAGATAACTTTAATATGTGATAGAATTAAGTTGGCTCTTCAGAAAATTGAAAAATCACCCTCATTTCGTGGTAAAGTAGTAGTGTTTGCATCACGAAGGAGCAACTCTAAGATGTTAGGTAAAATATATTCTAAATTTTTTGATTTTAGCTAGTTTTTAAAATAACACACCTAAAAAAGTTATAGTAAACCAGTAGACTCTCAAACTACCAAGAAGGAATAAAGAGTGAAGTTCCTAGCTAATAAATATTGGTAGATACAAAACTAGAATGAAGAGTTAGCTATTTTGAAGAAGGATTTGGAGAGACTGCTGGAGAGCCATTTCTAATAATACTAGCCATATTTAGAGAAAAAATATGTTTTATATAACTTGTTGGAGTTGCTCTTAGATCCTATTTGAACGGGCGTCTTAGTAAACAGCTTGTCGGCCTTAAAGCGTCACCAATGGTAGGGGTCTGAATTGAAGGCATGTTTTTGAGGGCGCCAAGCAAACAACCTCTTATATATATTCCTACAAAACCGCACAATTTGATACATTCAATTAGTTTTGATCCAATATGTAGTTGTACTAGAAAACCATATTTTTTTTATCTAAACTGATATTTGCATTTTGAAGTAAGGAAATACAAACACAAATACAAACATACGGTAGACATACGCAAGCTAGAAAAACACAGAACCCACATAGAAAAGAAAATTACAACTAGGTCCTTGAGGACATGCGTAGAAACGAGCTCCGCTGGAGAAATAAAAGTTTCGACGCCACCGCGACCACCATGGACATTGCTATGACCTTCCAGGCCACCTTCGAAACCAAGAAGAAGCAACGAGGAGCACCACCTGTACTTGCGAGTCTTCACCATAATGCTTTGAAGAGAAGAACCGCAACATAATAGAAAGAACCTCGGCTGGGCACCCCCCCCCCCCCCCCCCCCAACTGAATCAGGCCGGGTCGCCGGAGACCGACAAATAAAGCGGCCAATCCAACCTTCAAATAGCGAGCTAAACTTCAGAAGATCGCTTAGGATTTATTGGCTGGTACCCAAGCAATTATGTGTGATGGGCGGTACAATGCTGCTAATTTTTTATTGAGTAAAGTGCACAACTAGTCCTTAAACTTCTTGTGTGTCGCTTAGGTCTCTTACTTAGAAAATGTTGAAATGGCATCCTTAAACTTGCTCAATCGTGTCAGTTAGGTCCCTCTATTTATATTGACATATCTAAACTTGTTGTTAGCCTGCGTCATAGATCCAATCGTGTTTAAACCTACTTTAAATTATGATCAAGGGAGATTTTATTGGGCATTCCTTTATATGCCATCTAAAAAACTTGTAATACCTTAGATGCTATGATTGTCTTAATGACAGACGGAGCCGGATGTGCCAATGACATGTGGGCTAGAATGACATACAAGGGATTTTAGTTTTAAGCCAATGACATACAATGTATTTTCCCAAGATTTTACTATCGGCCTTTTGAAGCAAAAGCATTTTGCTCGGCTCGAAATTTGTGCCTCAAAATACTATTTAATTATTTACGGTTAAAAATGCAAAATCAGCTTGGTCGACTCTCAATTCTAATACATATTTATTTTAGAAGAATAAATTACATACTTTCATGTAAAAAACAATTAATGCTACCCTTTTTGTAGCATATGTGTGCAACTACTAACATGGAGTTAACATGGAGTAACAAGAGTCGGTACATATGAAATAAAGAATATCATGGTAAAAATTTACTCTTTTTAAAAGTAAATGCAAAATTCTAGTTTTTGATGAACATGCAAAATGCTAAAAGATTTAAGGGGATATCAATGAAAGAATCATCCCTATATGGTACAAACACAATTGCATGCAATGCATTTTCATGTCAGATTGTCAAGATGGTTTGGTTTGAGCCAGTTGACCAAGCTAAGTGACACATTCAAACAAGTTTAACAATGCTAATTAATATAAGTATATGGACTTAAATGACACAACCGAACAAGTTTAGAGATATCAATTCGGTATTTTGTGAGTGCCTTAAGTCACGTACCAGACAGTTTAGTGACGGCTCTGCATTTTACTCTTTTCCACTGTACGTAATATGTGCAAGTTAGGCCTATATATGGGCTTGGGCTTTAGGTGGTCTAGAGCAACATGGCAGTCCATTTTAAATATAAACCAACATGAGCTAGTCCACTCTCTCGAACCTTCGTCCTGTAGCATCGTCTTCTTCCCCATCGTGTTTCCAGCCAGATCTCTCAATCCTGCTTGACGGCCCCCCTTCTCCTCCCTTCCGGTGGCCTGCCGGCGGCGAGTAGGAGGGGGTCCCAACCTGTAGCAGTAGGTTTAGTACTCCTAGATAGTTTGTCTTCGTAGATCGAGCTCTCTTCCGGTCTTTAGTTATCGCCGCCGGTTCTGGTGTGTGATTTGTCTCTGCTGAGGCCGGTTTAGTGCTCCTAGTCGTTCCCTTGTGGTGTTTGCCATGATGGCTTTTGGCCCCGTCGGATTCCTCCCCAACGGGTGTATTCTTCCTCCTTTTTCTTCTCCACTGCTCATCTGCAGGTACAATGAAGGTGCGACGGTGCTGGTGTTCTCTGGTGATGCTAGTCTTCAACAGATGCTACCTTCCTCCAAAATGGGTCAGGCTGATCCCCAAATTCCATGGGGGATAGGTCTTCTAGTCTGGCCCGGTGAAGCTCAATTTCGATCTACGACCAGGCTCTTCTCTACCTCAACTGGAGATGCAGGTGCTGAGGCGACGGTTGGTTGGACCTCCAACCTGTCAATCGGCCTGCATCGAGAGGCTTATTCCCGTCTTCGGCGCGGTGTTTCGACGGCGGCATTCCGTACACACCGAGTGGTCCCGTCTGTAGACGGAGGTATCTGTGTGGAAGATTCGGCTGCTGGGATCACTAGTGCTTCTTGCCTTCGTGCTCAGAGGGAAGCTACGGCGGGGCAGGATCCGTTCTGCTCGTCGGCGTTAGCAAATCTCCTTGAGGACCAGATTGTAATTTTAATTTTCTTTGTTGTTCTCTTTGGCTTGCATAGGGACCCAAACGTAATTAGTAGCTCTTGTAAGGTCCCTGTGTAAAATAGCTGCTGTACCTGCTTTTCTTGAGTAATGGATGTCTCTAGCCCTTTCTGGGCGGTTTGCCTTCAAAAAAATATATATATAAAAACCAACATAGCACAATATAATTTGGATCCACTTTTCAACCAACTCTCCCTCGATTGCGGATTCTATCCTTCATAACAGCACTCTTATCACCTGTAGATCATATATGCGGCCCTCGCTGTAGCAAGCTTCGTGTGTAGCATGCCTGAACATTCGTGCAATGGGTACTGTACGATGAGTATTGACTGCCGTCTTGCAAAGTTTGATGACATGTGTCACTGTATATATGATTGGCCGACGGGATTTTACTCTAGTTTGGTTTCAAATTTCAAACTACACATGAGACCGAGTAGGACTGGACCGTCGTCCGCGTAGCTCCCAGGGGCGACACGGGCGAACCCTAACCTGCCGCCACCGCCACCCCCACCCTCCTCTCCTCTCAACCTCGCCGCCGCCGGAGCGGCAAGCCGGCCAACCGCGCGACCTGCGAGGATGGCGGCGGCGGGGCTCCTTCCCTCTGTTCTTCCCATGGACAAGCGCTCGACCATCGCTGCATCTTGTGCTAATGGCGGCGTGGGGGCGCCGCCTAGCACCGGGGCTGCGGGAGTGCTGGCCCGCCGGCGTCGCCGTGGCGCGGCTGGCCTCGCAGTTCCCTGCGCCGGTTGCTGCTCTTCTGGATCTGGGCTGCGCTGCTGGCCCGGTCCGTGTCGGCGTCGACCGGGGATGCGGTGCGCGGTGCGTCCTCCTCTGCCCTGTCGAGCTCAACCATGGCTGCCTCCCCCAAGATCTGCTGAAGTTCCCCTCGGATCTGGTCCCATCAAGGCCGGATCGGCCCTTCCTCGAGGTGGATCTGCTCCCACTCCCCCCTCCACGGCTCACCACCATGGTGGGCTGGCGACTGTCGGGCAACGGTGGTGTTGCTGCAGTGGGTGGCCTCTGGCATTGGGGAAAGGCATGTGCTTTTGGAGCTCGACGGTGGCAGCAACGGCCGGTGGTGGAGTTGAAGCCGGCTATGGTCACGGGGGCCCAGTTTTGGGCGTCCTGGGGCCTGACCTGGCTCCAATGGCGACTGAGGTACAGGAGGCCGGGTGAAAGCCCTTACCGGCTCTGAGCTAGTGCTGGCGACGGTGACGCCTTTGGGCGCCACGATTCTCCTTGGAGACGACGCTGTGGTGCCTCTGTTTCTCTCAATTCATAGGATTCCCAGGTGAAAACCTCGACGGTGGCGTCCTTGACGTCGTGTCCCTCCTTGGAGGCGTCGACTTGGAGTCCTTACTTCTCCATCGGTGCTGATCCTCTCCTTGTTATCCCCGTCCTTCTCTCGGGTCGATGCTCCATGTCCTACCTCATTTGTTGTCTTCTGGATTCGGCGAGCTCTCCGTTGATCTTCCTGCTACATTTTCATCCCACTCACATGGTTGACTCTGGCTTCATTCTCAGCGTTCTTCCCTCCTTTGGAGCTTCCTTCCCTCACAGGGTGCTGGATTTGGCGGCCCTCCCTTCTTTGGGGCTTCCTCCCCCCACAGGGCATCGGAGGGCGTCAAGTTCGATGGCATCTTGAGAAGCCAGCCATTTTTCTGGCTTGTTGCGGATAGCCGTTGTCACCCACGGCTATGAGTTGCCAATCTGCAAGTCAACAGAGCGCGGCAAAAAGGCCACATCTGACGAGCTCCGGTATTCTCCTAGCGGTTCGTGGATTCGATGTCTTTGTGTCCGAATCGTGCTGTCCCTGGTGGCTTCTTTCTTGGTTGAAGCCGGGTTAGCAAGGACAGGAGACTTGTTCTCTTTCGGCAAACTCCCTCCTTTGGTGCTTCCTTCCCCCAGAGGGCGTCGGAGAATGTCAACTAGAGTGGCGACCATACAGCTAAGGTTGCGGTGTGCATGCCTTGGCCCAATGAAGTCTACGGTTGAAGGTTGCTAATGGATGGCGCGGTTTGGCTAGCGAGGAGCTTGATGGTGGTGCAGACCGGTGATCGGCGGCCCTTCGGTGGTGGTGTATGGTGCTTCTCCGACCCGTATGTTGTGTGTATGCGTGCGTGTGTGTGCGTGTGCGCGTACGGTGTGTGTATGTGTTCATGTTTGTGTGTTTGTATGCGTGCACACGTGCTCTGTAATCAACTCACGCTGATCACTTTCGACTAATATAGTAGGTGGGGAAACTCCCCCCCCCGAATTGCTTGGAATTTTTTTTTTCAAACTACACTTTCTTTTCTCTAAAACTGTAACTTAGCTTTTGAATATGTATAAACGAACGTGTTTCTTAATAGCTTAACAGTGCTCAAAAGGTCCAAGATGGTTTGTTGGCTAGGAATTCTAACTCCTACCGGCAGTGAACCCTTTATGACAGAAGTAACATAACAAAATTGGATCCAAAATAAATATGTTTCTATTTATTTAAAACATTCACTGTTTTGCTATCAAATTTGATCATTTTTGTACAGGTTTAAATTATTTTGTATTATTTTAATATTTTTTTACTAGTATATATGCATAGTTGATGTAAGTTCTACAAATTTTTAGAGGCATGTCTACCTAACATTTAGCTAAAATTAGGATCAAAATCAGTCAGATATTGAGGCAATAATAAAGGGGCCCCAATAATAAACTGACACGTAGATAGAAGTACACCTAAATGACTGTACAACGAAAATTTTCCAATCAGATTTTGTGGTTAGTGGAATCCGGTTGATTTTTCTTTGTTTGTCAGTTAATTTGTGTTTGTCTCCCGTCAAACATGAGCATAAAAAAAAATTCGACTCTTTTCATTAGCAATTCATGCAGATTCCATTAAACCCAATGACGAAGAAGTGCGTGGTGGCAAGACAACACAAAGAAAAAAAAAAGGTCGGCAATGTGGAAATTACCCACTCGAATTTTTGAAGGAGAAGCAAACCAGCAGGTGAAGTTCGTTCTCAAATTTATCCACAAATCATTCATGCAAGATACAATATGTTTTCATTTTGAGATCATGCACACTTCACTAACAATCGTTCAATGATGTTAATAATTAAACGCTGATCAATTGTACTGTATCGTACCTAATATGCTTAAATTCGGTTATAGTCAGTAAAAAAAATGTTCCTTTCTCACAAGCAAGCAAAAACTATAGCTTATCAGAAAAACATTATTCACAAAAGAGACAGATAGAAAAACCCTGTAAATCCATGCTTTTATGAACGTCCTTTCTGAGAATTTAACTTCTGAACTAATGGGGCTAATATGAAATTCAACTAAGGATATGAAAATTTACACAAACAAGATTGTTTGGCACGTACAGAACTTCATTCCTTATTCAAAATAACATTTCCAGGCGTAGAAACTAGGTGAGAGGTTAACTCAGTCATCCCACACACAGGCAAAAGTCCGCTCGAAGCAATACAAATTGACTCGAAGCTTCAAACAGCAAACAACACACAACGGATTCCGTCAGAGCTGCCGGTCGTGGCAAAGCACCGTGGCGCGGTTCTTTCCCACCACCCACCGCAACAAAAGTGCATCCTCCCACATAAGGCTGAAAGATAAGCTCGGGCTCGACGAGCTGCTCGAGATTGGCTCGCTAAAAGCTCGATTCGAGCTCGGCTCGATCCTGAGCCAAGGCTCGCAAGCCTCACGAGCTCGAGCTCGAATAGCTCGACAGAGCTTGTCTGTGTGTGTGAGAACAAAAAACCGCTCCTCTTCGTGAGAATAAACCAATTGAAGGCCCAAGGCCCAAGTCAGCGGCTAGCCACAAAAGGTCCAGTTGTGAACTCGTGATCCCTATTCCCTAGTTCTGTCATGACCACGAACGCCGCAGGTATAGCTGGCCATATGGGCCGTTATAAAAGGGCCGATCCGCGGCCTACTAATTTTGGCCCGGTCCGAGCACGGCACGACCCGGTGCGTGAGTGGACCGTGCCGGCCCGTAGCCCGCCTAGGGCTACGGGCCGTGCTTGGGCCTAGGCGCAAGCCCACCGTGTCGGCACGGCACGGCCTGTTTAGCGGATGGCCCGTTCAGCCCACTATGTGGCCCGTGTAGCATGGCCCGGCCCGGCACGGCACGGCCCGTTTAGCCATTTTTTGCATTAAAAAATAAAAAAATAGGGAAAAAACTACATTTTCAGCCTAGGGCCAGCCTGGCACGGCACGACCCGTTCGGCCTGCGGCACGGCACGACCCGTGTAACACGGTTAGGGCCGTGCTTGGGCTTGAAGTGAAGGTCCGTGTGCCGGCCCGGCCTGGTCTGCTTATTATAAGGGCCGTGCCGTGCCTCTTCCTCAGCGGCCCGAGCCCGGCCGGGCCCGTGCCGTGCCGTGCCGGCCCGGCACGGCCCGTTGGCCAGGACTAGCTGCCGCCAGACGCTTCTTCGATCCTCCTGGAGTACTTCCGAGCTTCCTCCTGGCCTGGAGCTTCTCCTCGACCTTCGCTTCTCGCTAGTGTGGGTGCGGGGTAAGGTACTGTGCCTGCGCATGCGGATGGCGGCCGTATTGCGGCGGCAGAAGAGGAAGAGCCCTGGTGCATCTGCGCGTACGCCACCGGGCGCGGCTTTCGTAGTCCTGGCCTTTCCTTTCCATGAGTCGGCGGGTCCCAACCAAGAGGAAGAAGAGCGTAGGGCACCGGCTGATCTCCGCGAGGAAGAACTCGAGCCTACGAGCTTTCTTCGAGCTGAGTTTGAGCCTGTCTTCAAGCTCGGTAGGATCGCAGGCTCAGCTCGACCATCTATCGAGCTCGAGCTTAAGGGTGCAGGCTTGCTCGAGTTCGGCTAGTTTAGAGCATCTCAAAGAGACCCCCATAAAATTGACCCCATAAATTTATTTTTGGGAGCAACTAAAAAAATATGAGGGCAATTTTTCTCTCCTCCTCCAACAGTTCTTCCCTAAAAGTGGATTAAAACATTTTTGATTGGGCCACATCAGCATTTGGGGCCATAAAAACATTAATTTCATTGGAAAAACAATGAATGGGAACCCTAATTTTTCCCCTGTTTCTAGCTACAAATGAGGAAAGTTTAGAGGCTATGAAAAAATAGGGGGTGGTTTTGGGATGCTGTTGGAAATGGTTTTTTAATTAAATCCTAATATTTTGATTTAAGGAAGGTTTATGAGACTTTCTTGAAGATACTCTTATAGCCTTACTCCCACACCTGCTTCACCTCCCGAATGGGCCTTAGTTAGGCTCAATTCTGTTGTAAACTTTCCCAACCGCGCACCTAATATCAGTCCACGTTGCATAGATCGGCCCAGTTTCTTTGCAATTTAGGCCCATGTACCCAGCCTCGTTTTCCCCTTTCCCTTTAGCTGCTAGAATTGTTATTTCTTTTCTTTTTTCCAACGTGATTTATTTTTATTTTTCAAGTAGAACATCACACGTTAAATAGAACACTATCGTCAACTGAATGAACCATTTAGTTTATGCTCGTGAAACATCACCGAAGAACAGTTGAACATTATGTCTTATCTAATAGAACATACACTTTATGTTAGTGAAACAAATTGAATTAACTCATAGGGGACTACAAGTGCCATGAGCTCATGTGAGCTATTGGAGCATAAACATGTGTTAAAGTGTATTGGTTTCCCATGATTGGAATTAAGTGATCATTGAAATTGTATTATATTTTTATTGATAATACATAAGAGAAACCCAGCGGCACTCTTCTAGTCCTGGGTTCGACTCCCGATGGGAGCGAATTTCAGGTTGAGGTTAAAAAAATCTCCTCGTCTGTCCTATAGCCATAGCACAGGTCTAAGGTCCGGCTACCGGATCCAAGATGTTTCATCTTTGCATTTATTGCGATTCTTTCTCAACTATTATTCGAATTGGAATAGTCTTATTACTTCAATGAAATCCATTTTTCTTTTTTCAAAAGAAAATAAAAGACTATTTCGATTCCTATATAACTCTTATGTATCAGAATATGAATTTTTCTTGTTGTTTCTTCGTAAACAATCTTCTTGCTTACGATTAACATCTTCTGGAACCTTTCCGGAACGAATCCACTTTTCTAGGAAGATGGAACATTTTTGGGTAATGTATCCAGGGTTTTTTCGGAAAACCATATGGTTCTTTATGGATCCTGTCCTATAGCCATAGCACAGGTCTAAGGTCCGGTCCGGTCGTGGTCGTCTCACATGGGCTACGGTGCCGCTGTGTATGGTTGGAGCAGAGGTTCGGAGGTTTTCTGGATCTGTGTGAGAGGTTCTTCTCCTCTCTAATAAAAAGCCCGGGGGCCGTCATACCCCGCAGGTCCAATTTTTAAATTGTATTATATTTTTATTGTTAAATGTAGTTTTGAGAAAAAAAAATTATTGTTATCTAAAAGGCTAAAACAAGCAGACCCCGCAGCCACCACTAGGCATGTTAGCTTTTGAGAGAGTTGTGAACCTGACCTGTTTACGTTTCGGCCGAGTGCGTGAGTTGTTGGGCCCTATTAGGCCCTATCGGGCGTGTGCGGGATAGGGGTGGGCGGAGGATGACTTCCCATTGGCCTGGTCGGAGGCGATTCGCTCCCAAACAAAGCGGCAAAAACTACTTATTGCACATGACTCTCCTCTGTTCAGTCTGAAAAACGATGGCTCACGGGCCTTTTTTAGCCTATCTTAATGGGCCAAAACAGAGAAACAAACAAAAATAAGTCCACACACAAACAAAGCGGGCAGACACAAAAGCATGCATCAGATCCGCAGTAATCGAACGGCAAAAATGCTGCTGTGAGTCAAAACCATCCGATGGACAAAATATTGCTGAATGAAATTACGTTGTTGGTGGGCTGCAAAGACAAATAAAATAGCTGAATGATGTATAGGAGTTCCGGTTTTGGAACAAAGCTTTTTAAAATGTCGAATGAAATTACGTTGTTGGTGGGCTGTAAAATGATTTGTTAATGGGCCATAAAGATTGTGTTACCTTCAAAATAGAATTATTGTAAATCATTAACATACGAGCTGATTTACGCTGCCGCTTTCTTTCTCCGGGTGCGGCTTCCCTGCTTCAGAGGCCTGCTCTCATGCGTGCTCCCGAGACATGGCTCCTTTCTGCTGGGTTGCTGTTTCAGTATATTGTAGACTTTGTGATGTTATTATAACTACAACTATGTCACTACAACTCTGTCAAATGGAGGCGACGTGTGAAATGGGTCTTAGCCTAGTGGTTAAGGCTCTCGAGTAGCACCTTTGAGGTCCTGGGTTCGACTCCCGGTGGGAGCGAATTTTCTAGGATTTAACGGCATTTGTGCTTTCAGCGGTAGGCGACGTGGCCGTCGACAGCGAGGCGCCAGTGGTGACTTCGGGAATCTGGAGAATTTGCCGGCTCAGTCTTCGAAGATGCTCATAGGGGTAGGGTTTGCGTATGTGCGTTCATAGGGGTGAGTGTGCGTGCGTTGTGAGTGTCTGAGTTGTACTGTGTAATTTCTCAAAAAAAAAAATGGAGGCGACGTCGATCTCTCTTCTTTATATGCTATAGTAATTCTCAAGGAAATTAGTTGCTACGTGTCGCAGTGCTCGTTTCTATCCACCTCATAATTAATATTTAAAGCTTAGTTTTCAAGTCAAGATCTCCGCCTTGGCCGCTGAGCCACAGCCCAATTCAATAACCGTACATAAAAAACCATGAAAAATAGAAAACTTAGTATACAGACTTGACAGCGCACACAAGATGAAGACGCAATGCACATGTTGTATTGTTTTGTGTTCCTCTGGCCAGCAACCATCCAGTGTTTACCTTTCCAAAAAATCTTCGCCAACCAGGCATCAATTCAAACGTACCAGCTGCAGCCTGTACGCTTAACGTGCAGATACTTCAAAAACATGGGCAACCGTCGTGTACTCGCCTCGTTTGGTGAACACATGTGCATAGGTGTATGAGCACTAATTTATCAGTGTGAGTAATTTTATATGAGAACAATGATTAGATCTTTTATTTTCTACTTCCAGTACATGTGTGTTACGTAGTACAACTCATGTCTGGAGACTTATGAATTAGGATTTATGTCAATGTGATGCATAGCTTTAGGAGCTCTGGCGCAACATATACTTTATTTCACAAGAAAAAACAGTTTCAACCCGCAACTGGAATATTAGAAGAGTTCCTAGTAATTCATTTTTGCGGAAAAAACAGTTCCTTTCGTTGGTAGCTTATGAGCTCATCATCTCAATCCTTTTGTGCACATAGCATTGTCTACTATAATATGTTCAGGCTCCTCAACCCGCCTTTAATACCAGTATGTGCACATTTCTTAATCACTCGTCGTACTGCCATGTGGTTCAGATTTTGACCAGCACTTCCTGAGTTTCAAAACCCAAGTCATAATTAGACAACGTGACATAACTGTTAGCCTAATTTTTCCTCTGTTAACAAGTCATAAGTTTATCTTTTATTCTCTTTTCTTGGCAGGGAGAAAGAGCAGGTATATATCAATCGTCTGGTACAGCATTCACATCGCCACATGGGCTGCGGTTTTGGAACTTGCGATAATGGGTACCGTCTCACATGACATGAGCAGGATTGTTTGCTTGATCCAACACCTAGGAGATCGGGACAAATTAGTCGGATTCTAATTTAGTTGCAGATATTTTTGTCTTTACTACAGAACTTTGTTATTGACACAAATGCTCAGACTAGTTGAATTTCGTAACATCTGAAATTGAGTTTGTAAATTGCATATCTCACAATGAAATCGACTTTGATCTTCAAATTTTCCATGACTGTGTATTATTTTACATATCGTAGTCATATGAATTTTTCAGGAAAACTTACAACACATCAAATTTTTCAGGAATAGTTTTCCTTCATTACAACACATCGGTCCCCTTCTTTACAGCACATTGGTTTCCACAAACAATAAAAGTTGACCAACGATGCAGCAAGTTTACTGTCCAACACTATATGTACAGACAACAAAATATGAACCTAATCAGATGGCACATCTGGAGATGGAGATCATGGTTCTTCCAACGATCTGACAAACACATAGTCCGAGATAAACAAATGACCGTTGCACGTAGCCAAGAAACTAAGGTTGCATGTGTATCTAACTTTTTAAATTGAAATTCATAAGAAATACATTCTATAAAATATTGGAGTAAAATGAGGAATTAAATACTTTGAACTATTGTGTTTTATCATGTTAACATCCGCTACGTTTTCCACATTTACACATATAAACCCTTAACAATCAAGTACACGATAGCGACAACCCATTCATGAAGCGTGGCACCCTTTAGACAATTTAAGAGGATTTTCCGTGGACCTAAGCTGCAAAGCTCATCACTAGAGATGTCGCCTGTGTTGAACTGGACAATCAGGGTACCTCTACGAATTCATAGAGAAAAACTGGACTTATCCTTCCTTCAAACAGCACAGTGAAAGTAATGGATTGTTATTCAACCCCTCGGAAGTAAAACCACGCATTTCGCTTTCAGAGGCGTGCTAAATTTGATAAAAACAAGCGATTTGCCAGCTCAAATCAGTAGTCTAATCTCCTTGCCAACTAATTACTCCTTCTCCACACACATCACACGCATGACGACCTAGCAGTAGTTCCGTGTGAAAGGCGGGCATCGAGATTGCGATCCCTCGCTGACGCGATATATTCTGCACGTGGTCCATGATGCACGCGACTAGCGCGCCAAAAATATTTATTTTTCCCGGTCGTCCACGTCAAACATCGTGTGGGGGGCACAGCTTCATTGAAGCCTTTCGTTGCCCTGGCAACTTGGTGTTGCCACAACGTTTTGTTTCCGGTTCCTGCAATGGCGACTGCCAACTTTTCTTCGTGCATTGTGGGCACGGCGTCCATCAACTAACCCCATGATTAGATCCGTGATTATTGTCGCTGCTGACATTTCTTGCAACCAAGCCCATAAACTTTCGAGAACTCTGCGTCGTGCCACTAGTAGTTTAATCTTGACGCTGGTACGGTGCATGCATATGGCTTGGAAAATATATAGGGCCAAAGATCAAGTTGTGTCTGAAATACTAGGTACAATGCATCGCTTTGAGAGGTGTTGCGGCGACGATTTGTGGAATGTTTGAAAGTGGGAGCGTGGAGAGAAATGTTTGTGCCTTGCAAAATGGAGTCTTGTTGGCTTCTCGATCATGTTGACCCAACATTGAGATCGAACCAGGTATTGCTTTGGGTGGTGGTTTTGTAACCTCTGTCATTAGAAATCAAATCACCATCACCGATCACTGTTGTGACTTGATCAATCTGAAGATGTGTCGGTCCAATCTCTCCAGTAGATAGATATAGTGTGTGTGGAGTGGTGATATTCATGCTTGTGCATCTATCGATATACTATAGTATTAAAACGAATTCCATCTACATCCATCCCACTCCTGAGGTGGACAGGATATCGAATCAAAATTGGCAAGCAGGAAATTAGTCTGATCACCCATTTGGTGATGAGATGAACGAAAATGTATTGATTGTGTATCTCTTTCACATGATGCTGTTTTTTTCGTATGATACAAAGCGTGCGCTATTTTTGTAGCAGCAATAATCCACTGTAACGCATATATCGTCAACTAATAATCAATCCTGTGTTTGCTGTACGTGGTGTACTTACAAGAGGGTTATTAACTACTGCTCCGGCTTATTGTTTTTGATGATCAATTCAATTCCTTCCGGCTCCTCACCTTGACGTTGAGCCCGCCGGCCATGTGCGCCGTCATGAGCGGCAGGAACGTCGGCACGCGGCCCTCGTCGACGGGGACGAGCTCGAACCGCCTGAGCACGGAGCTTGCCACGAACTTCATCTGCACGAACGCCATCTCCTTGCCGAGGCACGTCCTCGGCCCGCCCTGGAACACCGGGTACTTGAACGGCGAGACGCCGCCGGAGTTGTCGTCAGAGAGCCAGCGGCGCAGGCTGAACTCGGCGGCGTCGGCGCCCCAGATGGACTCCATCCGTCCCATGCCGTACTGGAAGTAGGTGACGCGGTCGCCGCGGCCGACGCGTGTGCCGTCGGGCAGCACGTCGCCGGCCGCCGCGTGCTTGGAGTCCCACGCCACCGGCGGGTACAGCCGCATGGTCTCGCACAGCGCGGCGTGGAGCACCCGCATCCGGCCCTGCCCTCCCGCGGCGTGGCTCGACGCGGCGGCGATCTCGTCGAGCACCTCCCGCTCCACGGCGCGGTGGCGGGTGAGCAGCCAGAAGAACCACGTCAGCGCCGACGACGTGGTGTCGCGCCCCGCCATGATGAAGCTGATCACCATGTCCCGGATCGCCTCGTCCGGGTACCCGCATTCCAGCATCCGCGACAGCAGGTCGCTCCTGATCCGACCGCCGCCATGGCCGCCGCCGTTGACCGGCGACGTCGGCAGCGCGAGCTCCTTCTTCCGGCTGTGGATGAGGCCCATCACGTGCTGGTGGATCACGGCGATCTCCTCGCGGAGGCGGCGCTCGGACCCCAGGTTGAGCGCGCGCTTCGCCTTCCACACGGCGGCCACCGGCGCGGCGCCGCGCCGCGCGATGATTCCCGCGGCGGCGTCGAACGCGACGGCGAGCCGCGGCGCCGCGGGCAATGCCGGGTCGAGGCAGCCCGGGTCCACGCCCAGCGACACGCGGCAGATGACGTCGAACGCGAAGCGCCGGAGCAGGTCCTGCATGTCGACGACGGCATGGCCGCGCGCGGCGGCGAGGTCCAGCGCGGGGAGCAGCCGCTCCCGGGCCTCGTCCTCGAGCACGGCGGCCTCCAGCTCCCGGAGCGCGCGCGCCGAGAACTCGTGGCTCACCAGCTTCCGCTGCGCGTACCACATCTCGCCGTCGACGTTGAAGATTCCCGTGCCGAGGAGGTCGCCGAGCACGTCGGTGAACGGCTTCCCCTTGGGGTAGTTGCCGAAGTTGCCCTTGAGGATGTGCTCCACGTTCGCCGGGTTGGCCGTCACCACGGTGCGCCGCGCGCCCAGACGGTCGACGACGATCGTCTGCGACGGCGAGGCCGCGAGGAGCTCGGTGTACCAGTCGAGCAGGCGCCGCCGGTTGCGGTAGAAGGCGACGAGGCAGCCGATCACCGGGAAGCTCCGCGGGCCGTGCCCGTGGAGGCAGCTGCTGGACTGCTTGATCCGGAAGCTAGACAAGAGGAGGAGGAGGCAGCACGCCACCAGCCACATCATGTAACAGATCATGCTACTACTTTGTAGTATGCGTGTACTTCCAACAAGAAGCACCAATTGATGATCTAGTGAGACAGAGGACGGAGAGGTGTGGTGTGGTATGATGGTACCTAGAGAGAGAAAGCATGGGAGAAGCACTGCACACTATCCGGACATATATATATGTGTGTATATACAATCCGGACGGGGAAGGAGAAGGGAGGGAGGAGGGGCCGGTGTGCAAGGTCGGCAGGCAGGGTCGCCATTGGGAGGTCCATGCGGGCCTCCTCCGTGGTGGGTCCTTGTTAATGCACACGTTTTAGTAGAGGGGGAGGTAGCTCCGGCCACCACTTGTTTGTCTTGTCTGCCATCACAGCACAGGACAGGGCAGGGCAGGGAGACCTCTCTCTCTCTGTTTGGCACTGCCGTGTCGCCTTGCCGTTTCTCGAGCTGTTCACTCCCTTGGAACTTTCCTGCCAAAATAATAATACCAATTGCATACAAACATATTCTCACGATACTGCAATATTTGGTTGTTTTTATTGTCACATAGTGTATGGACATCCACTTCAAGGCAAATTATACAGTTTTATTACCTTTTTTTTTTGCTGCCAAATTATACTGTTTTACTGCACTATATATATGCTTTGGACCTTCCAATTGATGCCGAATCAATGTCCGCCAATTACTTCCCAGGCCGTCACAATAATAATCACTAATATGGCAGTAATAGCTTGTTAAAACCAAAATAAATTCTATTTACAAGAACGTGCAATCAAATTTCTTTATCAACGGAGCTATAAATTTTGAACAATTTGTTTTTCCCGCCGGGACCAATTCTATGTAGTTCCGTCAATACTCTGTAGGAAAATAAGAATTCACCTTTTCTAATTTCAAAAAAGATATGACAGTGAAAGTTTGGAACATGCAGAAGCATGACAATAGAAAAAAAAAAGACAAGAGCATGTATCTGACAAACTTCTTTTAATAGCAAGTCAAAAAAAAGTTCCACAAAATAAGCTTTTTAGATGAAATCTGAAGGGTACAGAATTGTAATACTAATGATTTTCCATGGTTACAACCATTATATAAAAACTAAAAGGAAAGAAAGTTGAAGTTGCAACTGTGATTTCTATAGCAAACAAAATAAACGTATTTGTTAGAAGTAAAGATCAGGAATTAAACTAAGTCCTTGTTTTCTGGAATACAATTACGTAAAGCTTCCTTGTTGGTGTTTCTCAAGAATTGTTCTGCCGCTCTATGTGGTACTATTTGTAAAATTTGGACACCATATGGAAAGGAACACTTGCCCCTATTCAGGTAAGAGGAAGCAGCATGATAGAATTCCACATCTAAGTTGTGCTAGGCCTGCTTAGACTGCGCAAGGAAAAAATGCTGTCGTAAAAAAGAGGTGACCTAACCTGATCATGCTCTTAGCATTGGAATAAAAAAACGCCATGCATGGATGATTTACTGATGATTTGCTTACCTGGCTTTTCTCAACCCAATGTAATTTCTCTTTCATAGTCCCGTTAGGTCCAGTACAACCTGACCACCAATTGGGTGGAAAGCCGTGTGTAGACTTACCACAGGTACCCCAGTCGTGAAGCCTACAAACTAGGCTACACAGTTAAGCTAGCCAGGATTGACTAGATACGATATCCAAATCGCATGTTCTAATGGAGAGATATATACATTTTTTTTCAAAAGTTTTGAAGAAATTGACTGAGGGAAAAGGGAAGAGGTGTTGTGATATTGAAAGTTTTGACATCAAATTAATTCAATCTTATTTACAGATATAGCAAAGCTAGGACCCAGCCATCAAGATACTTCTGGAAAAAATAATAACCACATTTGCAAGAAGATGCACCATTTAAATGGTAATCTCCATTTCAATTCCTTCTCTTCTAGATTTATTGGGAAACTAAGTACAATCGGAGTCTGTTGTCTTCATATATTTCTTTTTTTTGTTACATTCTTAATTCTTTTGAAACTTTATTCCATTTCATATATGTCTGAGGATCCGCATAGCCCTCGATTTATGCTATTCAAGTATCAGTGCACTACTAGAATCCTAAGCAAGGCCCACTATGAAGCTGCATTCCCGACCAACGCTCAGTAAAATTAAGGATGCCCGATAGTTTTATACTTTGCCGATCATTTGAAGCCTAACACTCGGCGTTTTGCTTAACAGCCAACGGTTAGAACTCCCCCGCTCAGCTATGAGTCCATGTTACCGACGGTGCAGCTCATCCGCTCGGCTATTAGTTCAAGTGACCGACAGTAGGTAAAATCCTCCGCGGTTTGCAAGTAATGGACGGCAAAATGCTGTTGCCGTCACCAAAAGTGCTATGCACGCACCCTGTAACAACTTTGTTTGCAATGAGAAAAATTCAGGTGGGGATCTTCCCCTCCGGAGTTTCCTCAATAAAATAAAATAAAATAAATGCTGAGGACCTGATGGACGAGCTTGTTAATTCAAACTAGTCAATGTTGTCTTCATATATATCCTTTTTCTTACATTCTTTTGAAACCTATTCAAGTATCAGTGGTCGACCTTAATACTCTTTTTTATTTATCAATTTTCGAACTCATTTTGACTGCAACTGCAGGCAAAAGTTACTGCGGTGAAACTAACATAGCTCTGTTTCTTGTTGTTTCCCTTGAGTTACACCATGCAACACCTCATAAGCGGTTATACGTCTTTATAAGATGTTTCTTCCACTACTGGATGCAGTTTGGTTGCTAAACTTTAATCTGTATCCACGATTGTCTACTCAAACGGTCGGTAAGAACTTCAGTGAAAATTATTTGATTACGGTTAAGCCAAACAACTGGTCTGAACTTTTAGCTACAGAACTAGCATCTTCCAGCGATCAGACAGTACTTATTATATAAAAAATAATCTTTGTTCAGTTAAAACACAATTGAAAACTTGATTGATCACACCTTCTAAGAAGCTACATCAACTTTCTGTATTTAAGTTCTCTGCATGACAAAATATATGGTGTGTTGAATGGATTGAATTTTTTTTTGTTTTTTGTTTTTCTGATGATTGGCAGCTGTCCTGGATCTGCTAGCTTTGTCCTTTAAATTTCCAATTGCCAACTGTCCCTGCAGGTGGATTTCAGGGCCAACCATGACTCTGCATCAATGACCTATACATTAGGGCTCGGAAGTGCTGTCTGTCAGGGCATCTTTTCTGTTTTAATTTTCTCCAGGAGTACTATCTTGGCCATCAACTTCAACATCCATGGATGCTTCTGTACTTCTTTTCTCTTCAAGTCTCTCTCACCATCATGCTCAAAAACTAAGTGGAAAACTAGAAAAATTGGCTGTTTGGATAATGGTATAATACCCAGAGTCCACATCACAGAAAGCGATCTTTACATCGACATGTGATTAGCCAGTGTAACTTGGAGTTATCCATGTGACCATGTCACTTGGATTTCAACGTACAAAAAGTAACAGTTTACTCCCTGCTTTAATAGGAGCAAACTGAAGAAAAAATAGGGCGAGCAATCACCCAGTACAAACAAGGAGAACAACTTTCAAGATCATGTGAAGGAAAAGACAAGGAACATGACAAAATAGACGGTTACTAGTTCTTAGGCACAGTGTAGCGTACTGTTAGGACTGATAGCTACGACCACTAATATATGTAAGACTGACTCCAACCCACTACCCAAATGCCCCTTATATCCGAAAATGGGTGTTAAGAGATGAAAAAACGTTCTCCAACGGAGAACCCAAATGCCTATCCATTTTTGGAGCCGCAAGGGGGAACGACCGAAAACTGGGACGCGAGAGCGCGTCGACCCAGCGTCCCTGTGTGCTCGTGCCCGCCTTCTCGCCCTCTGCCGCGCCGTCCATCCCCCACCTCTGTCGAGACCACGCCACCGTCGCCGCGCACAGGCGCCGAAGGCCCGCGGCCGCGCCGGCAGCGCCAGCGCCGTGGCCTCCACCATCAGCCACGCGCAGCAGCAGCAGGCGCAACTAGACGACGAGCAGCTGGCTGAGCTGCGCGAGATCTTCCGCTCCTTCGACCGCAACGCCGGCGGGTCCCTGCCCAGCTCGAGCTCCTCGCCGACCGCTCCGCGTACTCCGTGGCGATGGAATCGACCTCCCCCTCTCCCAATCGACCTCACGGCCTTCAATTGCATCGATTAATTACACCACAGCAGTAAAAGATGAGCGTGCTTTGCCTTCGATTTCACCACAGAAGCAAAAAGAATTCCTCAGCCTTCGATTCCATTCCACCATGGTGGCCACGTGCTTGGCATCATTGGGCACTCCACTGCTGCTCGAAGTCTCGCGACTTGCAAATCATTGGGCGTCCATGGCGTCAAGGTCAGGCTGAGGCCACATCTCCCCCTCCTCTTCCTTAGTGCGACCCCTTCGATGTACCAAATTTTGCAAGAAGCAGTTCAGATCAAGATGCAAGAAGCAAATTGAACAAGCAAATCGGGGGGGGGGGGGGGGGGGGGGGGGGTTGGGGGGGGGGGTTGCGGCGGCACAAGGCAGGCAGCTGCGGCGCTGCTGTCCAAAGGAAGGAGAAGGTCTTCTATGATTTTTGGTCTTTCGGTTGGAGATTGCAGTATTTAAGTGGAGACCTTTCAATGTTTTGGACATCTATTTTGGTGTTTAGGTCTCTCTTTGGGTTGGAGTCAGTCTAAGGGATCCAGTGGGTTAAAACAAGGCCATAAACATAACCAATAACATCAGGTGTTGGAAACCTAGTTAAGAGTAGTTCTACAAACTTGATGTAGCAATTGTTGTCGTTTCCTACTAGTTCCCTACCTAAACCATTATTTTTATCTGCGTCACCATGTTTCTTCTGTAGGTTGTAGTTGCTATGGTACAGAATTTTTGTTTTTTTTAGACTCACATATATTTTTCTTTATTGACATAAACGTGGGTGTGCAAACTGCATATTTAGTAATGCTAAGATTCCTCATAGTGTTTTAATTAGGTTCCCCAAATAATAGGTGGGTTTTATATTTTGTATGATTTCCTTATCATGTGGTCATGTGACTTTTACAAATTAAACAGTCACTGCTGTCGAAGTAATGAGAACCCGGGTACCCTCAAGGATCAACAAGGCCGAGTACTTCAGATATACATAGTCGGTTGACTTCAATTAGGCCTGGGTGACCCAGCAGGCTTGAGGTCGCTTGGGTCACTCGGCCCGAGATAAACAATGTTGGACTTGTACTACAAGGCAAACCATGATGTAACCGACTAGGTTAGACTCCATGTAACCCTAGACCTCCGGCTATATAAGGCGGCTAGGGATCCTACTGAAACTCTCTCTGATCAATACCATACCAACGCTGGACATAGGGTATTACGCATCTTGCGGCCCGAACCAGGATAAACCTTGGCGTCCCGTGTTACCATTGTGTTTTTGGTTCTAGTGCACCATAGAAATAACATCGAGGCCCTAAAACCTCAACAACTGCTATATAAACTGTTACACAAGGCTTTTGCCTAAACCAAGGATTATCTCGCTCTAGCAAGTTTGCCGAAGGAGCTGACATGGCTCAGTTGTTAACCAGCAAGGAATCTAGCTTAACTCAGGTCGTTAAGCTTCTGAGAAAACTCATTTTTGGCTAATCCATAGATATATATGTTATGCCTAATCTGTAGAGGACAGGAAACAAATCAGCTTAGTTGTGCATCAAGTAAAGATATTGAACATCTCTTAACGTTTAGGGTTTAGGGTATATAAACAAAAAATATTATTCGTAGCGAAAATAACACCCGGTATAGCAACATATCAACCTAGATAATCACAAGAATACTCAGATGATATGTAGTCTTCTAATTATCTATACATTAGGAATGGGATGCATCATAGTGTTCATCGCTTATAGGAGGGCCGCGCCCTTGGACAACAAAGGTGGGTTGCTTGGGGTGGGTCAACGTAACTCCAACAACAATGCAGCGTGGGCACACGGGCTACTTTACATTGCCACAACAGTTGCAACATCAGATTTATATCCACAAGCAAGAGGTGGACGATCTAGTCTTGCATATTGGATTCAAGTTCCTAAGGCCTTGTGAACAGGGAAAACCACTACAAGAAATTTACCGATTTATGACATTTTTAAAGTTAACTTAGTTGGCATGGTTACTTGTGGAAGCTCTGCGTTGCCTATCAGGGTGATGGGAGGGGAGACTCCACCAATGAACCAAACTCCTTCGCCTAGTGCCTATATTAGGCCTTGTGAAGTTGCTGCCTCTCCACCTCTTTTCCCCCTCTTCTTCTTCCCATTTGTTCGGACCTCAATCCGACGATGTGTGGTCTAGTGCGGCTACAGAAGGGCCATGCATGGCTCTCCCGCACTACAAGGGATCAGGCTTTCTGTGATGAATCAATAGTGATGAATGCTTATTTGGTCACTACTATGTGTATTTATAGTGAAAAATTCCATTTTTTGTCACAATTTGGTACAAAGTTTGTGACAAAACAGTTGATCATCACAAATCATGTTTCTAGCTATAATTTAAATGTGACAAAGTACTAAATCATCACTATTTTACTTCTAATTAGTGACAAATTATTTTGTTGTTACATCGTGTGCTAATTGTGACAGAAAAGCAGTGACGAAGTATCATGGTGTCACTGTTTCATTTATAAATAGTGAGTAAATATTATGTCGTCACACTAACGATTCTATAGTGACCGATTATCTTATCTTCACTATTTAACTGATAAATAGTGACAAAAAATTATATCGTCGCTAAGCACCATAATAGTGGCAACCTTTTTTTTTGACGAGGTAGCATGTTGTCACTATTTTATTTATAGCTAGTGATAAAATATCATGTCATCATTTTTCTCTATATTAGTGACAAAGAAATAGTGAGGATTTAGGACGTTATCACTATATATTTAAATTGAGAATAAATTATTTTGTCATTATTAGGCTTCATATTTGTGATAGTTTACTATATTGTCACATTATAAATATAAATGGTGGGGAAAATTTCATCACAGATCA
This sequence comes from Eragrostis curvula, assembly GCA_007726485.1. NCBI lineage: Eukaryota > Viridiplantae > Streptophyta > Magnoliopsida > Poales > Poaceae > Eragrostis > Eragrostis curvula. The sequence goes on from RWGY01000140.1 coordinate 158,265, forward strand.
TCGCATTGGTCGCAAACTCGGATGCACGTGCGTGCATGTTAGTGACCTCCTCTCTTGCAAAAGAAAAAAAGAAAGGAGTAAAAACTGTGCTGAAAATGATCGAACCAAAGACTTGACCACCAGACCACTTATTCAGTTGTAGCTTTAACTGAACTAAAATATTTTTATATTAAGTTATAGAGTTTCGGATTCAATTGAACAAGATGAACATGTATTTTCTCGAAGTACATGTTCACTACAGAAAAACACTTTCAGCAGCTCCAACAATACGTTTTCAGCTACAGAAAATGTTTTGTTGTTGTTTAAATCGATTGTTTTCCTAGTGTCACATGGATAAAAAATTTAAACAAAATTACGCAAGTTTTTTACAGCTATATTACTTGCGTACGCCAAATTTGTGTTTCAAAATCATCATAACTTGAGTGTAACAAAAAAAAAATGAAAAGTGATTTTGTTCCTTTTGTATCTCTAAAACTACATCGATTTTTGAAGTGCATTTTGTTGTTGTTTAAATCGATTGTTTTCCTAGTGTCACATGGATAAAAAGTTTAAAAAATTCAAACAAAATTACACAAGTTTTTTAAAGCTATATTACTTGCGTACGCCAAATTTGAGTTTCAAAATCATCATAACTTGAGTGTAACAAAAAAAACAACTGAAAAGTAATTTTCTTCCTTTTGTATCTCTAAAACTACATCGATTTTTGAAGTGAATTTTTGTGTGATGCTATTCCAAGGCAAAAACAATCTCCCCATTTTTTTGGTGATTTGTTTGTATTTTTTTCATCGAATTGTGTTCAAATTTTACTATACTACATCTAAGTGTTGGACTTTTGAGTTAAATATGAACCAATTTGAACTTACACAAGTGTAGAAAATTTTTATACAGATATAAAAAACTATATATGTGTAGAGGTGTATAAGATGTACATCTACACAAAGTTTCATTCAAAAATTAGGTTCCTTTGGAGATTTACAAAAAAATAGTTAAGAGGATGTTGAAGAGTGCCTATTAATGAGTTGATGGATCATTACAAAATCGATTTACACCATCATAATTAAAATGCATCCATGGGGTAGAGAACAATTTTTTAGATTATAGAAAAAAAGAATCAACACATTTGGACTGCATATACGAAATCTCTACAAGTTTTAAAATTAAAAATATGAATCAAAATAAAAAAAGGATCCTGACGCAAGAACTTAACATGAACTCTTCTAACGCTGACAGATTAGGCCCACATGGGCGTAGTAGCTCTTGTTTCGCTCACAGTCAGGGCCCACTATTAGTAATATACAGCCAGCGGGCTGGGAAACTGCTCTCTCTTCCTCTTTCGGTCTTTCCAAACCCTAGGCGCCGCCGGCTGCCGCTCTCTTCTCTTCCTCTCTCCCTTGCCCTGGCCTCACCCTCTCCCTCGGATGGATGCACAAGCGTCGGGTGCTGCACCTCGCACCGCCTCGACAACCCTATGCCCGCGTGGTCTGCGTGGTCGTGGACAAGGCCCTGCACTGGTCTTGGAATCTGGCTCGGAGGCCGATTTCCCGTCGATAGAGGACGTGTGCCACAAGGATGAGAAGGAGGATCGTCTGAATGAGCGGTGGAGGCTGAGGCATTGTCAAGGTACCTCCGGTCAGGCGGTCACCATTGACTTTCCTAGTTAAAACTATTGGCGATCTGGCTGCTAATGGTGGGGAAGTACAGGACATGCTTTTGAGGATGCCCACACATTCTCGTCCAAATCTAGCAGCCCCCATGGACACCAAGCTATGTCCGGGTGTTTGGGTCTGGCTGGTCCATGGACACCCTCAAGTGTCGGTGCCCTCCATGGAGGCATTGTCAAGGTACCTTCAGACACCATTGACTCTCCTAGTAAAAACTAGTGAAGGTGGCGTCCTCGACGCCAAATCTTCCTTTGAGCCGTCACACTAGAGGTACCCTCGAATATATATGGTGGGCAGGGGTCCCATCAGAAACCACTACTACAAAACATATTTCTTGTATAACCGAAGTAAAAATATATCTTCAAACATATTTGAGCGTAATACAAGCATTTGTGTTACTAAGTGTATTTGGAACACAAATGCTTGTTTTGTAAAAATATATTGCAGAGAAGTATTCTAGAAACATAAAAATAATGTTACGAGCATAGTGTTACAAAGAAAGAAATGTTTGTTAAACATAGCAATCTTAGAACTTATAGCAACACAAAAAAGTGTTACTATTATGTGTTACTACAAGACATAATAACAGTTTTTTGGGCTTCAGTAACATATATATTCAAATATTTTATTAGTTAAACCAATGAAGAATAGCATCTTATCATAGAAGCATGTGAAGTGTAGTGGAAGCTCACGAGCTACATGATCGGGAGGTCTGAGGACCGAATCTTACAAGCCACCAATTGTTTCATATCTTTTATTTGTGTTACTATGTTAATGAGCAGCACTTGCGGTGCATGGCAGGTGCAGGCGGCCTGCGTCGCCTTGCTTTAGGTCAAGTGTCGGAATCAGGATAGTTCCTGAATGTTCGGCTTAGAGGTCAGGTATCAAAACCAAGTGTGTGTGTTTTTTAGTACAAGCCTTCTGTAAAATCCGCCCCTCATGGCTCGGCTCGGAGTGAGGTGACGTAATGTAAGGGGCCGACCTTTTCTCTCTATCAATGCAATGATACGCAGCTCTCCTGCGTATTCGAGAAAAAAAAAATTAGAGTGAAGTGCACAGCCGGCCCTTAAACTTGGCCGGCTGTGTCACTTAGGTCCTCCAACTCCCAAAACCCGGATTTCCAGTCCATAAACTTGATTTGGGGCGCATCCCAAGTCCAAACGGGTTCTCAACCCGCTTCGGAGGTGACCTGGCGCAGTCGACGTGGAAAGGGCCTGCATGCAGATGGATTGACGCTGGTTCGTCAGGGGTGTTTCATTTGCAGATAGGCCCATGAATCCTATTAATCTTTTGAGTGATCATGCTACTGATTTTTTTTTGGTGTTTCAGGGGTGTTTCATTTGAGATGTAATCCGTATTGAGTATGTAAATGACTGAATAAATCCAGTGTTTGCATGGCAGTTTGAAAATACGAAATTTCTTGATTGATTCAGGGACACATACGGACAGCACACAAGTCATTGGGCATACTTCGGATTAAGTCATTGGGCATATAGTCCAGATTGCCTGGTGCATAACTGAAAATATTGAACATCCTAGATTGTCATGCGTTAAACAGTATAAAACTGAACATCCTATTCAAGATCTTTTCCAGAAAATTGACTACCCTGAACTGTCACGAATGTATCACACAAAAGCAACTATTTGAGACTTGCCAAAAATCATCTATCTATCTTGCACAAAACACTAGAAACGCTTCTGTACTGCATCAAGATGTCGCATTTGCAGCTTCGGCCTTCTTGCTTGCTGTTCCAGCCTTCTTCTTGGTTGTTGCAGTGCTAGTGTTGTTTGCCGCCTTTCTCTTCTTTGCAGTAGCAGCAGCATTTCCTTCCTTTGTGCATGTCGTAAGTGGAGTAGGTCGTGCAATTGGTCTGTTGGTCACAATGAATTGAGGATCTGGCAAGGGACCTTGTGGTTGAGATAGCATGCTTGACTGAGATGCCTAAAGCATTACAATTTTTCATGTCAGATATGTTTGCATTGTAAATAAGTTTCAGTGATAAGCAAGGAATTAGATAAGCAATATAAAGTACCTCCCCCATCATCTGACTCAACACAGTAGTATTAAGTTGTGACATCAGCTGAGAGCCAACTTGCTCTTGTTCTATGACATCCTACATAAACACTGGTTTAAGATACTGCAGTCACGCATGTAGCAGAAAACTTGTATAAAGTTAGTTTAGTACCTGAGATACAACATTGAGAGGTTCATCAATAGATTCTTGAGTTGGTTGTTGCTGGGCTGCTGCCACAATTCGTTTAGCTTCTTCAGAGCATATCCCTGCCTTCTTCAGTTTACAACCACTAGAATTGTGGTCTGGTCCTTTACAATGGCCACAATGAATGACCACACCATGCTTTGTCAATTTTGGTCCATTTTTACCTTGCACTTCATGGGGTTGCTTCCTCCTAGATTTTGGCGGTCGGCCAACCTTCTTCTCATACAATGGAGGTTTAATCTCAGGCCCATTCATATGCTGCCACTGGCTCTTGTCACTACATGGCCATATGTTGAAACCATATGCTCTGCCAAATGTCTCAACTGAGTAGCAGTTAGGCAATACACTCTCAGCTGGGATTCTTTCATGCCTTAGACAAGATATAGCATGGTTACATGGGATCCCTGTTAAGTCCCACCTCCTGCAATCACAGTGCCTAGCTGTGATATCCACTGTGTATTGGGAACCTTTTTCTTGAACTTGGAAGACTCCCTGACCTGCTGGTAATGCATAGCACATGTTTGCTGCATCGGAATTTTTTAGCACCTTCTTCCTAATCTTTGGACAAGTAGGCCCTTGCATCTGTTCTACCATCTCCTTTTGTTTGTTGTAGTGTCTAGTCATCAGTTGTTCTTTAATTCTCTCAAGCATACTCAATATGGGCAGCTCTCTTGCATCTAAGATATACTTGTTGAATACCTCACAATTGTTGTTCAGCAACACATCACATTTTGGGAATTCAGAGAAAAAGGCTCTTACCCATGTATTCGGTGGCATCTTTTCTAGCCACTCAAAAGCCTTTTCATTCAATGCCTTCATCTTATTCATGTTGGTGTTCCACTCTTGCACTGAAGAAGACCTAGCACAAGCCCACAACTGATTTTTCAGAACCTCTCCTTTGAACTGACCTTGAAAATTGGAGTACAAGTGTCTCACACAAAATCTATGCTCTGAGTCTGGGAATTCTTGTTGAACAGCTGGGACTAGGCCCTATTAGTGAAGAAATAGATATTAGTCCGTTGTCCTATATATTTGGCTAGTACAACCAGAATGTTAACTTAGAATATAACAAAAATGAACTTGACATAGAAACTGACCTTTTGTTTATCAGTCATTATAGTCCAAGGAGAAGTATTGTCGATGCCAAGATCACTCTTCAAAGTTTGTAAGAACCATTTCCATGTTATCAAAGATTCCACTTCCACTACAGCCATAGCAATAGGATATATGCAGTCATTTGGATCAATCCCAACAGCAGTCAGCAGTTGTCCTCCAAACTTGGTCTTGATATGACACCCATCCAAGAAGATTATAGGTCTACACCCACTAAGGAAACCTCTTTTGCAGGCATCAAGTGACATGTAGCATTGACTGAATAAACCATCTTGAAGCCTCAAGTAGAAGGAAGAACCAGGATTACTTTTCCTCAATTCTTCTGCATAATCCCATAGCTTGCTATACTGTTGAACCTCATCCCCGTAAATTGCTTTCATGGCAATTCTTCTTGCTCTAGCCAACTTGCTCCTAGATGGGGTCAAGTTCCACTCTTTTTGCACTGTCCTTGCAAAATTCGTGAGACTCATCTTATCATCTGCTCTAAATGACTCCATGTATGTAGCAGCCAGCCATTTGGAAGTGCACTTCTTGATGGCCCACTCTCTTGGACAAGTATGTTCATCACAGTATGTCTTCACTACAATGGCCTTAACCCTGCTGTCTTCTGAAGCATACAAGTTCCATGAACACCCCTTAGCACAATGTGCCCTTACTCTTGTCTTCTCATTCCTTGGTGTCATGATCTGAACCCTATTCCTGATTCCATACTCAGTGATAGCTTCTCTCAATGGCACAACTGAAGGAAATACAAGACCTACTTTAAAGGTGGGATTGCTGATGTCCTCCTCTCTCCAAGCACTGAATTTCAGACTTACTCCACACGCACCATCATTTTCTGGAAGTTCCAAGTCTTCATCATCATCACTTGACAACACTTCCCTTGGCTTTACTGCATCATCTCCCTTCAATCTGCTACCTTTGGCCTTCTTTCCCTTTGGTATGTTCTGTCCTTTTGCCACACCCTCATCTATAACATTGTCATCGACATGATCCACGAATAAGTCGTCATCGCCATCATCCAATTCATAGTCACTGTCAAGAAAGTCTTCATAATCACTGTCATCCGAACCTCCGTCACTATCTTCAGAACCTTCAGGTTGATCCTCCCTTCTTCCTCTATTTTGTTGTCCTCTGCTGCCATGATGTTTGCTGCTGCTCTGCTGCTCCGTGTCAAATGAAGGCAACTTGTCACCATTTTTATTTGAAACATCCTTAGGTAAATCTGCCACTGGAGTGGCAACGATGTCTTCCCAACTATCCTCATGATCGAAGTACACAATTAAGTTTCTGCACCTACTATCAATTACTGATGCCATCACGTTGGTGTCCGAATCACTAACAATGACCCTTAGTCCATCCGCAATATCCTTCCCTGGTAAGAGCCAGTAAATCTTCAAACTTGCAGTCCTTACATACCCAAGATCGACAACAAACTGATCGAGCCAAAGGGGAGACCAAGTGTCTGCCTCAACATAATCAAACCAACTCACTTTTCCATTCACATACGATCGGAGCTGGCCTTGCCCAACAAAGAAACCCCCATGGCGAACTTCGACCGAGAACTCATCTGAACCGGCATCTACAAGGCACACATGAAAATTTGATAAGCTACAAAAAATTGCAGTTTGATATAAGAACGTAATCATAGGAAACAAAATCGCCTGATGTCTGCATATATATAAGAACGTCAGTCTCCACATTTCAGATATATAAATGGAAATGAAATGCTCAAACACGCTGCGAAACGTTTTCGACCATTCATTCAAACAAGGAACGGCAGCCATCAGTACTTGATTCCAGGCAGCACGCAGCCAAGTTTATAAACAGTGCAATGTTAAGAAGTTAAAACACCTAAAAACTGAATAGTTAAACAGCTGCAACGCCCAACTATAGTCCTAAGTATCCTATACGATGGCATCATCTATGCATTGCCAAAGAATAATGTAAAGAAAATGAAGGAGAAATCTCGGCAGAATAGATGGTGCAGAGAAGCAGCAAGCTGTAGCTGGCCGTGAGCGGAGACATTCTAATGCAGGGCCTAAACAAAGCACATGCCCAGATCACCTGATATCCGTATACAGAGCACAACAAGCCGTGACTGTTCCCAAAACATTCAGAATCGTGCTACAACCGGAGTGCCCAAAAACAAATCTTTCTACCTAATCATACTCACACAAATCTTTCTACCTAATCATAATCTTTCTACCTAATCATAATCTTTCTACCTAATCTTTCTATCTCCTTCATCAAACAAATTAACTTACCATAAACAGGCAGGGAGTTTCCTTGTCGCCGCAATCTCGCCACCATCTTCCGCCGACCAAAGTTCCGCCTAGGGAAAATTGCCTAGTGATTGCGCCCTCACTGCTCCCTTTGCCGGCGACTACCTCCGGCAGCTGGCGATCGGCGTTGACGGAGCCCTCGTACGCCCGCCGTCTCGCCTCTCTGTTGCGAGTCGACAGTTACGATCAGGAAAATAAACAGGCACGATTAGGAACAATGAGAGTGCGGCAAGATTGCAGGGGGTTTTCTGAAAATACACCACAGCCTTCCCACCGATTCTGTTTTCCCTTTCCACGTCGACTGCGCCAGGTCACCTCCGAAGCGGGTTGAGAACCCGTTTGGACTTGGGATGCGCCCCAAATCAAGTTTATGGACTGGAAATCCGGGTTTTGGGAGTTGGGGGACCTAAGTGACACAGCCGGCCAAGTTTAAGGGCCGGCTGTGCACTTCACTCAAAAAATTATTATTGTAGCACATTTTGTTAGACATAGTAACACACTGACATGTGTTACTACGGTATCATTGTAACATATTTTTTCAGAAGCTGTAACTCATTGCAGTAAAACTTGTTCTAGTAGCACCACGTACAAGATCACTTACAAAATGAGTTACTAAAAGTCTTAGTAGCACTTTTCTTAAATTGTAGTAACGATATTACTACAGGCTCGACATGGCATATCGACTCAAACTCGATTTCACACATCAGTTGAAACATGCTGAATTTGCATATTAGGTAAAGGCACGGGCGGAGTGCTGAAATGAGCGAAACCAACTCCCATGTTCTCCTCCACGCCAGTGTCCAGTGTCCAAGTTGCCCATACCCGAAGGACACGACCTCGACATATGCATGCATGATGCATCGTCCGGAGCCACAACGGCATCACGTTGCGTTTACACATATGCAGCTTGTAGAGGCCCGCCCCTGCTTTCCGTGACCCACTCCAGGAAGTGATTCCTGAAGGGGCAATTTGGAATCGTCTGCAATTCGTGCAGGCGTGAATGAGTCAGGAACGCACGGTACGGTGCTCGCTCGCACAAAAAGCATGACAGCAACGGCTACCGGCTTGTCTCCTAACAGACGAGCACATGCCAATCTGGACCCTTCCAGGCGCACGAATGTATGGTCCTGTTCCTCCTGCCCAATGGCGCGTTCGTTTCAGGCCGCTTTCCGCCGAGCACGGTGAAAATGGCTCGGAGTCGGATAATAAATACGCGTGATGTGTGAGCTTGAAATGGAATTGGGCAAATTTAATTTTCCAAGATCGTGGGCAGCATATGTAGAAATGTGATCGATGCCACGTGACACCGTCCTAAGGCTCTGCTCCGACTCCGAGCCCTGTTATCCCAACCACTTGCAAGCGTGCGCACTCACACCACAGCCACAATGCGTCTGTCTAGGTCATTTCCTTCTCCTAGGCCACCACCACCGCAGCGTGCATCTCTCCGGCCACCATCCAACGCCACCGGAGACGTGGCCGGAGAGGCGTCGCGCGACGAGAGGCCCGACCCCGAACGCGCGGGAAAGCGAGGCGCGAGCAGTAGTGTCGCCGATTTGAATTGATGCGCACGCATGATTGCCCAGATGGCGTGCACGTGTCGCCGCGACGGCTGATCCACGTAAAGGACGTGTCCATTCCAGTTGAATAAATCCTGCATAGGTTTCGCCCGCCCTCCTGCGTCCGCGTCACCTGAAAAATTTCTTCCGTACGATCGTTTTCGCGCGTCCGCTGCGATGCTGGCACCTGTCATTCATTTTGTCAACCATCTGCTTCGTTTTGTCAACCATGGGCTGCCCGATGATGACTTTGGAAGAGTGAATTTACTTCCATGGTTGACGCTTTCCCCGTCTGGGCTCTATAAGATGACCCCCTGCCCTACTTTGTTGAATTTGTCCTAGCGAAAATGTCAGTGTGTCTGACTTCTTTGCGTACGTTGTTCTATAAATTGACCCCCTTCCCTGTCCGATCATCCCCATCCCTTCCACTTCCTTCTTTGCCTTCGCAACGTTTGCTCCCGTCGCCTTCGTGCGTTCTTGCAGGGGTGACGACGTGCCGCCGCCGGCCAAGGCGGTGTCCCGTGGCGGCGGCGGCGAGGTGGTGACGGCGTCGTACGAGGACTTCCGGCGGTCGATGCGGGAGATGGTGAACACCATGCGACGTGAGGCCGAGGGCGCGGGGAGAGACGATGACGATGTCACAGCGCGCGCACCGGCGGTGTACTGGGACCTGATGGAGGAGCTGCTGTTCTGCTACCTCGAGCTCAACGACCGGGCGGTGCATAAGGACATCCTCCGCGCGTTCACTGACACGGTTGCGGCGCTCCGGCGGATGCACGGCAGGGGGGTCAACGTCGGCAACTTCGACGGCGGTGAAGAGCAGGCAGACGCGTCGGCAGCGGTGGCGGAGGGCTAGAGAAAACGACGACCTCGACGGTGACGAGGCGGTGGCCTCGTCGTGACTGGCCCATACATCTCGCCGACATGGGTTTATCACTTAGTTGTACGTTGTTAGTATTTTTTAGAGCTGTTATTTGCGTATTATATGCCTTGCTTCTGTAACGAATTTGACAAAGTAACATAACGTTTGATGGCGGCATCAAAAGCATGAACGGCGGCAGCAAGAGACCAGCGGCACCGGAGACCAGCTTGTCTTCCTCACCGGACCGTAGCTGCTGCTTCAAGCGCTGCATGTTCTTCGAATCTTCCTCATCCATACGTTACTTTCGTCGTTCGGTAAGGTTCCCATGCAATCGGTAGAAGAGGAGGGGCCGTTCATCGAGCTCGACGGAGGGCCACGCTAGCCGGCCGGAACCGCGACGTCGTGCACACCGGGGCACGGTCCGTGGAGCGCTTCTAGCAGCCGCCCCATGGGTTCGCGCGGGCCTCGCCGGGTGTAATAGTGGACGCGCCCCTTGAGAAAGTTGTCTCGAGAAAGAGGTCTTTGGCTGAGATCACCGGCAATGAGTATGACGCTGCTGAGAAGGGAGGTGGTTCTGTGAAGAAGGCTAAGTGATCCCTAGCTATCCGGGTCTCCTGCCATCCTTAATGACAAAGTAGAGATGATATGGTGGCCTTTACGTGATAATTTGAATAGAGTAGGTTAGTGTGTTATAAAATCCTGGTGTTTGTCTGACTTGTAGCATATTACTATGATTGTGATAGTGATAAGAAAATAACGTCATTTGTTGCATTTTGATATGGCTGGTGGTTGTTTTTTGGCGCTGTTGCCTGTCTATATCATGGTGCGGGCTACAGTATTACATTATCGTTGTCGGACGGGCTACGGTGTCGATAAGGGCACGAGCGAGGAGGGTCTCGCGGTGCTGGATGGCGTCTTGCGCCGGCGCGTGGAACATCAGCACATGAACATCAAGAGTTCTGAAATTTTTTGTGTTAGCCGTCTTGTGACGAGAAATATTTCTATGTCATAATGTATCTGGAGAAATACACCTGCCTGGAGATTTGACATTGTCCCTTCCCGTATGTCAAAGTCAAATGTCATTGACATTTGGGCAGCTCCATACCATCCGTATGTCAAACTGCACAGACATTTGTGCAAGCCAGAAAGTGGTCGTTGAATTGGTACACATGCATGAGAAGGTACTATGATTTGATGTCGATTTAATGATATGGTAGCTTAGTCCATGTAAGCATTAAGTGTTCATAGCTCATTTGACAATATTTTCAAAGTTGAATTGGTCCATGTGCATGATAAGGTGCTCTGACCGTTTCCACGGCGACTAAATGGTACGGTGGCTTAGTCCACGGGTGTATTAGGTGTTTATAATTCAGTTGACAATATTTTTCCAAGACCATTAATGCAGCTCATGTCAAATGGTTCCTTAGCCACAAATGTCAGCTCTCCCATGGCGGCAGGTCTGGCCCTTTCAAAGTCTTCTCCCATGGCGGCAGGTTTTGACCTTGATGCTCAGGACTTCAGTTGTGTATTTGCTACCGTATCGCTGACCTGCTTACCCAGCCACCTCCAAAGCAACGCTAGCAGTCCTCGTATACCATGAGAGATGGGCGCGCCAAGGGCGCGCCGCAGCGTCTAGTTCCAGTTGAAAGGAGCCTGTCGAGGAGATGGATGACGGCTGCTACGGTGATGTCCCAACCAAGAAAAGATATTGACCCCGGCCAAATCAAATTTCCTGTCTGAAAAGCACGTGCCTCTGCATCGCCACCAGGTCAACACAAGGACCATATGTGCATCTTCATCATCGAGCACTCTTCTTCTTCTCACTCCAAGTTCTTTCCTCTGTTTTTCCTGTGACAGGGATGCACGATCTGAACAATTAACAAAGTATGAACATAATTGTTCCGGAGCTCATGGGAAAAAAATTAGTAACACGGTCTGAACAGAAATGTTCCGGAGCACATTGCCGCCCACGTTCGGAGTCTCTGAAAGTGGTTGCAACTTCCGTCAATCCGCTGAGGTCACGGCGAACCTCCTTCCAATCAGTGGCAGTTGTGTACGGCCGTTTCAGCCACGTTTATCTGATGCACCGATGCAGATGCATCGATGGACATTTTTTCCTGTATGTATAGATGTTAATAATTAGGGTGTTAATGACTTTCAGGCTGTGTCGACGTGTTCAAAGAAACAGGTATTCCAGATGGTACGTCGCCGTTCGAGAGATTTTATTTCGGTATAAAATGGCGCAGAATCTGTCTACAGTGAACCGGACATGTCGGATATATATCGAATAAATGTATTAGGAGCTGCGTAAGAGGGAGACTAATTGATGCAAATCTACTACAAACTATTATATTTAACCAAACTGTTGTTAAGCTGGTCAATCATGGCAAAAATTCAGCCTGGAAAATTTCTTCGCACTTTACTGAATATTAAGACCCCCCCCCCCCCCCCCCCCCCTCTCAACATCTGAATTTGTTGGCTACTAGGTATGGCCAGAGTTCTCATAAGTACTGTCTTGTCCAGAGTACATCTGAATAGTTTAAATTTCGTTGGGGCTTTTTCCTTGTCTTGTCCAACTTATTGGATTATTCGGTATAAATTAAACAAATCTATTTAAACCTCACAAGTTCAAAAAGGCCACAACCTAAAGAATTCTGTTATTAGCCTGTTAGATTACTCTGCTAAAAAATGTTTCTTTTTCTCACAATGGATTATTGGCTGGACCTTGCCCTTCCCATTTTTTTTTACTAATTTTGAGTCCATAATATTAGCTATAATTTTAATGACAAACTAGCTAGTATTAGGATATGACGGTACAGATCTATTACCTTTCACCCACCAATACTAGCTAGTTTAAATGTTAATTATTGACTTGTAATTAGTTTTTTTTATAAAGGTTGATTTTTTATGTTCTATGTTACATCTCATCTCAATAATCCAGTGAATGAATGGACCGACCCAAATGTACATAGCCAATAAATTCTTCAATCCCTAAGCTACTCTATACTAGCTACTATTGTGTTCGAAATACAGGTTAGTATTATGGATCGCAAAAGTTCTTTTTTAACTAACATAGACATGACACTAGAAAATTCCAATGAATCGCTGACAGTTTTTGGTGAAGTGGCCAACAGATTTTGAATTCTAATGTAATTTTTTGAGTGGCCAACAGTTTTGTAGTACAAATTTCTATCTTTTCCAACAGTTTTAGTAAATTCCCTACACACTTATTCCCTACAAACTCATTCCCTACAGTTTTCACCTTTATTCTAAATATGCTACAAAAACTGTCAGCCACTTTTTCAAAAGGACTGTCGGGAATTCAGGGAAATCTTGTAGTGTGAGTTCTTACGTTTCCTTACCAGTCAAAAGAAGGCAGCCAGTCATGGAACTAAGGACATAGCCCAGTTGTGGCCCTCCGTAGAGGAAGGCCTTACTGGCCGGGGTTGGGACTTGGAACCCCAGGTTCAACACTGGTTTTCATGGCCATCGTTATCCTTGGGAGAGAGATGGTGAGGGGCACATTCTATTCTTAAAGAAGACAGTCAATTGTCATGTTCTTGAACTTGCGATCACCACCGTCATACCACGCCTATACTTGTGTGGGTGGCAGCAGGAGCCATGGAGATTGTCAGCCCAACGGGGTTTTTTTTTTTCCTTGTTCTCTAGTGATTTTGGCTTCTTCTTCTTTAGCGAGTCTTTCCTTTTCTTCGATTTCAGCACGTTGTGCTTCGGCGTCTATTGTCTTTGATGATCTGCCTTTGGCCATCTTTTATGACAGACGTGGTCGTGGGTTGAACCCGCGTGACGGCGTCAAATGTTGGGGTATCGAAGGTCTCGGTTGGACTCAGCGAAGCCCTCCAACAAGTTATGTGTCTTAGCGAAGCTCTCTGCGCGTCTTGACGTCTGAAGATCTCCCTCGCGAAGCCCTTCGGACTCCTTGTCGACCTTGGGTCCCTTAGCGAAGCCCTCCTGAAGTGTTAGTGTCCTTGTTATCAGGTTCTCCTGTCTAGGCAGTTCTTATGATCTTCCGTTATGAGTGGTGGCGAACCCCCCAGTCGCCCGCGATGCCGGGCGAAGGGGTGCGAGATAACAATCGGGAGCGGATAGAATAAATGAAGTGCTCTTGGCTCGGGGCCCGAAAAACAGATGTCATTACAGGACCTCCTCTCTCCATATTTATAGGGAGAGGAGAAATCGTTATTACAGTTGTGCCATTAGTCAATTCTATTACGCCTCCTCGTAGTAGGCTTAGCCTTGTCTCTGGTCTTCAGCCTTCGCCGCTTCCTTTGTTAGCCTTCGCCTTATAACATTTACCCTTCGCATGTATCAGGGAACCTTCGACATCATCTCCAACAGGTCTATTATTGGTGAAGATCTACAATATTACAGCACCAGGATTTGAGACCAAACAAAGAAAAGTTGTATGCTTATAACTTTTCTAACATATAAAGGAATTGGGACCCCAAATCCTCATGTTAATGTTTCCATACGTGTCCATCTGTTTTTTCTTTTCTGAAAGGGTCCCTCTCCTTCCCAAAAGTGTGTCGAGCTTATCATGTCTCAATTGATGGCTCCTATACTGATGTCGATCCCAAAAGAACAGATCTTGATCGGAACAAAATAATTCCCTTTCTGAAACCCACATGCAACTGTTCCCTGCAGCACCATACAATGCATCCATTGATCCATCTTAACAGTCACACAAGGTCAAATCACGATCTATATATCCATTCACTAAGGCTACTCCCAATAGGAGTTCCATTCTTATTAAATAGAGTGACATGTCACTATTTTTGATGATGTAGCAATAAATTAAAGAAGAGAGAGATGAAAAGTATTTCATTTAGATGAAACCATTCATACAATGTTTCTAAAATGCTTGTGTCTTGCATGTATGTCTTGGAAACAATAAAATTGAAATGATGCATTGTAGAGACCATTTCAATAGACTATTCCATTTTTTGTTGATGATGTGGCATCTAGGAAACAACAAAATGAAATAGTCCATTGAAACTAGCCTAAAGAGATCTAATTCATTTTCTGTGACAAGGATGCTTGGGCTAACGTACCAAGGAAATAAAATCATTCTGAAGTCATTGTAATCCTCATTAAGGGACCATTAAAGTGGTTGCAGCTCTAATTACTTGCAGCTGTATGCGTATATTTCGACCACGTTTAGGTGGTGCAATTGCGTTCATGTGATGTGATCTGCACATTATTTGTTATTGACTAAAGTGTTAATGAATACTGAAAGTCCATGCCGACGTAATCAGGATATCATAGTCGGGATCAAATGACGCAGAGGTCTGAACACATGCTCTATATGATTCAAAAATATATAATGACAATTATTAGTAGTTACTAGTTACTTGGAAAGCGACTAATTGGCGCCTTGAAATGGGTTTCAATTAAGTTCCTCTCTAACAGCTTGGGTTCAACAACATAGCCTCGAAAGTTGTAGGAAACTGCCCTTCATCCCGCCATCTTTCATGTCCATGCTGACATTCAGAAGGAGACCCAAGCCTTTCTTGGACCAGATTTGGAGGAAGCATTTAGTTCAGGTAAACATTTGGGCCTACTCGCTCTGTCCTTAAATAAATGTGACTTTTGACTTTTAGATATCACGTTTGACCGCTCGTCTTATTCAATTTTTTACGCAAATTTTATTTATTTTTTATAACTTGTTTTATCGTTGAAGATATTTTAATTGTGACATATTTTTTTATATCTGCATAAAACTTTTGAATAAGAGAACAGTCAAAAGTGATGTTTAAAAGTCAAAAGCGATATCTATTTAGGAATTGAGGGAATATCTCACTATATGCTTCCCTATATGTGAGTCGTGACTCGTGAGTCATCGCATTGATATGCAATGGTCAGCTGAGATATTTTTGTTGTGCTGGAGGCATCGCCTTGATATGCACTAGTTCATAAGTAGTTCATCTATAAAATTGCAGAATTTGACATGGAGAAAAAATATTATACAAAGAGCAATGAAAAATAGAAAATTAGCTTGATTTCTCATTTTTTTACCACATATTGCACAAGTTTTTGTTACACCCTAAAATTTATGGCATAGTATATTTATGATAACATGCAGAACCCATTCATATTTTTTGCTAGTGGGAGCCTCAGAGCGTTAAAATGATGGGAACATCTCTGTTGGTCCAGGTGCAGGGACTCTGGCTTTTCGTTTCAGATAGATTGTTGTTCTGGCCTTCTAGCTTTGTAGTCAGTGACGGACGCAGCTTCTGAAACTTGGGTATTCCCAAACCTTGATCTTTGTTCTTTGAAGAGCGGTCTCCGGTGGCCCTCTGGTGGCGACCTCCGCCATGACACACCCCAACGCAACGACCACGTGTCCACCGGCAAGCCGCATTTTTCTCGCAGAAGCACTTCCGGCGCCATGTACCTAAGCGTGTCATGGAACTACTTGTTCCCTCGCGCCAGCAGATCCTGAGGCGGCCGTCGCCCTTTTTGACGAGGATGTTCCCACGATTGAGGTCGCAGTGCACGATCCCATCCGCGTGCATCCTCTCGACCCAGGGCAGCTATTGTGCCATGAAAACACGCGTCTCCGACTCCAAGAACGGCGGGCCGCGGCAGCGGCGCCAGCTGAGGACGTCTTCCAAGCCTGGCCGTTGAAGTCCATGACAAGGTGCAGGAGTCTCCGGGTCGCGCGCGGAGCCCCGCCGCACGCGGCGAGCGTTGCAGCCTCCTGCAGTAGCGCCTCGTTGCCTGCGCCGGCGTCGCATTTCTGGTGATGCGCCGAATTGATGTCGACCACCTCGCCGCTATGGAGGTGGGACGCTCTCCAGACGATGCCGTAGGTTCCGCCGCCGATCTTGGAGAGTACCCCGTCGTTGTTTATCGCGGGCGCGGCGGCTGCAGGGATGTTTCAGGAAGGACGGCCGGCGCACTCTGCGACGAGTCTTCGCGGCCAAGACCTCGCCCTCGTCAGGCCATGGCCGCAAGATTTGGCGGGCTGGCGTTGATTGCTTTACGTTGTAGTGTATGCGTGTGCGAACGATCAGCAACGTATATGCGCATATGTATTAAAAAATTTAGCAAGATTGTTGGAGAATATCCAAGCAACCAGCTGTGTCCGTCCCTGTTTGTAGTGCAGTGGTTCTGTCCATCTTTAGTGCGGAGACCAGGAAACATACTTTTGTTACCATAAATGAGTTAATTTGGTAGTAAGTACAAAGGTTTATAGGACCGAGCAGGACAAGGCAGACATGCAGGCCTTTAAAGTGTTGTAGCAAATCCGGCATCTGATTAGGCTTGTCCTGGCAAGGTCGTGAGGTAGGCCAAAATTAGAGTTCGAGAACGAAGTCTTGTGTCTTCACATGTTTCTTTTTTTTAACATTGCGAGGTGACAAACGCACATAGAAAATAAAGAGGAAACATGCAAAGCACCTGCTATTAAGGATATAATGTCTTATTAAGATTTTCTCTATTTCATATTGCACTTTGTCCTCCTAAAACTCTCTTATGTACCATCATATATGATGCATAAGAGAGTACAAGAGTGCAATTAATAACAGAGTATTATATATGATACAAGTGCTATTAATAACATGGTATTAATACCATGCTACAATATAATGCTAGTTTGGTTGCTGCTCTGAGCATGGTGCCTGAGCAAAAACCTTGCCTGATCAGGCACGACGCACTTGTCTGGTCAGGCGCTGCTTAGCTTTGTTGTTTGGCTGGCAAATATTTGCCTGAGAAAACGCATGAGACATCGTCTGTTGTCTTGCTCTAAGCTGCCTATTCATTTTCTCTAGTCTCTTCGCGAAGACCAAGCAATAAGCCGTTTTCGAGGCCAAACAGGTGGTTGGGGCGTTGGGCCAGCTGTGCGAGGACGATGGTGGCGCACGAGCTGCAGAGGCACGGGAGTAGGCGCGAGAGGAGGAAGAATCCCAGGCGCTCAATTTCGGACTGGGTAGGCAGATTTAAAAGGTGGTAACCAAACACGTTCTGAACTTCAGACGTAAACTTAGGCCAGACAAATGCGACTCATGGCAGCAACCAAACTAGCCCTCAAAACCATTTGGGAACCGTCGAACATACTAGTACTTTGACATGGGGCCTGAAACCCACGTGCATCTGCAACATTACTATCCATAGAAGACACACATCTGTACTCCACGCTACAAGATTGGGTACGTGGCCAAAGCTGTGCTGCATAATAGCATCGTGCCTGAAACACAAAACTGCCTCTCTGACAGGGAATATTGAGCAGGGTCCATCGACCGACGAGTTGAGGCTTTCCGGTTGGTTCGTTTCACTTTCCATCATGCTTGAAACTTTTTGCAGATATTTTTGTGGCCACAACGGTCGCGAGAGCAATCTGCCATGCTGCAGCTTTCAGTCGCATGGATGATAAGACCTTTGCCGGTTGTTTGCCGAGCGTGCGGAGGAGCCAAAGTACTTGCCATGCACCGACCTTTTTGTACTCCATGAGTAAATCAAAGTTTTCGGAGGTGTAACTGTATTTTTATGTAATTGAGAGAGTTTTGGCCGACCAATGACCTGAAAAATGTAAGTCATCAATTCTGCACCGACGGATTTTGACCCGGGTGCAGAATTGAAGCCTTGCCTTCACTCGCAACTGCACTCTGCAGCACCATTTCTCCCACGTTTTAACCTTGTGTAGACATGGATTCGTGTGATCTGCACATTTCGGCATTAATAAGGGTGTTAATGACTCTATACAATGCTGTGCCGACGTGTTCAAATATGCGTGCCCGGATGATAGGGTGGATGATACGTCACCGTTGGAGAGATTCCAGTCGGAGTCAAATGAGGGAGGGTGTCTCAACAGTGAGCGACACATGTTCAATGTGATCCGGGGATGGTTACATATGGATGGTTACATATGGAATTGATTGGAGGCAGAGCGATTGATGTGCTTGTAAAAAGGCACTGATAAATGGACTGAAATCTTGTTCACATGGGCTAACAATATCCTTGGAGGCAGGGAGTCCTAAAGCTTGTACAATGCGGGCCAACATTTGTCTTCCATATATAACGGGCATTTAGTACTAACCTCCGTTCATAAATAAATTTTGACTTTTCGGTTCATCATTTGACCGCTCGTCTTTTCTATATCTTTATTTGCAATTAAATAGAAACAAAATACTTAAAAGTATCTTTGGTTGCAAGTGTATTATTACAATTGTTAGTACCGGTTATTATATATTTATAAAATTATTGTTAGTCAAAGTATGAATAGTAAAAGTCAAAATTGCCAAGTATTTGTGAACGGAGGTTAATACTCAATAGACACGGACGCTGGCGACCTTTAGTACTTATTTTCACGTACTAAAGTTTTTCTTTCTCTTTTCTTTTGATTTATGTAATAGCGAAGACTGTGGGGTACCACAGAGGCTAGGATGTAATTCCATCTTCTAAAAAAAATAAAATGGGCGTTGGATCAATCTGGGTTTTTTTGTCAGAGGTCATTAGTTGGTAAATAGTACAAGCAACAGGCCCGCCCATCAACAGATGGATATGAACATAACGGACTCAAGTTATGCTTTCAAAAAGTATGTGTTTTCTTGTCTCGGGAATGAATTGAATAGTTAAGCATTATACTCTCTCCCATTTTAATAGTATGACGCCGTTGACTTTTTTGTTGAACTTTGACCAACAATATATGTGAAAATAATTAGTTGCTTAATGTAAAATGTATATTGTTGGAGCTATCATTAAAAACACTTTAAGATTAACTTATACATTTAGCTATTTGCATAAATATTTTTGAATAAGACGAAGGGCCAAAGTAACAAAAAAAGTCAACGGCGTCATATAATTAAAACGGAGAGAGTAATTGAGAAACTATAGCATACTAGATCTTTAGGTAATGTTATATCGGTGTTGCAAAATCTTTGCTCAAAGTCTTCACAAAATTATTGCATTAGGGTTGATATGTTGCGTGGTCTTATAAAACTACTGCCTAAGGTCCTTAATACTTGTTGCATTATATGCCAGAGTCTGTTACATCAATTCGTTGAATTTGTGACTGCACACGAGGACCAAAAACATAAGGGAAGTCGGCAGTATTAGATTTCAACGATTTTTTAGCCAAAAAAAGAACTAAAAGGGGAAGATAGGTCTGTTGCTCAGTCGTATCATAAAACTGCTTTCTCTTATGTTACACACAATCTCCAATCAAGATATGGGTAAAATGGTATTGAATTCAAACAAAAAAATGTTTGATCCTATTCACCAGCCTTTACAACAGTTACAAAAATGTCCACCTCCCTATACTGCCATCCGTGTGCGCATATTCGACAAATCTTTTCGAGTTTCCAGTCATATGTTACAGATGCTGACTGAGCAAAATTTAGTCTGACAAAAAAATAATCTACAAAGCTGACAGCAGAAACATCACCTCAGAATGCCAGGCATCATACAAAATTCTATGCAAGTAACCTATTTGTCTATTTCGAGTACAAAATTGCTGAGATCTGGGAGTAGAATATTAGTGAAATCCTTAATTTACTTACAATAGAGCACTGAAATCCCCACAAGAGCACTGACCATCCCTGAACTTGTGAAGCCTTTTACTGTCCCGGACAATAATCTCTCTGTTTGCAAGTAGTGAAAAGAACTTAATAGAGCTGTGGCAATCCCTGCACATGGTAATATTCTTTGTGACTCGGATTGTTGCACCCGGAGGTGTTTTGAGCAGTCCTAATGCAACAGCTAACCTCTCACTATGGTGCTTTACTGAACCCAAAGCAGGCTTCTCGTCATCGTCACTGTCAGATAACTCGGCACCTTGGTATGGTTCATACCCAATGGCTTTAGCTTTTTCCAGCAAATTATCCAGAATTTGATACAGCTCATCACTTTGATCGTGAGCCCTGTCATTAGCCCTGAAGAAATACACCTTGTCTTTGATTGTTATCCAGCTGCGATCCCTAAGAATCCCAAGATCTTCCTGTTTCATAAGCTTCCGCACCCTGGCCACGTCATGCCATCTCTCTTTGGAAATGTACATGTTCAACAGTAAAACATAGGTTTCAACCCCTTTTGGCTTGAGCTCGAGCAGCCTATCAGCAGCATAGAAGGCAAGTTCCATGTTTCCATGACTCCGGCATCCAGCAACCAAACTGGACCAGATGGCCTCATTCGGCTCAAAACCTGTCTTTTTTATGAAGGAAAATGCATCTTCCAATCGACCCAGCCGCACAAACATGTCAATCATGCAGCCGTAATGATCCACAACAGGCTCTATTTTGTATTCGTTCTTCATCATGTCAAAATAGCGCTCAGCTTCTTTGACTAAACCAGCATAGCTGCAGGCTGAAAGCACACTTACAAATGTGATTTCATTTGGCCTTACCCCAGCAAACCTCATGTCCTCAAAGAGTTGTATTGCCTGTTGGGCCCGGCCATGCTGAGAGTACCCTGAGATCATAGATGTCCATGTGACAAGAGTCCGTACTGGCATCTCCACAAAGGCTTTGGTTGCATCTTCGATGGATCCACATTTGTTATACATGTTCACAAGAGCGCTGTTCACCACAACATCTGACAAGAAACCAGTCTTTATCGTCTGCGCATGGATTTGCTCACCCTGCTCTAAGGCCATCATGGCACTGCAGACTGACAGAATGCTTGAGAAGGTGAACAAATCTGGCTTCATCCCAGAACGATTAAGGTCGCGGAAAATCTTGAGCGCCTGGAACCCTCTTGAACGAGCATGGAGGTCATCCTTTGCTGCATCCATGATCTGCGCGTAGCCCGAGATCATTGCATTCCACGTAATAATACTGACATCATCCATCTCTTCAAACAATCGCATTGCTTCCTCTGTTTCACCCTTTCTCAAATACAGGTACATTGTCGAGTTTTTTACCGGAATGTTATTCTTGCAACCAATTTTGAAGCAGAATGCTTGAATTTGCCTGCCTAGGTTCAGATCTAGCCTTGTTCCACACAAGCTCATCACACTCGTCAGAGTGAACTCATTAGGCATAAGTCCATCCATAAGCATATCAAGGAATAAATTCAGTCCAAGCTCCACATAGTTCTCATCTTCAGCACAGGCAGAGATCATCGTCGTCCACGTAATCACATTCTTGTCAGGGACCCTATGAAAGGCTTTCAAAGCAGAATCCAATTTTCCAGCTTTGGCATATAATCTACAGAGAGAATTCCCCATGCTCGTGATGGACTCGGCGCCATACTTTATCGTGTACCCATGAACCTGCTTGCCCAAGTCAACATCGTACAAGGCAGAGCACGCATTCAACATGCCGCCCAGCGTGAAGTGAGATGGGTACCTCCCTGCCTCCAGCATCTCGACGAACACATCCACTGCGAGCGCCGGCTGCGAGTTCAGCGTGTACCCAGTTATGAGCGCCGTCCACGTCACCACGTTCCGCTCCGGCATTCCATCGAACAGCTTGCGTGCGTGGTCGCACGCCCCGCACCTCATGTACACGTTGACCAAGGACGTCGCCACGAACATGTCTGCGCTGGTCCCCGTCTTCACCATGTGCCCGTGCACGGCCCTGGCCGCGCCCAGGACGCCGGTATCCGCGCACTGGTGCAGCAGCGGCACGTACATCGCCGACTGCACCGTCTTCCCCTCCCTGAGCATGCCCATGGCTTCGCCGACATCGAGCGGCCGCAGCGGAGCCTCCAAGCTGCCGTTCTCAATTGATTGCGAGCTCCTGCTGTACGAAATCGTCTGCAAATATGGAATCCAGGGTGAGATGAGCAATTTGGTATACACTCTCATCAGTGGTCGTCACTTGTTCCGTAAAGATGCAATTTTTCTTGAGCTAGTTAATCGCTCTACTAACACTGACACACCCATTAGCGTGAAGGGAGCAAATTGAGAACGTGTACGAGTTCAAATGAGAAGAGACGGCCATGGGAATGTTCGGTCACCTTGTCGGCAACGGCGACGGAGCTGGGCGAGGGCCGCCGGGCGTCGACCGCCGGGATGCCGGCGGCGGCGGCGAAGGAGACGGCGAGGGAATGGACGGATGCCATTGGCGGCGCGGGGTCAGAGCGAAGTTGGAGGAGGCCAGGGGAGCATCAGCGGCGGCAGGGGCGCGACTCCATGCTCTGGTTTTGTGGTGGGAAGAGGAAGGGGATAACTGATAAGGGTGTGCTGCTCTGCTCTCATCTGAAAGGGAGGGAAACCAACGGCACGCTAGGAACCAGAATCAACCAATTCATTCTCTGCCACGCGATCTGCTTGAAGATTCGTGCATCTTTCTAGTCAAATAAACCCGCAACATTATTGCATGATGTCATAATAATGGTTTGTTTATAAGAGAAGTGAGGTTTTTGAGACAACAGAACCACAAAACATGTGGTTAAGCGACAAGTCAAAATATGTAATGTTTGCTGAAAAAGTACAAAGAACCTGGAGTTTTAGGAAATGCACTTTAAATATATGACATTTTTGGTAGAAATGTAGTTCAATTTGTCATGTATATTACGTGATGGATATAATCTTCCGTACAAGTTGCAACACCGTTTAGATGCATGTCATGTGTCCCCTAACCCTATCTTAATGCAACGGAACGAAAACAGAGGACCTAAGCCTTCTCACCTCCTCTCCACAGCTAACAACTGGAGCGCGCGCGGATCCAGCAAAAGCGATGCTGCAGCCAGCTTGGTTCCACCTATCATGTTCCGCAAACTTCGCAACGACATGTATGAGATAATGAGACCATGTGAACCGGATTGCTCCTGGTGCTGCACGGAAGTTCATATGCATCACGTATGCATATAAGTTTATTCCATTTGATCAACGGCGACTGCAGTAGTTATCTGTTAAAAGTTTGGTGTCTGTTCCGTTGAAAGACAGACGACAACAACATATTTTAGTCCTTCCTATATCTTCCTACTGATAGCTGAAACTGAACGATTAAATGCAGACTTCGAGAGTTGCAAAGTCTCACCGCAACGACATGGTTACATGGTAAAACGATGTGATTCTGTAAGTGCTAATATTCACGTCGATCTCCAACTTCAACGGAAACACACCTGTAAAGCATGACGAACCTGATGAACTACTAGCAATCCCCATCCTGCTCGAGTTTGTGAACTTGTGGTTGGTCATACTTCATAGCTACTCCATCAAGAAACCGCCCAACACCAGAGATTTGTGTTTTCGCATTTCTAGCTCAGTTTTTGCTGATGAGTAGCTTAAATTCAAGGGAAAGAAAAAGAACGAAACCTTTTTCTGTGTCAACTTAAGCAGACATGAGTTGGAAAAGGCAGGCTTTGGAACAGTTCCAGCAGTTCCAGCAGAAGCAAACAGGCTGTATACAGAACAACATTACCATGTCCAGTTTGACAAATTGTGCTAGGTTTTGGATATTCAGCACGTCAGAGGATGCAGAGAACGATGTCGCGTCACATCAACATGGGTCATATTGCCATCTTATACACAACTCATAACCAATCAAGATGGATGTTGAATAGAAAATTAGAAGTGTTGAATAGACTTTGAGAATGTCAACACTAAGCAAACAAATCACCCTTTTTTTATAAGAGATTGAGGGGAGGCTCCCCAAAAACAATTTTTCATTTTACTATAAACCACCCAATCTGAAGTCGGGTACACCCAACCTGGTCCATGAGTGAATTTTAACTATTGTTTCAGCCAATCAGCCAATTATTCAGAGAGATACAGTAGATATATTAAAATTATTTTAAATAAATTCCATTCAACTCACAAAGAGTTAGAGAAGACTAGAATATGAATTATATGAACAACCATGTTGGGTTGGCAAGGAGAAGCAGGAATGCACGAGGAAGGAACAAGTCTTCACAAACCGATTCAACGTCTGATGGTGTCTTCTCCCTCTCCTATATCCGTTCCTCACATTCTCTTTGTCCATCCACTCATTGCCATTTCTTCATCATCATTCCTCCAGGAAGAGCTTATATCGTTCTTTCTTCTCGGCATCTGCTTGCGAAGTGTTCATTATTGGTAGATAATGGCGGTATGTTTGATACAAACCTTACCTTTGTCTTTGATTTTCTTTTTCATCAGTTTGATGGCTTTACTTATTGGCTTCAGAAAAGGTTGCCGACATTTTTCTTTATGTTAGATATGCATTCGGATTGCTGAAACAAAATTCTTGCGTGTACCATTGGTTACAAAACAAAATATCCGAAATCGGTCTCTTCTGGCGTTTTGTAAGTGCATAACATCAAGAAAGTACACACGACAGTCAAGAAGCAAAACTGAACATTCTTCTGATCTGTATTGATTGCCGGCTACTCCTATTTAATCTCTCTCGTAACTGGCAACCATGCTTTTCCTTGTATGCTCTGCCCAAAACTGTTGAATCTTGAAGTCGTCTTATGTTCGTGCCCTTGCACGATTCCTTTCAACGGCTGGTGTACCCTTTTGTACTTATCCCCATGTAGATGTCCTTCTAAGTTCTTTCTTTCATTTGAATAGAGATGTCTTGGTCTCTTCAGTCTGCGCACGAACATGCACAAATACAGTTCATCTTGATGAACTGAAGTTATTAACTGCTGCTGAGCCCCTTTTTTTCCTTTGACTATATTTTCTAAGGCATTATCAGGTTATTGAGATGAATAATAGTTTTTTTAGAACTACAGGCATTCTCCCTGAATAATAGTATATTTCTTAATCGATTATTTGGGGATGAATAATAGTAGATTTCTCAATCGATTAAGTACTACATGTTCCCAACATCCCTGTGACGACGATGGTGATTTTAGTTTTTGTCTCCAGATGTGCGATATATACATGAACGTTAGAAAAATTGTAGGTTAACTTCGCATTATCGTCTTAGAAATGAACATTAGAAAAATAGTCTCATTGTTCTTAAGAATTATAGTTAACAATACAGTGGCCCTAGCACCACCATAATGAATATTGACTACGTTGATCATCATGTATTCTGTTTTTTTTTTTCGTGTATGCTTGTGGTGATGGGTTTTGTTAAGCGGTGAAGTGAAATTATATACCTATTCTCATTTTTGCATCATTTTTCTTCTTAATGCGATTTTTTTTTTGCGAGGAATGGAATGCGAATTCTTAATCTGTACTGAAAAAACTTGTTGTCGCTCATTCACGATTATAAAACTAATCAAAATTTACACTCTATAGGGTAACGGTGTGAATATCCCAAAGTTCGGAGAATGGAAAGCATCTGATGGTGCCACCCCATATACCATGGTCTTCGAGAATGCTAGTAGGAAGCGAAGGACCAACAGTGGCATCACACCTCCCCCTGGGGCATCTCCAGCTCGCATGGGTACTGTCCCAGCTGGCCATAGGACCCCTCCACGAACAGTTGATGCTAAACCAGTGAAATCAACAGACCGCGCGAACCGCTCGCGTAACCAAGGCAACGTGAGTATTCTCAAATCTCCTTTACCATTTCTTAATTCCAGGATTAACATCCTCACATAACCGGCTAGTGTATTTAGCACCTAGCCAGCCTGAGTTTGAATCCTTAATATTGCTAGGACCATGCCATGGGACATGTCTTCTCCCCTCAACCTAGTCCTTGGCAACTTCATAATTTTTCCCTTGAGCTCCACAATTGGCTGTGTGCAAGGATTAAAATGTCGCTCTGAAGTCTGAACTGGTAGCATTTTTCTTTCCCCGAAATATGGAAAGGATACCCAAAGTGATTTTCAACATGAGTAATACATGCAGGCCGGACAAGGGGGTTCAGTGCCAACATGGGGCCAGTGGAACAATAACAATGGTGCGGGTGCAGACAATTATACGCTTATCTTCGATGAGCTACACAAAGGGAAAAAGAGTGCTCCTCCAACGCCCACTATGGCACAACCCCAACGTGCTACGCCTACTCGAACCACTCGTCCAGATCTCTATGATGATCGTGTACCAAAGGTGCATTTTCCTTCGGTTTCTCATTCACTTTGGCACCTTATGACAGGGACAATATTCAGTGCAAACTACCTATTCGGTGGAATCGTGAAAACCCTCTTAAAAAATCTACTTAGAAGTTTTGAAAAATTATGAAACTTGGCACACATGTAGAGGACATGGTGATAAACATGCACACAAAATTTGAGATCCAAATTCAACTTCTACTAAAAGATACAAAAATAACAAATCATGAAGAAACAGGAAGAAAAAGACAAAACTGTAGATGTGCAGTATTTTGTTCTCTTCCACCATGATTCGTTATTTTTGTATCTTTTAATAGAAAACGAATTTGGATCTCAAATTTTGTGTGCATGTTTCTCATCATATTCTCTTTATGTGTGCCAAGTTTCATAATTTTTCAAAACTTTTAAGTAGGTTTTCCAAAAAGGTTTTCACGATTCCACCGAATAGGTGGTTTGCATCGAATATTTTCCCCCTTATGACAAGAACAATAATTGACATATACTCAGGTCAAACATATCTTGTTTCTCACTATACGAGATAAAAAAATTATTTTCATTGCAGGGATTCACATGCTGGGGGTTGTTTGGGAAGTAAGGGACTGAAGCCTGCAACGATGAAATGTGACGTGTGAATGGGGTAAATTCATCTCGACATGTGCATGTATGTATTTGTATTAAAATGCCCATTTAGAAGTACTTCAATATTTGAGCAAGGTTCTAGCAAATGTAGAAGGTGTGGGATGTTATATTTGAAGTTTTGAATTCGCATTGATCTCTAAAGATGTAAGCTGCAGAAAGTGTATGTACATCCTGAGAATGCATTCCTCTGTAAACATTATAATTAAATTTTTAGATTCAATTTTATTTTGAAATAACACTAAAAACTAGGATTAAATTATTCTTTGTACAGTAAGTCCCTAACTTAGACCAATGTGATTTCACCACCCTCCCTAATCATCCTGGATTGCTGAAGGTGTCAGTGCTAAGTGCACATGAACCACAACTGGATATCTCCTGCCATTTTTACCTTCACTTACTACAAAAAGGCTCTATCGCGACGGAATATTAGCCTCTGCAGAAATACACATTCTCTAGCGAGGGGCGGAAGACACTGCTAAAGGCGCGCGTGCGCGCGCGCACATACACACACAGATTGGGCCTTAAGGTGAGGTACAGTGACACAAATCTCATGAATGTCCAGTTCGGTACTGCAATGGACCTTAAGGCCCAACAACATGCTAAATCTGGGCAAAATCAGGTTCCATCGATAAAGCTCCAGTTTGAATGCACGGCAGGTGTCTATGGTCCGACGTAGGGGTGAAAACAGGACGGATAATATCCGCCCGACCGACTGCCGAATCCAAAAAAAAATTAATATGAGTAAATACAGGATGGATCAATAATTACCCGACACTATCCGTGCATGAATTCGAGTTCGAAAAATAATTACGCGATAGGATACAGGACGAGTGATATTCGAGTAAAATATATAAAATAGGATACGAGATGAGCACTATCCGTCCGTATTCGACCCGTTTTCACCCCTAGTCCGACGGATATAGAACACAAATTATGTAGAGCCCAATCATAAAACGAAGAAGCAGTGCCATACATGTACATGTTCTGAGATTCCATAACAGTGCCAGGAAGAGTTATTCGACATTCATGAGATGTCAAAGAAATTCAGAATCACATGAGTTACACATTTTCAAAGCGAGGATCGATTTCAATCCGGAAAACACACCTTTTGCACCATCACAATATAAGAGGTCTGTAAAAAAATTTTAGAGCAGAAAACTGGTCTATATATGTACGCATGACAAATTTTTAGAACAGAACACACGGCTCAATCAAGTCATGGCGAAGTGGAACTGTTACTGTGTTGCCTCCCTGGTGCTCTGTGATTAGTGATGTGCTTTTAGTGATGAGCAGAAAACTGGTCTGCAATTTGCTCGGCCCCAAGGTCAATCCTCCACCTCCTCCCTTTGACTGCGCGAGCTCTATCCCCACTACAATAATTTTAACCTTTTATGACGAT
The DNA here is from genome assembly GCA_007726485.1 of Eragrostis curvula. Taxonomy (NCBI): domain Eukaryota; kingdom Viridiplantae; phylum Streptophyta; class Magnoliopsida; order Poales; family Poaceae; genus Eragrostis; species Eragrostis curvula. The sequence continues at coordinate 186,892 of RWGY01000140.1, forward strand.
GTAATTTTGTCACAAAAAGTATAAAATTCGTCACAAACTACCTTCCATGACGCAACGATGACGAAAATGGCTTCGTCATAGAAGGTGTGTAGTTGATTATCTTCTGTGACGTTTTCGCTGTTTTCGTCATAAATTTGTGACGTTTTACAGAAATGTCATAAACATTTGTGACACTTTCAAAATCGTCACAAACTGTTTATGACGCTTGTGATTTTTGTCATTAACGGTTGGACCGGACCTGGTCTGGCTGGCCGGTTTTTGGCCCATTAATTTCACAGGCCCATTTAATTCGCAGGTCTTTTTACTTTCGGCCCACTTCATTCACAGGCCTTTTTATTTATTGGTCCAATTAATTTGCTAGCCATTTTACTTTTGGCCTAATTAATTCACAGGCCATTTTACTTTTGGCCTAATTAATTCACAGGCCATTTTACTTTAGACCCACTAGTTTTACAGGCTTTTTATCTTTCGGCCAACTAATTTTGCAGGCTTTTTATCTTTCGGCCCACCTATTTTCCTGCCGGCCCATTGATTTATCAGGCCCATTTTCTAATTTCGACCCATTTATTTATAAAGAAAATAACTTTTATTTTTCAGGCCCAACACAATACAGCTAGGCCAAGCCCATTCTTCTAGGCCCAACACAATACAGCTAGGCCAAGCCCAATTACACAGAAAAAAGATTTAACTCACTAGTAAAAATATAGATTACAGCTTGCATACAGATAAGCCAAATAATGTCATCAGTCATTGCTCTCAGCAAATAATTTCACATTACATACAGATTTGGATTTCCCAGGTCACATGCACATTGCAATTCTCACAATCATGTCTCACATCACAACAACACAAATGCCCGGCTAACATTTGGAAAGGGCCTAGACAATAGCTAACCAGGTCTGCACAGAAGAAGAAATAAGAATCACCAAAGGGTCAATGAGCATTGTAATTTGACTCCCTGCAGTGTTTAGTATCCCTAATTCCCTATAGAAGGAAGATAGCATGCATACTTAATTTTTCTTTTCAGGATACAAGCATAGATGTCCCTCTACAAGTAAGATAAGAGTTTTAGTGGCACATAAACTACTCAAGTAATACTAAACAATGAATATGTGCGGCTTCAAGTTTACTTAACCAGGGACCATAAGAGGTGAAGTTCAGTTCAACTAATATTGAAACATAGACCAAATTAAAACTACATAAATTATTCACTGAAATATATGTATTCAAGATACTGTATTACCCATAACAGTTAAAGAATCTGTCCAAAAGGGCATAATACAACAGATGTACTTTAGGCACCTATGGAAAATAAGAGGGCTACAGGTACCACACATGGACCTTACTGTTGGTGGCGCAGCAAAGTTAGATTGAAATAATTGATTTACTGGCATGCAGCTCAATTAACAGAACATGAGGAATGGAAGATACCTAAGTCAGGTCTTCCATTGGTCGAAGATTGCCTGAAATCTGCGACTGGTTTCTGAACCATTTCAGTTGTCAGTCGCACTCCACGGTTAAATTCAGAAGCCATATCCAGGCGATTCTGATCTTCACAGCTGTAGTGTGTTGCAGAATCTGTGCCCTTTACCAATAGCAGCAATGAATACAAAAATTAATATGCTGAAGGTACCATGCAAAAAGTCAAGGATACAGCATGGCAAATGCATCTTGAAAGGCTATAACAAAGAGAATACAAAAAATAAAACTAATTGCAAGAGACGCAATAAAGGTAATGGACCTACTTCCTCATGGACTGGAGTCAGGCAACCATAGTCAGCAACTTTTTGGACAAACGACGGTCCAAAATCATCATCAGATCCTGATTCGGCACTTGATGTATCACTAAACATGCCCTGCCACTACAAGAGAGAAATAAATTTTGGAATAAAAATCCAGACAATCTCTGCTTGTTCTGATACTCAAAAACAAAGAATGTAGCTTCAGAATCTTTCACCTTCAACTGTTCCAAATGAAGAGAAGAGCTGCTTCTCTCTTCCCCTTCGGAAACTGGCTTGATTTCCCTTACACAACCAGATTCTAAATTGTGTATCAGCTACAGATAAAATATTAATCAGTAGTTGTAAAAAAATAACAGCATCTAAACAAAACATTTCCAAATGTTATTACACAAAACAGGTGTTCAGATGGTTACTCATCCATGTTCTATGAGCTGAGTTCTAACATCCTAATCGACGTTTCTTTCAGTTGCCTATTCTGTAGATGATTACTCATCCATGTTTGAACACTAGTATTCCACTCCTGCCCAAAGTACCAGTGGCGTTCGTAGTAGCAGGAGTAGTAAGCTTGTTCAAGAGGTATTGTTCAAGAAAAGGGCATTCATCTCTGAAATCATGTCCTGAATCCAGGAGCCAAGCATTGTTCAAGAGGTAATCTATCTACGAGATACTGGTGGTACAACACTCACTTTCACGTTTCAGGTACTGGCCACACAGTGAAACTTTCAGGCGGGATCTGGATGGTGCTACGTATCCAGTCATAATCCTAAGAAAACTTCTCAAGCAGGGAACTGGATGGTGCTACGTATCCAGTCATACACTCGCGGCAAAACCGAACACTTGGCGGGCGCAGTATATCAGAGAGGAAGCACAGGAAGGGAATGGTGATCTCATTCTCACCACACTGAAGAACGCTCGCCAGGGACATTATGTTGTTGAAGACGACGACGGAGACATGGTGTATCTGGTCTTCGGCGTCCACACACCAACACGCATCCATGGCTCGTCCTCGGCAAGCTGGCGGCCAGTGAGACAGCGGCAGGCGATGGATCTCGATGGCGTAGGCCGCCGAGACGGCAGCGAGGGCATCGGACAGGTGCGCGGATGCGAGCGCGGCGTCGCCCGCCTGGACGGCGCCGGCGCAGCTCACGAGGAGGTAGACCAGGCGGATGCCCACGGCCTCCTCCTCCCGCCGCATCGCCGCCGCCAGCGCTGCGAAGTCGGGATGCAACGTCGCCATGTCCTCGGCCGCGGCGGCGTAGTACGCGTCGGGGACGGCCGTGGTCACCGGCGGCAGGTCGACGTTGGACGAGGGCTCCACCACAGGCCACTGGAAAGGGGAGGCGCCCATCGCTCTGTGGAGATTTTTGTTATTTCACCACCAAATCGGTGGCTTCGACGGAATGCCCATTTGAGAATGGACTTTGTTATTATGCTTACGAAATCAATATGCTCACCGGTAGAATGCCCATAGGTTATTTTTATATTTCTTTTAATCATTTTTGAGTTTTTTCTCACGTCTTTGGACGAAACTACCTTGACTTGTTTTGCTTTACCGAACCGAACCAGATCTTTTACATAGTAAAACGCGTGCGTTCCCTCAAATTTTACAGCGCCACGTCATCTTCTTTTCTGTTTACCGTTGATATCCACGCGGGGTATTAATCGGCCCGTCCAATGAGCAACAGATCATGGGCTCTCTCTAATTTACCATGGCCCACTCTGGAATTACCGGGTCTATTCTGGAGTCTTCCTCCCCTCCACCGCTTCTCCTTCCTTGCTAGTAGAATATAAAATGAGATACACAAGGACCAGTCAAAGGACCCAGGAAAGAAAGAAAGCAACGTCACAAACCGAGGAAGTCAATCCCACTGCCGGCAAGGTAAGATGCCTCTGTTCTCTCCCCATTGTTTCCTGCAAAGTAAGATGCCTCCATTCTTTTCCCATTGTTTCTTCCTTCCAATCCGTGTTGCACTATTTTTTTTCCCCCTCCAATCTGTGCTCCCTCGTTGTGAGTTGCCCTTCTTCCTGGCGTCCTCCTCCTCTTGTTCATAAATCAGTGATGAACTGGCTGCTCGTGGTGTTGATGGCCCCTAATATTACTGTCGACCGTCGACCTGTGCGAACATCCGCACAAATCATCGCCGTTTCCAAGCTTGGCAAGCGCTGCAGGAAATTTGGGCTTCTCCTTGCCCATTGCAATCATGTTCTGACTATTACATTCGCACATCCATGCCCCCTGAAGCGCGTCCATACAACGCCCCGTTGGAGCGCGGCAATGCCGAGTCCGAGCTCGGCAAGAGCTGCAGGCAATTTAGTCTTTCCTTGCCCATTGCGATTCTGTTCTGACAGCCACATTCGATTATCAGAACATTGAGATTTTCATGGAAATATGGAACGGCCAGCTCCTCAATAGCATGTGCTCTGATTATAGAATATAGTACCACCATGCATACATTCTGTTCGGTAGAATGCCTGCCTCAGATGTATTTTTTTTTAACCTGCTTTCAAAATAGAGCTATTCGATAGAATGCCTGTCTCAGATTTATTTTTGTGTTTTTAACCTGCTTTCAAAACACACACACACACACACACAGAGAGAGAGAGAGAGAGATTTGTAGAGAGATTTGTAGTATCAGAAATACTTAATGCACCTTCCAAATCGTTTCTAAGTAGTGTGAATTAGAGTACATATTGGATTTTTCAGTGTATGTTTAGCATGTTTTTATACAAAATATTAAGCTACAGAGTGTTTATTGAAATGCTTACTCTAATATGTGCCACTAATACTGCTCTGCTACAACTTTAACCTGCAGATCAAACTTCACACTCCAACTTCAACGAACAATATTAAAGTCGAAGGTATGGTACTGTTGCTCAATAGTAACATCTGTCATTACTTCCAGACATGCTCTATAGTAATTTTGTTTACAAATCACTACACTACTATATTAGTGAATAAGCACATATCGAGTATAAGGTAATGATATATGCTGTCAGCTATCTATTCTGAAATTGAGAATAATACTAAGCTGATAGGTTTACAATAAGATTCAGTTAAGCACTGATAAAAGCATGAATAAATTTGCTGATATTCAAATACTATTTATGCAGGGCCATCCAGTGAAATAAATATTTCAAATCTAGCAATCATCATCTAGAATCAAAGGTACATATCCCATTGTATAATTTATGCATTGATTGTACCTGTGCTTGCAGTTACATTTGTTTTAGTTACTGCTTGATTGAGCCTTTAGACATGCATAATTTATTCAGGAATGAGACTGTACAAAACACTTCCTATATGTAGAAAAAAATACATTTACTGAACATTACGTGTTAATATCTTCGTGTATTGTTTTTATTTAGTGTACTATACACATCTAACGTTGTTTTGTTAAATTATATATTTCAGAAATGGTACGGCCAAAGAATAGTAAACGTAAGATATCAGACGTTAATATAAGTGAAGAAGAAGCTACAGAAAATAGATGCAAAAGGCGAAGCCTTAATATCCAAAAGAAATACGCCCATTTATCTATTCCAAATAACATAATCTATCTATCTCCAGAATATATACAATACCTGAAAGAATCATACACAGAGAAATCATACTTTGGAGTTGCAAATTGCAAATGTAAATATTGTGGTGCGCTATTTTGGCCTCAAGAAAGTCTGAAGCGAGCAACAAAATATAAAGACAAAGAATTAGTTTATACAAAATGTTGCAAAGAAGGAAAAATTGTGATCCCTCCATTTAAAGATCCTCCTGAATTTTTATCAAATCTACTAAAATATAATGGTGATAGCCGCTCAAAACATTTCCTGCGTAAAATTAGGCATTATAACAGCCTATTTGCTTTTACCTCTATGGGTGCTAAGATAGACAAGACAATAAATAATGGTGAAGGACCTTATGTATTTTGTATCAGTGGTCAAGTACACCATCGTATTGGATCGTTACTACCGAAAGCTAATGACATCCCAAAATTTGCAGAATTATACATATATGATACTGATAATGAAATTTCAAACAGAATACGTGCTTTACAACAAGAGGAAAATGATGTGGAAAATATTGATCCTACAATAGTAAAGGGACTAATGGAAATGTTAGATACTTACAATCCTTTAGTAAAAAAATTTCGCTTTGCTCGAGATTTGCTAAAAGAATATAATGGGATAGATATAAGCATTCGTATTATTGGAGCTAACAAAGGTGACATTGTCCAATATGAGATGCCAGACATAGATGATCTAGCTATACTTATAGTAGGTGATTTAACATTAGATAATTACAAACGAGATATAATAGTTCAGAAAAAAGATCATGGCCTTCAAGAAATTTCAATGTTTCACCCTGCACTTATGGCTTTACAATATCCTTTACTATTTCCATATGGTGAAAGAGGTTATCAACTTGGTATATATTATCACAACACAAATGATGGAAAAAAGAGAAAACGTACTAGAGTAACTATGCATGAATATTTCAAATACCATGTACATTATAGACCTGGTCAACCAAATCCATATTTATGCTATGGACGATTATCCAAACAAATAGTAGTTGATGCTCGAGCATTAGAAGATGAGGATAGACTCAAATTTATAGCTAAAAATCAAGACAAATTAAGAGTAGAGTACCTACAAGGTATAGCAGATGCAGTAGAAAAAGGATTGCTACAAGGAGACCAGATTGGCAAAAGAATAATTTTACCATCCAGTCACACTGGTTGTAGGCGATACATGATTCAAAACTATCATGATGGTATTGCTATATGCCGTGTATATGGACCGCCAGATTTATTTATAACGTTCACATGTAATCCTAAATGGCCTGAAATAGAATTAATGCTCTTAGAAGGACAAGAAGCCCATGATCGAGCAGATGTAATAGTGCGAGTTTTCCACATGAAATTAAACGCATTATTAGATGACATAAAATCCGGTTCGATATTTGGTCCAATAAATGCAATACTATATTCTGTAGAATTTCAAAAACGTGGTTTACCACATGTGCATATTTTAGTGTGGCTAAATAAAAGTGGATTTGACATAACTCTTGATATGATAAATCAATTCATCTCTGCTGAGATACCTGATCCAAAATTAGATCCCTTGGGATATGCACTTATAGCTGAACACATGATACATGGACCATGTGGTGAGAAAAATCCAAGTTCCACATGTATGAAAAAAGAAAAATGCTCCAAATTTTATCCAAAATGTTTTCAAGAAGAAACTACATTTGATGATAACGGATTTACTTTGTACAGACGCCGTGACACCGGCATATATGTTCGAAGAAATGGACAAGACTTAGATAATAAATGGGTTGTTCCACATAACTTATACCTCATTAAAAAATATCAAGCACATATAAACGTGGAATACTGCAATAAAAGTAGAATATTGAAATACTTATGCAAATATGTCAATAAAGGTCCTGATAGAGCCAAAGTTATCTTCGAGGAAATAAAAAAAGGAAAAGATACAGCTGCAAATGCAAACACAGGAGAAATTAATGAGATACAAGAATATTTAGATGCTAGATGCATATGTGAACAAGATGCCCTATATAGATTATTCGGCTTTGAAATACACCATCATACACCCTCAGTTGAACGATTACCAGTGCATTTGCCACTAATGAATAACATTATATTTGACAAAAACACAGAACTCAAAAGGATATTAGAGAAACCTGAGACACAAAAGACAATGTTAACTGAATGGTTTACAACAAATAAAAACTCTGTAGAAGCTCGAGAATTGACATATTGTGATTTCCCAACAAAATATACATGGGATGCCAAAAATCGTGTATGGAATAAACGAACACATCATGGAATAAAAATTGGACGTCTATTCTATGTTAATCCAGTGGAAGGAGAAAGGTTCTATTTACGCATGCTTCTAATGATAGTAAAAGGAGCTCAAAGTTATGATGATCTTAAAACATACAAAGGGGTTATATACAATACATTTAAAGACGCATGTGCTGCACGTGGCTTACTAAACAATGATGATGAATGGCATTGGACTTTTGATGAAGCTGCAACATGGGCATCGTCACCACAACTAAGACAATTATTTGTTACAATGTTGTTATTTTGCAATATTCAAAATGAACGGGATTTTTTTGAAAAATATTGGAGACTAATGGCAGATGATTTTTTATACCAACTACAACGCCAATATTATCCAATACCATACTCAGGTAATGATGTTGAATTGCGTGATATGGTACTCACAGATCTTGAATATATACTTTCTAGAAATGGAGCAAATATAAATATGTTCAATTTACCGCCAAAAAGCTCCACATTTGTTGATTACAATAGGAATAGATTAATAGAAGAAGAAATGAGCTATGACGTTGATAGATTGCAGGAGGAAGCAAATAAATTATACACATTCCTCAATATTGAGCAAAAGAATGCTTTCCATACTATTGTGGAAAATGTCCTAAATAATAAACCTGGGTTGTATTTTGTCTCTGGTTATGGAGGCACAGGGAAAACATATTTATGGAATACAATTGTGTCCTATATTAGATCTCTTAAAAAGATTGTCTTAACTGTAGCATCATCTGGAGTTGCATCTCTACTTTTACCAAATGGCAGAACAGCACACTCAAGATTTAAAATTCCAATAGATATAGATGAAACTTCAACTTGTGAAATTAAACAAGGAACAATTCTTGCAGACTTACTTCTACAAACATCACTAATAATATGGGATGAAGCAATAATGACAAACAAACAATGCTTCGAAGCTCTTGATAGATCTCTCAAAGATATACAAAGTCAGATAGATCCTAATTTAAAAGAAATAGCATTTGGAGGTAAAGTTGTTGTATTAGGAGGAGATCTACGACAAATTCTACCTGTCATAGAAGGTGGATCAAGAACCCAGATAATTAATGCTACCATAGTCAAATCATACTTATGGAAACATATACATGTACTAAAATTAACCGAAAATATGCGTCTAAAAAATAAATGCATTAATACAACTGACTACATTGACCTGGAGAATTTTAACAATTGGATATTAAATATAGGAGATGGTAAAGTACCAGCAGTAAAAAAGGAAAATGAAGAGGAACCAACTTGGATAGACATACCACCAGAATTACTTATAAAAACTAACGGCCCAAAAATTCCTGCAATTGTAAGTGCTGTTTATTCTGATTTCAACAAAAATTATTTAAATCCAGAGTATCTCAAAGAAAGAGCAATATTAACACCTACAAATGAAGTTGTGGATGACATCAACTCATATATGTTAACACTAATACCAGGAGAAGAAAAAGAATATTTAAGTGCAGATTGCATATCTAAATGTTTTGACACCTGCAATGATGCAGATATATTGTATCCGATTGAATATCTGAATACATTAAATGCAAATAATTTTCCACAGCATAGATTGGTACTGAAAATTGGTGTACCAATTATTCTACTAAGAAACTTGAACCAGAGCATTGGTCTGTGCAATGGTACAAGGTTGATCGTTACTAACCTTGGCGATAATGTAATTGAAGCTGTTATTATTACTGGTTCAAATATTGGTGATAAAGTATATATTCCACGAATAAATCTTACAACACGAGGATCTAGATGGCCATTTTTATTGAGTAGACGACAATTTCCTATTAAAGTATGCTATGCAATGACAATAAACAAGAGCCAGGGTCAAACTCTAAGCAATGTTGGTGTTTATTTAAAAAAACCTGTCTTTACACATGGACAATTATATGTAGCTGTATCACGTGTCACTTCAAAACATGGCCTCAAGATATTAATAGAAAATGATGATGGAACTTGTGGAGACAAAACAAAAAATATTGTATATCATGAAATTTTTAGATACTTATAATCAATATTTTGCAAATGAGTGTCGACTTATTATCTCAAATAAACCCAACCAAATTATCTTGGAGGATATGTGTAAGAGTTTCAAGAATGTGGGAATGCTATGACCCAAAAGACAATGGAGTTCTTAAACATCTTGACCTCATTATAATTGATGAGAAGGTAAGTCAGTAGCATATATCTTTCTATTAAAAAATTATTCTACACTACTACTTCATACAAGTATAATGTATTAGGTACAGAACAATATTATTTTGAATATTGCTACTAGAGCTAATACTTCTATAATACAAAATATGCATCCTGATTAATTTCTTTACAAATATGACTGAGCATTTTACTAAGATTGCTACCCAGTACCTATTGATAGCCATAAATTTATATCAGTATCTCATCAACTCTAATATATATTTACAGAATTTTTTTGTTTGTGTCAAACAGGGAAGTTCTATGTATATTGAAATACCACCTGATGCTGTTCCAACTTTAAAAAATCACCTTGATGAGGGAAAAGTTGTTATCATTTCTAAATTTGTGGTTGAAAAGGCAAAAGAAAAGTTCAAAGTGGTGCCAGGCACATACATGATCAGATTAAACAAAAGAACAGAAATCATTCATGTTGATCCAGAGCCTCAGTCGTTTCCAAAGTATGTGTACACACTGACACCCTTTCAAGAGCTAGAAGAGCACAGAAATAAGACTGACCGATTCCTAGGTAATTAGCACCTTCTATTGATAATAAACCCACACAAGAATTGTCAAATAATTTACATAGCTAACATATCATTTACTGCTTCATTTTCAGATGTTATTGGGCAAGTAATTGCAGTGTCCAATGCAGCTCAAGTCCGGACAATTTCAGGTGAACTGCAGATTAAGAGAATTGTGAAACTCAGGTAAGATCCTTTAATTCTGAGTGTTTTCCTTTTGAGAAAAGACTATCTATCACTTACAGTAAAAATTGTAAACAATCTACGCCATCACTTTATTTTACCACTGCAACTACCACACAATAAAAAATGTTTCGGTTATAATAAGTTATCTTTAACATTTACAGTGGAGGAACTTTGGAAGTTTCATTATGGGGTTCAAGAGCAATGGAATTCGATGGTGAATCAGTTTATGCCATTGGACAGAAGCAACAAGTAATTGCAATCTTTGTTGGAACTTTATACAAGGGATATAAAGGAATGCAATCATTTCTAAGTGGGACTACTGCATGCCGTTGGTATGTGAACAATCAGGAGATCGATGAAATTGAAGAGTTCTATCTCAGGTATATTGAATTTCTACTTTTAAACATATTTTACTAACTGAATAGTGCTATAACTGTAACAAATTTATTCAAAATTGTAGGTTACCAGAAGAAGTTGACCCAGTCCAATTTATAGAATTACAAAATGATCAAAGTGCTGAAAATGAAGTTCTACAGCAAACTCTTTTTCAGTTAAAGGATATAGATCCTTTTGTAGCATCAATAAGTATAATTCTGCTCGAAACAAGTTTATTTATTACATACTAGAAGATTTCCTACTCTACTTTCTGCCTTCTTCAAATAGCATTTTAGACCAACCTCATATTTGCATGAATAAAAATTTACTTTCCCTTCATAATTACAGAATAAAAAATTCCAATGCACTGTGACAATTACAAAGGTGTCTCCAAAGTCATCCTGGTATTACCCAGCATGTAAAAAATGTCTTTCAACATTTCGCATGATCAACTCTGAATTCAAATGCAGCAAAGATGATTGTGGGAGCACCTCATTTGATAACAGGTACATTACTCACACGTAAATCTCAGTATCATGAATATACCATGGACAGCCAACAAAACATTTCTCATTATTATTATTTTTCGCTTACAGGTACAAGATTTCTCTAATGGGTACCGATCAGACTTATGAGCTTGAGTTTGTTGTATTCGATCACAAAGCTGAGAAGCTCATTGGAAAACCAATCCACTGGCTGGACAAAAAGTATGACAGGTTTGAGATACCACCAGAGGTCGCAAATTTAGTTGGACAAAAATTTACTTTTATTGTTAAGATATCAACAACCAAAAGAAGCATCAGCAACCCAAATCCGTCTTTCGAGGTCGTCTATACTAAAAGCCAACATGGGAAACAATTAAAGACCCCTTCGATTCAAAGGATTGATGCACAAAAAGTTCCTACAACTGAACTTTCCATCCAGAAGAAGAGAACACCACTGATTCCAATTCACTCTAAAAGGATTACAAACCAGGTAAGATCAATGATACAATCACATATATTCCTGACTATTCCAATTGTATTTATCTGTACAAGTCCTAATAGCAGTTCCACAAGTTTCAGGGCAGAAGCAAAAATCCCAATGATGATAACACGGAGACGGATCCAATGGACATTGAAGAATCTAGGTATTTCAAAATATATTCCTTATATTTCATCAAATCAATACTTGCTTATATTTCATCAACTCAACACTTAAGATATTATAACTTCAATTTCAGTGACGAATACAAGACATCTGGTTTAGGAAATAAAAGATCTTATTTTACAATGATGGGGGCTCCTAATGATGCTGAACACCAAAATTCTATCATGGATAAAAAACTCAAATGCTGAGGTGCTAATACTAAACTCCTTTGCAGCATGTGCCCTTATTTATAATAATTCAATCAAGCATATTCATATACTTTTTCTTTTTGTTGCAGATAATACAATGAAAATACTGACTTTTGGAACCAGCAACTTTTGGCGGAAACAACAAGATATCTGACTTTTGGGAAATGGAAGGCTTATTTTGCTGAAAAAAATATTCTGATGTGTACAAAAAGCTAAGGGATCTGTAGCTGCTTCTAATGAGATACTATTTTGCTTGAAGTAGTATGTAGGATTGCTAAGGGATCTGTAGCTGCTCATACTAAGACTGCTCGACACAAGTAAAATTTCCTTTTGCAGCAGATTCAAAAGAACTTATCTTTCTAAAGATATAAGAGAAGTTCTTTGAGAATCTGTATCTAGCAGATGCACGCCACATGAAAGGAACTGTACCTAGACTCATATATATTAGAAACTCTTTGTTATCAAAACTAATGTGTGCATCCGTACTAAACTCATGCTTTCTCACTCCAAGTAAAGATCCTACTGACAGCCTGTTTGACAAAAGTAAAATGTACTTTCTCAACTAATCTTATTACAATAAAAATACTAGGATGATTCTTTGTCAAAAAAACATTCAACCACGGGGGCACAAAATCAAATTAAATATACAGTAAAAGCGCGGCAATGCCGCGCTCTTTTTCTAGTTTCCATCTATAGAATCACCCGTTCTTCCTTCTCTCATTGACGAACAGAGCAGCGCTCCCATGGCAGACGATGGCGGCACGCCCGTCGCCAAGCAGCCGCCCCAGGCCGACGGGAGCGCGAATAGGTGCGGCGGTGCACCCTCGGCCCCGGGCGCCGGCCCCCATCCCGGCGCGCCTTCGGTCCAGCCCGGCACTCCCAATCCCACAAAACTGCCCCTCATTGCCGAAACATCTTCCCCTGCTCCAAGCTCCAGCGCCATTGTCCATCATACGATGACACCAAAAAAACAGCATGCTGACGCTCCAGCGTGCGTATCGGTTCAGATTCAAAGTTTCAAACAAAAGAACAAAAACATGCATGCTCCACCCGCATGCGACATGGTTCAGATTAAAGAAAAAAAATCTGAAACCAGCATGCTGTACAAGAGATGCTCCAGCATGCGACAGGTAAAAAAGAAAAAAAAAAGAAAAGAATGCTCCAGCGAATGGAGGGCGAGCGCTGCTGCTCCAACGAATCGAGGCGGGCGCAGCTTCAACGAATCGAGGCCGTCGCGCCGGGAGAGGAGGCGGCTGCCTGGGGCGAGCTCGCGTAGGGGAGCGGGGAGCGGCCTGGGGAGATCGAGGTGCGCCGCCCCTATTTGCGCCCGTGCTGGCAGGGCTCGGCTCGTCGGGAGGGGCGCGCTGCCATTTTTCATGGCGTCGCCTCTGTTCCTCGAGCGAGGAAGACAGAAGAGTTTCGGTCAAGGTAAAACCGGTCAGGGGTAATTTCGTCCTAAGATGTGAAAAATAACCCAAAAATAATTAAAAGAAATAAAAAATAACTCATGGGCATTCTACCGGTGAGAGAACCGGTTTCATGGGCATAATAACGAAGCCCATTCTCAGATGGGCATTCCGTTGAAGCCCGTTGGTTTTGTGGGTGAAATAACAAAAATCTCTCTGCTGTGAGAGGTAGATCTTAGAGAGAGGGGGGAATGGGATGGGGTGGGGTGGCGGCTGTGAGAAGAGAGATGGCGGGCGGCGGCGAAGGGGTGGAGGCAGGCAATGGGCGCCGCTTTTATTCATGTGAGAGGAGAAGAGAGCCATTGGATTCGATCGGACGACCACCACACACCATGAAGCGGGCCAATAAAGGTTAAAGGCCGGCTGGATTAAGCTATGCCAGGCCCAGCCAGCCCAGGTCTACGAAGATTAATAATTAAAAAATATTTCTGATTTAAGTTTATATTTTTAATAGTTAGAAATAAGTCAATTTATGGACTCAAATTTGGTCAGTATTTGTATCATTTCTATTACCCTCACATATAATGTTTTGGGTTTTTTTGGAAACATTGTAACATAGATATCGATGAAAAGTTGATTTATGTTGCAAAAACTTTTTCATGTGCACATGGATGAATAGTTTGTAAAAATCTTACAAAAATTACAATAGGCACGTGTTATTATGTTACAAGTCTCCACAAAATTTCATGTCAAATATAATCTTACATCGAGAGGAACAAAGAAGCAAAATAAATAGTGGGTTTTCCAATTGTTTTGTCAAATTTTATCTCGTGAAATATAATGAATTGTTAGGTGATTTTTTGTTTGTGGCTATTCCATGTCAACCCAAACCCATGGGATTTTTTGTCAATGTTTTTGAAAAATAAATCAATCAAAGTGTGTTCAAAGTAAACAACTCTAGATACATCTCATGAAATTATCGCCCAAGTTTAACTATAAGTGAACAATATCCTCAACAAAAGCTTTGAGAAAATTGTAACATAGTTCCCATGTGCAGAGGTGATTTAGTTGTCCATCTCCACAAAAGTTCACGTCCAGAAACATTTTCTTCAAGATTTACAAAAATAACAAAAATTTGATAAAAAAATGGCCATCAATTATTTAGGGATACGGCACATTTATATCATATATAGTTTTTTCATATATTCTACAAATGGGTAGATAATATTTTTACCAACGTGGAGGAAAAAAAATGAGGTCATTTGAACTTCGTATGCGAAATATATACAACTTTCAAAATTCAGCAATGAATCAAATTGAGAAAAACACAGACACGTGGCACTGGGCCTGCTCATCCTTCTCTGATGGGCTGAGTTGGGCTGGCGCGGCCATGGGCCACAAGAGGTAGGGGAAAGTGGGCCGCGCGGGAGGAAAGAGAAGGAGGCCGGCCCGGTGGGAAAAGAAAAGAAGAAAAGAAAAAAAGAAAAGAGGAAGAGTGGGCCGGGAAGTAAGATTCAGCCCAGGATCTGGCCAGGGTTTTCTTTCTCCTTTTCTATTTGTCTTTCCTCTCCTATTTTGTACCTCAAACAAAAATGTTTTCTAACAAAATTTTAAATACATTTTCAACACAATAAAATCCCTACTGCAAACTACTCCAACATGAATGCATAAATAATATTTATTATAACCTATATTATCTAAATTAATTTGGAAAATGACTGTTTTGTCTAATAAAAATGTTAACATCCTAAATGAATCAAAGAAAATTTTGATCTATTTCAAAAACAGTTTTTAAACTTTAGTGAATATTTAGTAACATTCCAAAATTTGGAATTTTAGGGTGTCACAGGCTGCTAGCTTTCAAGCATTTGTGTTCAATTTTTAGCATTAATTTTATTATTTAAAAAAGCACAAATTACATTTTCTTATATATTTTAATTTGGAATTTTATTTTTTTATAACATGACATGTGGGTCCCACCTGACATGTGGTGGGACCCTACCATAGGTGGGCCACATGTGCATCATCTGATAAAATTATTCAGCAAAAACTCACATTTTATCGATTACATTTTGCTTTTATTTTTCAAATAAAAATTATATGTGGGTCCCGCGTATCAGGTGGTTGACAAGTGGGCCATATTATGACGATTCATATTTGTCACAAGTTTTGGTGTACAATAAACAAAATTGTTAATGACGATTCATATTTGTCATAACTATTGTGACGTTTATTTTTACCAATTAATGACGGATTTCGGTTTTCGTCATAAAATACCTAATTTTCTCAAAAACGTCATAAACCCAACACGCTTTATGACAAAATGGTGTGTTGTCACGAGAAAAACGTCATAGAAACCCACGATTGTTTGTAGTGCCCCCACGGCTTCGCCTCGGCGTCCATGATTCGTCACCTACATACGGTGAGGCTGCGTCCTTGAGGTGGTCAATGGCTGCTCACTCTGTATTGCTCGTGAGCTCTCACGATCCCCTACCCCTATTTGCTGTACAATTGATACTGGTGGCTCATATATAAATCACGTTCGCTGTATAAAATAAAACAATGAGATCCGCGTCTTGCGCGTTCTTGGGTCAGGCGCCGCGACCAAATCCACCTCACCGTCCTTCTGACAAGCACGTGGAGCAAGGTGACTTGTCCCCCTGTGGCATCGTCAGCTGCCTGCATCCCTCGAGTAATGACGAGATCTATGGACTTCTTTCGGGGAAAAAAATGTCGCATGTGCATGGTCGGTTAATTCCGAGGCCAACGCGGCCTTTGCTTCCACTAGTTATTCAGCTCCGGCTCACCTGCTCCTGTATCTGGCCAACTGCGCCGTGCTAAAAGGGTCGGTCCGTGGCCCATTAATTTTAGCCCGATCCGAGCACGGCACAGTCTGGTGTGTGAGTGGGCCGTGCCGGCCCTAGCCCGTCTAGGACCGTGCTTGGGCCTAGGCGCAAGCCCGCCGTGCCGGCACAGCACGGCCCGTTTAGCAGCTGGCCCGTTCAACCCACAACGCGGCCCGTGTAGCACGGCACGGCATGGCCCGTTTAGTCATATTTTGCATTAAAAAAAATGAAATAATAAGAAAAAAATACGTTTTCAATCTAGGGCCGGCCCGGCCCGGCCCGTTCGGCCCGCGGCCCGGCCCGGCCCGTGTAACTCGGTTAGAGCCGTGTTTGGGCTTGGACTGAAAGCCCGTGTGCCGACCCGGCCCGATCCGTTTATTATAAGGGCCGTGCTGGCCCGTCAACGAATTGGCCCGGCCCGTGCCGGGCTCGGGCCGTGCCGGCCCGGCCTGGTCCGTTGGCCAGCTATACCTGCTCCGACGACCGTTCAATGAGCTTTGGAGTTTGGACCAGTCAGGCTCCGGTGCTGTCGCTGCTGCAATGCACGTTCAGGACTGCACACCGTCTCAGCCACCGGATGCAACAGGCAGCGTTTGAGATCAAATGCTACAGAACCCTTGCCACCGGAGGCAACAGGCAGCGTTTGAGATCAAATGCTCGATTCCAAAGTTGACAGAATGCATGCCGAGCGCTATTGATTTTTTGTTATTGATAGTTAAAGTTGAAAAAGTTTAACTTTGATTAAACCTAAAAACTAATGTTTATATTCTGGAACGGAGCCACGGAGGGAGTATTCCTCTGCAAACATGCAATGTGTGCATGTAATTAAGGTTTGCTAGTGCATACGCACATATTTAATAAACTCATGAAATTAAACTTAGAGGCAATTGTGTTTTTACCCTCACTTTGAGTTTTAATTTTGATTTTACCTTTACTTTTTTCACTTTATGATTTTACCCTTAGTTTTATAACTGAAGCCAGAGCTTATCCTCAGTAGGGGTCAAAATAGAATTATTATGATTTTACCCTCAGTAGAGGTAAACTCTGGCTTCATGTTAGAAAATCAGAGTAAAATCACAAATTGAGAAAAGTAAAGGTAAAATCAGAATTATAGTTCAAAGTAGGGGTAAAAATATAATTATCCTTTAAACTTAAGTAAATAACACAATACAGAGGTAATTACCATTTAACTAATAGTACATCCATAAATTAGGAGCCTCTCGTGATCACTTACTTACAAGTGCACACACTTAAACATCTTAGTTCATAAAAGAAATAAAGTAGATTATGAAACACTAAACTTCTAACGAAGGTAGTCCTGAAGAGCATAGACACCTGCTTTGGTGCACCAACAACCAGGAAGTAAATGCATTTGTAGTCGGAGGGGCAATGTGGTTTATCGAACCCAAACCCAAGTTAGGTACATAACCACGGCCACCTTGGAGCGACATGCCTTGGTACGGCACATCGTAGAAGAAGGAGTAATTTGCCCCTAGGAAGAGAGGATAGTGACCTCCAAGATCGTCTGACTTGAGCCTCCAATATTTGTTATTGTTTGGATCAACAAGCAGCTCATAGACCAACAATCCTCTCATCAAGGGGAATATGATTTGATCATTATGATGCATTATACCACCAGCGTCTATGTCGTGCCGACCATAACCAAACATGTAGATCAAAATGATGTGGCCTTCATCAGGGGACTTGGCAATGTACATGCAGATACAATTACCTTTAGGCCTTGTTTGGCTGCAGAATTTCTACAGTGCATCTTCTCTGTTTAGTGTTTACTGTAGCAATCACATTGAATTTTACTGTTTGTGCTGCTGCTTGTTTGTGCTATAGCTGCAGCTGCAGCCGCCGAACAGTGGCTTAGTTTCATAAACAAAAAGGCAAAGAGTAGATGTATGGACTAACATAGGCCAATTGTTATTGTTGCAGACGGTTTGATCAAGTAACTGATATAGTCAACCCAATTTTTCTTCCAAGTGTATATAAGAGGCTTCACATATCATGCTCTGGATGAGGAATCTCGAAAGAAGCATATATGTCATACGCGCCTGTGGAAAAAGTATATAATTCTCCCAATACAACCTGGTGCCTGTTCGTTTCCTTTAGTCTTAAAGTTTAGTTCAGAGAATCTTGTTATTTAAGGGTATTAAATAAAGTTTAATTACAAAACCTTTTTACAGATGGGTGCTAATTTACGAGACGAATCTAACGAGCCTAATTAAGCTATGTTTTACTACAATGATGCTACAGTAACTATTGTCTAATCACAACTTAATTACCCTCATTAGATTCGTCTCGCAAAGTAGCCCAGGTTTCTGCAAAAAAATTTGTAATTACACTTTATTTAATATATTTAAATAGCAAGAACTTGGGACTAAACTTTAGTCCTAAACGAAACGAACACCCCTGCTGGAAGAATTTGCATGTAAGATCATATATGTGGAGATCAGCACAAAGAGCAGCCTTTTAGGCTCATGTCCTTAATTCGTTAGAACAGCTGCCTTGCTTGCCAAATTACGTTCAAAGACGAACTATAGCTGAGGAAGAGGACATCATGTTGAACTTGAATATCTAAGATAAAAAGCATGGTGATCAAGTAGAATGTTGTAAGGTTAGTTTTCTTAGATCAAACATGACTACTTTTCAATAAGTTTGATGTGACTACGGTTTGTTAAATCAAACATGGCTACTTTTCAATAGCACATCACTCGGGTGTCTACAAAACATATATAGACTATTATAGTTGTATTTCTATGTACCTCATGGATCAACCTTGATCATATCCTTTTCTTGGTGTTTCTCCTTGGCATATGAAAACATTTAGTCCGTACCAAGCATGATATTTTTCTCAATTCCTGTAACATGAAAACATTTAGTCTGTATGAAAACATTTAGTTGTATTTCTATGTACCTCATGGATCAACCTTGATCATATCTGTTTCTTGGTGTTTCTCCTTGGCATATGATAACTAAGTTATTTCCTGAGAAGTTTCTATAGGTATATATCCAGTAAAATGAAGTTCTGTGAATCATGGGTTCAGTTTAGAGTACATAGTTATAGAGGTCATGGTTTAGTCAGATCTGAAAATAAAGTGTTCAATTTCATACGCATATGCATTCCAAAATCTACTCAAGAAGTTTAAGAGAAAGAGGGCTAGAGTACGAACAAAGCTATCGAGAGAGAGTTAGATAACTAGCTTGGAGTCGAAACCTTGTTGTTAAATATCGGTAGCTGTGCAACTGCATAGGTTGAATGTTAATCCACGAAAAGTTATAAAAAAAAAATAAGAAGCAAAAACATCTGGCTAAGTTTAGCTTACCATAACAGTTTGTTTCTTTTTTTTTTGCCCGCCCCGTGGTGAGGCGTCGGAGTGTCTGCCAACTGGTCAGGATTTCGAATCCCGATCCCCGCACGCGGCGCTGTAGTTCGCTACAGTGAAAAAAAATCTCCTTCCTCCTCTCGGGCCAAAGCATAAGTAAAGACCCGCGCCACAACTCATAAGCCTGAGCCCTTATGTACGGTTTGGGAGGGGGTCCATGAGTTTTTTCGACCTATATGAGAATGTCTTCTCTAGGAATAAAACTCTACACACACTAAGAAAGTGCTAGCACGGGTTGATTGGCAAGTTGTTTAAGTTGCAGTTACACAAGCAAATGCACCGGAACCCGGTCCTTCTATGTATGTGCACACTGCTGGCATCTGAGATGATCGACACTTGTGAGATCGAGTGCCTGGCTAGCTTCTGTGTGTGCGTGAGAGAGATCAGTAGGTAGTAGGCTGGCATGGCGCTGGTGGACAAATGGACGGGGCTGTGGTCGGCAGTGGCCAGCTTCATCTTCCTCTGGTCCATGCTGCAGAAGCACGTCCCCGAGGCCCTGACCCAGCGCCTCGCCGCCTGGGCCAACAAACTCGCCACCTACTTGGACCCCAACCTCCGGATCACCATCTCCGAGTACGGCGGCGCCGATCGCTTCAACCGCAGCGACTTCTTCCTCAACGTGGAGGCCTATGACCTACCTCTCGGACGCCTGCGCCCGCCGCGCGCGCATGCTCAAGGCCGAGCTGGGCAAGGACAGCAAGAAGCTGCAGGTCGCCCTCGACGACAACGACGTGGTCACCGACACCTTTGCCGGCGCCACGCTGCAGTGGCGCGCCGTCAACTCGCCGCCGAAGCCCAAAGTCTTCAGCTGGTTCCCCGGCGACGCGGATTTTCTAAGAACCCACCGAAATACGGACCCTTCCGATGGCCGACGCGTGCCTTCCTCGGGCTTCCACGCTGGCCTCTGTGCTGGACTGTTGATGCAAGGTTTTGTAGGCAACAGCCCACCCTGTACCCCAAAACAAAGCAGAAGATTCCGGATTCAAACGTCATGGGGCCCAAGCACGATATGGGCAAAGCGATATGGCCGGCTACGTACATGGCAGCTTTTGTCCACACCGGCTGACGTGAAACTTGTTTGTAGTAAATTTTAAGAGACCAAAGCAAAAATCAAAAAAGCTAATCCGTAACATACAAACTAAACCGTAGACCTTAAAGACTAAACCGTGATAGTTAAGGCTAAATCTGGGAAGAGTAAACCTGTAATCGATAAGGCTAAACCGTCAAGGTACGAAGCTTAAGCTATTTATAGTAAAGCTTAAGAGACCAAAGCAAAACCAAAAAGGCTAATTCGTAATATATAGGTTAAACCGTAAACCCTAAAGGCTAAACCGTCGTGGTTAAGGCTAAACCTAGGAAGAGTAAATCTGGAACCGACAAGGCTAAACCGTAAAGGTACGAAACTTAAACTATTTGTAGTAAACCAAAGAAACTAAAGCAAAACCAAAAAAGCTAATCCGTAACGTACAGGCTAATCCGTAAACCCTAAAAGCTAAACCGTCGTTGTTAAGACTAAACCCGAGAAGACTAAACCTGTAACCGACAAGGCTAAACCGTCAAGGTACGAAACTTAAACTATTTATAGTAAACCAAAGAGACCAAAGCAAAACCAAAAAGGCTAATCCGTAAACCCTAAAAGCTAAACCGTCGTTGTTAAGACTAAATTCGGGAAGACTAAACCTGTAACCGACAAGGCTAAACCGTAAAGGCACGAAGCTTAAACTGTTTGTAGTAAATTAAGGAGGGCAAAACAAAACCAAAAAGGCTAATCCATAACATACAGACTAAACCGTAAACCCTAAAAGCTAAACCGTCGTTGTTAAAGCTAAACCCAGGAAGGCTAAACCGTCAAAGTATGTAGCTTAAACTGTTTGTAATAAACCAGCGTGACCAAAGCAAAACAAAAAAGCTAATCCGTAACATAAAAGCTAAACGGCCATTGTTAAAGCTAAACCCGAGCAAATAAAATAAAATAAAAAAAATGCATGGCTCCTACGAACGCATGTGCGCATGCGAACGCACGGCGTGCGCGGCGTGACTTCAAACGACCCAACCCATAACAGCGACAAGACGGAACGAGCAGGCTAGGGCATGGCCATCTGAAAAAGTAACTCAACGCATGCAAACATTGCCTGTTACCGCGTGCCACCGTGTCGCAAATTTAGTCCGTAACCGTGCACCCAATCAGCACATGTCCTACTGGCACATCTAGACAACCCGAATCTTGGCACATGGCGTCCAAAGATGTGCGGTAAGATTCAAGGTCCATACTTCGCGACGTTCTGAGAAACGCATTTTCGGGTTCCCCGGCGGCCAGGACGAGCAACGCAAGTACCAGCTCGTCTTCCACGGGCGCCACCGCGACCTCGTCGTCGACTCGTACCTGCCCCACGTCCTCAACCGTGGCCGCGCCGTCGTCGCCAGGAACCGCCAGCGCCGCCTCTTCACCAACAGCCCGTCCAACGAGCGCGGCAAGATCTGGAGCCACGTGCCGTTCGAGCACCCGGCGACGTTCGACACGCTCGCCATGGACCCCGTCGAGAAGGAGGCCGTCATCGACGACCTCTCGGCGTTCATGGAGGCCAAGGAGTACTACGCCGTGGAAGCGAGGGTACCTGCTGTACGGGCCCCCCGGCACCAGCAAGTCCACCATGATCGCCGCCATGGCCAACTTCCTCGAGTACGACGTCTACGACCTCGAGCTCACGGCGGTCAGGAGCAACACCGACCTGCGCAAGCTCTTCATCGAGACCACGGGCAAGTCCATCATCGTCATCGAGGACATCGACTGCTCCGTCGACCTCACCGGCAAGCGCAAGGCGGACAAGAAGGAGGACGACGACGGCGGCGACAAGCCTAAGCTGCCGATCCAGCCAGAGAAGGAGGACGGCGCCACCAAGGTCACGCTCTCGGGCCTTCTCAACTTCATCGACGGCCTCTGGTCGGCATGCGGCGGCGAGCGCATCGTCGTCTTCACCACCAACCATCTCGACAAGCTCGACCCGGCGCTGATCCGGCGAGGCAGGATGGACAAGCACATTGAGATGTCCTACTGCAGCTTCGAGGCCTTCAAGGTGCTGGCCAACAACTACCTGGACATCCACGAGCACGAGCTCTTCCCTCAGATAAGGCAGCTGCTCCAGGAGACCGAGATGACGCCCGCGGACGTGGCAGAGAACCTGATGCCCATGTCCAAGAAGAAGAAGAGGGACACGGATGCTTGTTTGGCATGCCTGGTGGAGGCTCTCAAGAAGGCCAAGGAGGACGCGGCGGCCAAGGCACTAGCTGACGCCAAGGCGAAGGAGGAAGAAGATGCCAAGGAGGAGAAGAAAGCAAAGGAGAAACAGGAGGCCGAAGCCAAGAAAAGCAAAGCAGTAGACATTTAGAGGCAGCTAAGGTGAGCAATGGAGATATCAGATTTACAGGCAGCTAAGGTGCGCAATGGAGACGTCAAAGGAGGCGACGAATGACAGGCACAGTGAACCTGTTCATCAGTGCTCGATTGAGACCGAATCATCTTAATTACTACCTAGATAAAGAACGTGTGATGCGCCCGTGCTGAAATAATAAGAGAATATTACATTTTTCTTCATCCCACAGTTCAGATCGATTCGTTTATACTGGTATAAGATCTCCCATAAGCAGGAGTATTTTTTTAATAGAATACACAGTACAGGGGCTATTATCACAGAGCGTGTCTCGATTCGATTATGCGCTGTCTCTGGTGCTCGATCTAGGGTGGGCTTCTTGGCCTTGAGCTCCAGTAGGTAGGTTTTTTTTGGGGGGGGGGGGGGGGGGGGGGGGCGCTCCAGTAGGTAGGTTATTGAGTTAGTGGCTGACCTGCAGTGGAGTTCTTCCATTTTCTTGCTCTGCTTCCATTGCTCAATGTCGAGTTCTGTGCAAAATGTACGGTGCACTATACTACTTAGAGCAAGAGAGTGGTATAAGTTTAATCCGACCGTCCATTTTAGTGGGTATTAACGTAATTGTCATACTAATCAATGATATTACTAATGTGCCACCGCAAGGTAAATTGGTGAAGAGAATCGATAGCGAAATAGATAAACTGAATGTTGTTGTCGCCGCTGGAGGCCGCTGCTAAGCAGCCGGCAACCTCGCCTGTGCATCACCAAATTGATTCATGTTTACTTGCCTTCGCCGCGGATCCATTTTGACAGGGTTCCTGCGACGCGGCCGGAGGGCGTTGCTACCTTGTCCGGTTGTCCCCGTCTCAAGGTGCCCATTCGCTCGTCGCCGCCACAGGACGGATGGGCGCCGTCAATGCCCAGACGCAATGTTACTGGACGCATCTGTCCAGATCCCCGCCTACCACCGTGGATGACGCCCGGCAAGCCCCAAGGCCTCGCCGCCGCCATCGCACGGCCAACGAAGTTTCCTGGGCGTCCTCTCGCTTACCAGGCCGTGGTGTTCCTGCGAGGTCGCTCGCCGGCCAGAGTAGCGTGTGTAGTGGCCGGATCGTCGGCAGTGATTTGATGGTGCTGCGCCTTCTCAACAGACTCGTGAGGCACCGTCAGCGAAATGTGCGTGTGCCCTCTCATTTGTGCAGGTAAATCGCTCATCATTAGGACAACACCAAGACTTGATTGTGCATGAATTGTTGGGAAGATCCAGAGGAATTATTTCCGTTTATGTGGTGCACGTCAGTCAGTCGATGATATGCATAGGCAGCATAGCCTTCTGCATTGGGAGATGACTCTAAACTGAAGCCACACTTCTGCAACATTAATTTGTACTCTGATTCAGTGCAGGGATGAAGGTGTACTGTGAAGAAGCATAGCGTTGAACATCTGCTCAGCTTAGACACGACTTGGTGCACAACAGTATTTTCTGCTATCTAGGAGGCTGTGGCATTTTGGCAGGGAATTTTTCAACTGCAGGCTGAGTACATTCGACATTAGCAGAGCGTGTTGGCTTGTAAATTGTTGCTTACCACAGAGTGCTCCTTAAAGGATTGTAAATATCATTTTACTCATATTTTTAATCAATATAATCCTTTTGTCGATTTGAAATGATTCTGGACACTGATTCCAAGTTTGCACCAGGATTGTTCGATTGACATGTCCAAAGTCATTCTCCTGTGTTTTTCCTTTTTGTCAAACAGTGTGTGTACTGTAAAACATGATGATTGCATCCACTTGGTTAATTTGCGATACTTTTTAAGCTGTCTATATTGTCCAAAATTGGTTCCTCTTTCACAACCGAAGTGATGGGAAAATTCATGTACAATAGGAACTGGTGTTGGTACCCATATGAACAAATAATCATTGATATGGCATGACAAAACTGTTGTCTAAAAATGATATGATTTCAAGCAACAATCACCGTATCCTCTAATTCACAAGCTAATAACCATGAGCCACCTTTTTCTAACATGCTAGAAAACAGCAACGCCCAATTATGACGAACCAATTGGCATTTCATCGAACAGCTTTTCTACACCACAACAACTAACATTTGTTCTCAAGGCAAAGAGTATCATGCAGTACGTTCTTCCACAAACATATCTTTGTGATTATATTTGGCGACGAATTCCACGAATGAGTCAGCTCGAACGGGTTGCCAGTTCCGATGCCGTGACTGCACGGCTGGCGCAGCGGAGGCTGCCAGCGTCCAGCGACCCAAACAAAACGGTAATATCCTTCGTCGGCCCCGATGCTGATCTTGCCGCCGAGTCTACGGCTTTGTCGTTCGAGCATTGGCAAAGACCACACCGCGCTGCGTGGGGCTGCACCTCGTCGCCGGGCACTGCCACGCCGTCGCAGTCACGGCCTTCTAGGATTCGGGGATCGGCGAGGACGGCAGCACGATAGCTTCTCGTCCTAGGGTTCCGGAGAACGGCGTCGTTCGTGAGGAAAATGGATGAACAAGTGAAGATACGAGAGAGATCATTGCTACAATTTTGTGCCGCTATATATTTTCTTTACAACAGTACTCTCGCCTGTCATATACTACTTTAAAATATCATCATACTACCCGAGAGACTAATTTAAGGTGATATGAAGTGCATCTAAACTATCAGATTTAAGAAAATGAATGGCCCACGTCGATTTGGGTGCACCGTAAAGGTTCTCAAAATGTATGCTGCTTATTCAGTTCTGCTGGTCCTTGCAGACAGTAGGGACAACTTCGTATTGTTTGGTTAAAGTTCACATGTCAATATTAGCAGGACACATTTCACATCCTGTTTAAAGCTGCAACAAAAGATGAAACTAGAATCAGAAAACCAAGATCATCTTCTTGCCCTGAGAAGTTCAGGATATGCAGGTTTGTGGCCTTGTACTTTACAACACTTTTGACAGGCATGTCAATGTGGCATTTTCTATTTTAGTGGTTACTTGAAGTTGAGCTCAAAGCAAGAGAGACAAATTTTGACAGGCTCCACTCATGTGTTCGTTCCCTTCCTCTCCTCGCGCCGGTTTCCTGCATCTTGACGTTGAATTGCCAGGGGTCAGTTCTTGAAGACTAATTTACATTTGCTTGTTATTTGCGTCCAGTTCTTGCAGTCGAATAGTGTGGACGCGTTTCTAGTTAGGGTTTGACTGCATGATGGGTCTCATTCATGCATGCTAAGATGTATTATGATTATCTTAAGGTCATGCTTGTCTCGATTACTGACATAGCTGATGTATCCCAAACTGATGGTTTGCTTCTGTCTCTCAATTGAAAATCTCTCAAATTATTGTTCATATAAATTATCAGGGCTTTTAGTTTTCCTTACCTGCTTGTTTGTCTCACGGTACTGTATATTGCATAAGCTAGTAGCGTGATTTTATATGCATAGCAACTGCTTACTTGCCTGTTAGCTTCCTCCATGTCGATGTATGGCTAATAGGTTTTGCCATGGTTTAAGCGCGGTTATTCGTTGTGCCATGTAATGTTTGCTTTATCCTAGATTGCCTAATAGCTTCTGTGTAACTAAATTGGCCCTAATTAAATATCCAGTCATTGATTTAATTGAAAGAACAGTAATGATAATTCTTTCCTTCCATCTTTCTTTGCTATGAAAACAGAGAGATTTTTCTGAGTGCTTGAAGTGAGGAGACACAGAAGCCGCCATGATTTGGCTAAGGCTTGAAATGGCCTACCTGGTAGTTTTCTATATGGGATCTTGCTGCTTTGGTGATTGTTACTTTGCTGCTTGTACAGTTAGCTTCATTCAACTTTCTTTTACTTGAAATCTCTTGATAATTTCTCAGTACATTTGTTAACGGCAACGTTGCACTTGCAATAGTGAAACTGCATCTGCCTGTTGGTTATGGAGCACTAGGTGTGCTCACACTCAGAAGTATATATTGCTTTTTGTTTTTCTTTGAAACACATGACGCTGGTACACGCAGAGCGCATTCATGTGATTGCTGTGGGTTCATAAATTATTTGATATTCACATATATAGATCATTATGCAATTCATTGTTCTTAACTACCCTTGTCTTACATGCATAGCCCCACTTTCATGAAGCCATTTGCTGCATCACTCGTTCGATCTATGGAAAAGAATCAAAAGGTTGCAAACAGAAGCAAATGCTTAGGTGTGAACGGACGTTAGATGTTAAATTTATGCTTGGCTCATAAACTTAGATGTAAACACATGTAAATTCCTTGTATGTGTGCAGATGTGAACCAGCCAAAATATGCTTGTGTAATATCCATGCTCATATTTTAGAATATCTTCCAGCCTTGCATTGTGTTTGATGCATGATATTTTGGGATAATAGATATGAACTTTGTAGAAAATATATGCATTGTTCTAAATACATAGTTTGATGCATCCCACAATTCTGTGGGGTCTTTTTATCTCTATGTAAATGTCATTTAGATTATCAGCCAAAAGAGTCAAAATGCATCCAAATGCAGAATCATAAGCGGTTGGAAAATTATTGGCCTGCTCAACCGTGATTGGCATCGCTGGGTGGATGACCCACCACAGCCCCATCAACATCAGCCAAAATTTGACCAATGTCTACCATCTACGAAAGTTTTGCCCGCCACCAAACCTCTCAGGTTTCATTGCATCCGAAGCACCAGCCTTTGTTAGAATAGAATAAACGCATGAATAAGGTTTCTGGAATGTTAGAAATATTTGCATTATTCTAAATCGTGATTTCAGTAATGTTAGAATTATATGCATTATTCTAAATCCTGATTTTAGTTTGAGACAGATTTCATAAACATTCAAAACCTCAATGCAAACTAGCTCTCGTAGCAGCAGGTAGAACAACACTAGACACAGGAGAGCTGACATCAACTTACGTTGTATTTGTCGGTGCTAAAATTAGCATAAAAGTAGACGAAGCAGACCATCGATGTAGACGTAGTCGATCGTCACAGGCAGCGAACAAGAGGTCACATAGTTGCGCTGTCCAGAAACCTTATTGCCGTCCCTCGTGCGGGCTTCACGACGACAACGGCTCGAAGATACTGCTCACCTTTCTCCTTGGTGCAGGACAAGGAAAATGGCCGGCGAGATGGAGCAGCTCAACACCACAGCGCAACTCTCCAAAAAGGAAAGAAGATGGTGTATGAAAGGGAATTTTGTGATTTAAGAAATCTGAACGTCTCCAGGGTTTAATATAGGCGCGGCTACCTTCAAGGAGTCGTTTCCTCTCTAATAACACTCATTAATTGACAGGCAATATCTGGCTGACCAATTAATCCTGATTAAGACATTAAACACTGTCTTGCAGCAAGTGCGTCGCAAGTCATAAATCACGCATAACAGAACCTGAAAAGACGTAGACACGCGCGCGTGCGTGTGAACACTTAGCATAGCTCACTCTCTCTCTTATAACTTTCTTTATTCAGTCATAGTCACGTGAACTACTATTCAATTTAGGATGCGTCACCTTCACATGAACTACAGATGGATATCTCCTACTATTTTACCTTCACTACTACAAAAAGGCTCTAGACGTTGTCTAGCGAGGGGCGGAAGTCACCGCTACGAGCCATAAAAATCAGTTTGGGCCTTAAGGTGAGTACAGTGACAAAACTCTCAATTATGTCTAGTTGGGTACTGCAATTGACTTTAAAGCCCAACAACAAGCCTTTTTTTTGAACTGGGCCCAACAACAAGCTAAAACAGGGCAACCAGGTTCCATCGATAAAGCTCCAGTTCGATTTCAACAGCAGGTCGTCCATAGCTGATTACTTAAAGAACACATATTTCTAGAGCCTAGTCGTAAAACGCATCCCACGACAGTGCCAGGAAGAGTTATTCGGCATTCATGAGATGTCAAACAAATTCATAATCACATGAATTACACATTTTCAAATCGAGGATTGATTTCAATCCAGAAAACACACCTTTGCACCATCACAATATAAGAGGCTCGCACAAAAGGTTGAGAGCAGAAAACTGGTCTATATAGGTACACAAGACAAATTACTGAAACCACATCACTCATCTATGTACATCAGAAACTTCTCTCCGAAAACTCTGCAGATTTCAGTTGACAGCCCTGCTTGATGATGGGGGAAAGCACATCACTAATCGATGTACATAAGAAACTTCAGTCGGATAAAACTCTGCAGGGTTCAGTTGACAGCTCTGCTTGAAGATGGACAATCACAATTCTCGAGAGCAAACCATGGCATCTGGAGTACCGCCGCCGCAGTGAGCCTGTCCATGGGATTGTACTTCAGGAGGCCACGCAGAACGTCGAAGCCTGCCTGCGACAGCCGCTCCTCGGGCACGACGTCCCGCAGCTCGCTCGGCGTCGAGACTTTCAGAGTGAACCCGGAAATGTCGTCAGGAATTCCAAGGAAGCGGATGATCGCCATGGCGAGCTCGAACTCGTTCTCCTCGTAGAACAGGGGCTTCCCGGCGACGATCTCCGCCATGACGCAACCGAGCGACCACATGTCCACGGCGGCGACGCGGTCGTTCCCTCCCAGGAGCAGCTCCGGCGCCATGTAGCTTGGCGTGCCCTGGAGCACGGTGTCCACCGGCGGCTGCACGGACTCGGACACGGCGAGGCCGAAGTCGCAGATCTTGAGCCGGCCGCCGTCGCCGACGAGCACGTTCCCGGGCTTGAGGTCGCAGTGGACGACGCCGCGCGCGTGCATCCTCTCGACGCCGGCGAGCAACTGCCGCATCACGCGGCGCGCCTCGGCCTCCGTGAACGGCTGACGGCCGAGGCGGCGGCGCTCGAGCAGGACGTCGTGCAGGTCCTTGGGCCCGACGAGCTCCATGACCAGGTGGACGTCGTCGTCGGCGTTGTTGTTGGGGGCCTTGGGGCCGCGCCCGCGCGCCACTTTCCGGAGCGCCACCACGGCCGGGTCGCCGCGGCATGCCGTGAGAAGGGAGGCTTCCCGCAGGAGCTCGTCGCCGCCGTGGCGCGGGGACTTGATGGCGACCACCTCGCCGCTGCGGCGGTGCCGCGCCCTGCGCACGACGCCAAACGCGCCGCCGCCGATCTTGTCGAGCAGCGTGTACGACGCCTGGCTGCCCATCCGTATCCCATTCCTCCCAGCAGCTGCGGCGGCAGCGGGCGCGCTTACGGCACCACGCGTGCTTGGCCTGTGATGAGGCCTTGCGGCGTGGAGCTTGCTTTGGGTGCGCGACGGCGGAGACATGGCTGGCAGAGACACTGGTCAGGGGAGAGTTTCAACTCAAATAAAAAAAGTTTCAACTCACATCCAAAAGAATTTCAATTGAATCGTTAGAGTTTGGGCACCTTCCCTGTGGGCTCCAGTTGCTGGCGGCGGCAAGGCTACTCGTCCAGCCCTTGAACGCCGACGGCGCACCCAGCGGCCGCGCGCGGCGCCTCAAAGCGGTGGTGGAGACACGCGGGCGGCGTGGGATGCTGGTAGAAGGGCGCGGTCAGGGAGAAAGGACAACGGAGGGAGTGGAGGCGGGCACCGGAGACAGGTGTGCGACGGGGGCGGAAGGCCGGCACAGTGGCGTGGTGCGGCGCGGTGGGAGCGGAAGCATATGCGAATGAAAAAGGAAACGGATGGGGGAGTGGGGATC
This sequence comes from Eragrostis curvula, assembly GCA_007726485.1. NCBI lineage: Eukaryota > Viridiplantae > Streptophyta > Magnoliopsida > Poales > Poaceae > Eragrostis > Eragrostis curvula. Next base: position 217,758 of record RWGY01000140.1, read on the forward strand.
ATGGAGGAAGAAAACAGGGTCGGGCCTACATTAATTGAAGCAAGGATATTCAATTGCATACCAATTATTTTTAAAGAAAACTAGAAAGGGCGCGCGGCATTGTGGCACTTTTGTTGTTTAGTTCATTTTATTATGTAGCCACCATGTTTAAGGCATGGGTTGCCGATTAAAAAATCTACATTTTCATAGATAAATATGGCCAGACCAACTAAGTTATTTCGTCGCAAAACGGCAGTCTCAAATAAATACACTGTTGGAAGCTAACTCTATTTGATTTCTCAGAGAGTTTGAAGAGCTCATATGACTATAAAGCTTCGTTTGGATGTCGATATTGAAGGGAAGGAATTGAATTGGACATGAATACCAAAGCCGAGTTGTATTGGAAATGGCTTGCAATGCCAATTCTGTTGTTTGGGTGTTCATGTAACTGGTAATTGGAATTAGTAGGTAGCAGCCAATTCCAATTCCTGTTTGGATGTACAAATGGTTGAATTGTGAAATGTTGAAAGATTTGAGCACTATAGAATATGTACATGTATAGAAACTTCTATATGAGTGGTTCATTTATATTACAAACATACATGTCCTTGGATGTTTCAAAAAACTGCTAGACATTATTAAAAATATCTTCAGAAACTTGTCCTAAGTTTCTAGAAGGAAAGTTATTTTGGATATGTTGTGGTAAAAGGACATTCAACTTTTGTCAAAAATGCTTATTATGAGCTATAGTTTATGCTATTATATACAAAGTTTGAACAAAAATAGTGCTCTGTTCCCACGAACCACATATACTTATGTTTCTTCCACTTATTTGCGAAATCAATTGCCTTTGCAATTTTTTTTTTTTGCATTTTTCATACCTGAAAGAAATAGAGATGCCATCTGATGATGAGACTTTAATGACAGAATTTAGTACACACAATTAAAGAAGGTACATACCTTTGATTTTAAATCTTGGTCGTTGAATTAAGCCAAAGTGTGAAGACTGATCTACGAAGAAAATTGCAGTGAAGCAGATAATCTGTTCTAAGGTTTCGGATTAGTAGAAATTTAGCAGATAATAGCCATCCTAAGAATGAATCTTTGCGTGCAAAGCTCAGTCTCCTGCCACTCGCATGTTCTTTTTTTTCTTCTTTTGGGATATACACTCGCATGGGCTTGGCAGGCTGGCAGCCAATAGCGTCATGGTGTATGCGTTCGGCAGAGTCTCACGTGTAGCACAAAGGACACCATGCTCCAGGGAGCCGCAGCTGCTAGGCTGGGCGGCTTCTCTGCGACAACTCCATCGCGGCGATGCGCAGGCATACAAATAGCGCTGATTTCACCATGGGTTCTTTTCTGAGTTCGGTTATTGGAAGGGAAGACTCTAGAATCAACTGGGTCGATTGTGTTGGACCAGGATAACAACAGGAAACAACAAGCCTTCAGTTATCTCCCTCTGACGGATCAGATTAGTTCTCACATTGACATCAACGGTGGAAATGAAAAAAAGTGACGTGGCACCGTAATTTTTTAGAGAATGCACAGCATTTACTTATGTAAAGATTTGTGTATACAAAGTATCTTATGCATGTGCATAAAAAAAGGTAGGATTAATTAATGATCGTTCCATCTAGGCATGCTTCACCGCTCTAGCAGTCTTCACCTTATTTAGTTCTTCGTCACTCAATTTTGTTCCTTAACCTTTGCTCAGACTCCAATCTTTCCCTTGACTCGCCATCCAAAGCTCATTCTAATACTTATCTGATCTTAATTTTACCATTACAAAATAATTAGGGATAACTTAACAGTAAGGTATCAAAAGAGTTTACCATAGTTTAGGGTGTCAATTTTTTTACCATTATGATTTTGAATACCTATGATCCAAATCTTAGGCCCATATCCCTAGGAGAAAAGGGAAAGAACAGTGGACCGACATGATGTGTCTAAGAGGAAAAGGAAGCACGCGCACGATAAATAACGTGAGCGCGCGCGGAACAAGGGTTTAGAGTTTAAGGTTTAGGGTCGGTTTCCTTGTTGGCCAGTCCCGTAACCCCTGTTGCCTGGGTACTACATCTTCCTCGTGTCCGGCAGCGACGAATAGGTCAACCTCTCCTCATCGTCCTTCTTCCCAGCAGCTGCAGACGCCATCTCTCTTGATCTCCAACACCTCTCCGGCTCTCCCTTGCCTGCCTCTTCCACACCTGCTCAAGGAGGCGATGTGCCAAGAGCCTGAAAACATCGATGCTTTAAGGGCGAGGCTGGCGTGTTGCGGTGTACAACCAATCGCCACAGCCGGTCAACCCACTGTTGTCACGTCATCTCCTTTCCCTCTTCTCATATATATGGTCTTCTAGGCCTTGTGTGGCCGGCACACTTCTCATATGGTCTTCTATCTTAACTGTCATGTTCATCGCCAAAAAAAAAAAAAAAACTCTCACGTATGTGACCCGTAACCGTCGAGCTCCCCCACCGTGCCACCCCCCCCCCCCCCCCCCCCCCCCAAACCAATTTGCACCATATTTTCATTGTTCACATACACCATCTTTTTTGGTTTCTTGATATTTTAGAAAAAAATATAGGACATAGATTCAGCAAAAATACAGGCCTTGATCTCATAGAGGCTACAACTTTAATAGAGAGCATCACGATAATTTTGCAAATTTCGCATCGCTCGATCGGCGACGAAGATAGGATGATGACGCTCATGTTATGAGGAAAGGGAGCGTTGGAGAGGAGGCTTAATGGCGATGTGTCGTTACCATGACCCCCGGGTACCCTCAAGACCAAAGGGCCGAGTAATCTGACAAGGGTAGTCGGACCAGCCCAGAAGAGGCCGAGTAGCCCACGACGCAAAGATAGAAGGTTCTACTACTCGGCGTGACCTAGAAGGGCTTCTTAAGTTGTACTCCAAGTAATTCCATGTTGTAACCGACTAGGATACTTTCCATGTAACCCTGTACCCCGGACATATAAGGGGGGCAGGGATCCTCTCTCAAACATACGCAATACAGACCACCCCATACAGGACGTAGGGTTATTATCCTCCGGGAGGCCCGAACCTGTCTAAACTCCTTGTCTCGTGTTCACCATCATATTCTTGGTTCCTACGCCCCCATAACAAATCTATCGAGGCCCCAAAACCTCGACACTGACGCGTCAGGTAGGGGGTGCGCTGGAATCCTCCGTCGAGTACGATGGACATCATCTACAGCAGCGAGTTTCGTCGAGTGCGTCATGGCGGCTGCTAAGGCGCTACTGTCCTCTCGCGAAACAAGCTGACGACTCGGCGAATTGCTGGACAAAGGCTGTGCAGCAATATGGCATCAAGTCCCGAGGCCATAACGTGCCATGGATTGCTGCGGTGTCCTCAGAAGACCAACTCGTCGAGTTCATCTACGGAGTAGAATCGACCCTGGTTCCGTGAGCAACTAGGAATCCAAGAAGCTCACGCCTGCCGATCAGGGAAGCTTCCTTCCTTTTTATTCCTGCTTTTGTTATTTTATTCCTAATCAATCTACTCGTCGGAGTAGTTCATGTCCTTACGGGATGTTTTCTTTGGCATGAGCAAAAACCAGACATCGCTGAGCTTCGTCGAGTTCGTCAAGATGGTGGCTATGGAGCTGCTGTCCTCTCGCCGACAAGATGGTGACTCGAGACAGGCCGCGATTCTCTTCATCAAGTCCCGACGAGGCGCGCTCTGTTGATCTCGATCCATCGTCAACTGCTGCAACAAGTCGTTCAGTCAGCGACTCGACGACGTTGGCGTGCAAGCAGAGACGGAGTCTCAGTCGGACCCGGAGCCAAACTTTCCATCAGGGCAGAGTTCAAGTCGGAAACCACAGCTGATGGGGAAATCCGTCCCAAGGACGACACGGTTCCATCCAGCTCAAGTCCCGAGCTTGCTTCAAGTCCCCAGGCAAGAAAGGCTGTATGTTACTACTCCGGATACGTGAGCAAATCACCATACTGCTAACAGGGAAGATTTGTTCCTTCTTTATTTTTGATTTCTTTATTGCTAATGCTAATCAATCTAATCTCCTCACGAGATGATGTATGGCTTGAGAATTAATCTCACGTATTAGTACTCCTCTTTTTCTGCATGTACTGATGCGCATTATCGTGAAGGCGGGGGCTGATTCACGACCCGGTGGCGTTTCCTCGGTACCGCCACCGGCCACGGCGGCCACGAGAACCATGCGGCGTACGCGACATCTACTCGGAACATCCATCGGCCACGGTCTACGCACTTGGCGTATGTGGGCGTCTATTTGACGGCGTAGGACGACGACGGCCATCTGGCCACGGTGGTCACCCGACACACGGCGGTGACGATCACTCGGCCACGATGTTCACGGCAACTATGTACATCGGCGTCTACTCGGCGGCGTAAGACGATGGCCGTCCGGTCACGACGGTCACCCGAGGGACGACGGTGATCACTCGGCGAACTACGGAGGTGTCGGCCTGAATCAATGGGCTTACGTCGGTGCTGCCTTCACGTCAAGACCGAGGCTAGACTTCGTCGTTGGCTACAGTGGGGGCTCCTTGGTCAGTTGGCTAGCAGCGATCACTCTGCCCCGATGGGCGCAGAGCGTAGCAACGGCCCGATCAGTCGGGCACGGCGGCACTCGCCGTACGTCGCGTCATGCAGCACCAGAGCCTGATTGAGGGAAGACACTTTCCTTCATATGCTCATCACGTGATGCTTTCTTCATATGCTTTCTTTGATTATTATTAACTAATCAAGTTAATCATTCATTCATCACGTGATGCTCCACTTTCTCCATGTTTTTGCATGAGTTACTTGGAGCTGTGCGGGCTACTATACGACTGCTCGGCGGCGGTGATCACTCAACCATGGTGTCATGACGATGACTCAGCCATGGCGATGGCCACTCGGCGTACGGCAACAACCACTCGGCCACCCTGTTTGATGATTAAGCATCATGTGCCTGGGGGCTTTTTGAGCACGCACCTTCTATCAAAAAGGGACACTTACGTTCCCCCGCCGACTGAACCTTCAGAGCCGCAGCCTGATGCTTTAAAAGCCATGGTTGTAGACAACACCGAGCATCTGGAAGAAGACGACTGACGGCTGTCTTACATCAACTTCCTTGTACACGGCAACCTTCTATGGTCAGCAAATTCTCAGGACATTCACTCGGGCGTTGCGGCAATCACGCAACCTCGCGTGCTTTAGTCGGCAAAGCCTATTGGCGGGGTTTCTATTGACTCACCACCATCTCGAATGCTGAGCACCTCTTTCGACATGCAAGGGTTATCAGTACTATGCCCGACAGATACACATGCCGGACTTCATAATATTGATCATATGGATTTCTAATGGATTTCTCAGTAGCGGCAATCTGAATTTTCCAATTTTGGCCAGCCGGATTTCATAATTGGCCATCTGGTTTTCTAAGTATTGGCTATCTGGATTTCTCAAAAATATCGGCCGTCTGGATTTCTCAACGTTAATGGCCTTCTGGGAGCTCTAAACACCACTTCTGAGTATTACTCTGCTTCTGGACTTCTATTTATTTGGATTTCTGGAACCTGGATGTTCTACTTCTGGAATTCTGGGATATTCAATTATGGTATTCATTACTTCCCATATTCATCTCCGAAGAGTATTGACTTAATGGGACATTTATCTCTGGATTTTCTTTGATCAAATGGAGATATTTAGTACTTCTGCTGGTTAAATTGCACAAGACTGCCGGTTGCAATCTATTTATCTCTGGATTATCTTGTTGACGCAATTTCGGTGGAGTACAGCTAGTCAGCTGCAATCTATCCTATATACAGGATGACATCTCATGCGCTTCTATCTTCACCACGGCATCAACTTTATTTTCTGAAATCAGCAGCTTCAGTATTTTAGATACACTGCAATCAATACGGCGTATGCATGCTCATCAGCTCTATATTGGTTTTCTCAAATCAGCAACTTCATAATTGGCTTTCTGGAAGTATCAACTCCAAAACAGCTACGCCTAACAGAAACTTTCTGTCCTTACTTATGTCATCTACATTATTTTATTCCTTAGCCGTCATTTGCTTATTACAGATTACATATCTTGTATATATTTTGCATGCACCAATTGTTTCCATGAGAACAGGTGTGTGATGACTATTCGGCAATGGTCGCCTCTCGGCCACTTTTGAGAACAGGTGTGTGGCGATCACTCCGCCAAGACAGCACTCGGCCTTGGCGTTGGTCACTCCGCCAAGACAGCCACTCAGCTACGGCATTGATCACTCCGCCAGGACAGCCAGCAGGCCACGGCACAACCACTCGCCACAACAGTTTCTTTGGCTCCACGACAAACGACACAGCTTATCAAACAAGCTAAGTTACTTATTTAAATTTTCATCATATTTCAAGTGCTTTTACACTTGTTCCATTATTTATCCGAGTGCTTACCACTCCTCATTTTTATGTGCCTTCACATAAATCAAATATCATTTTCCCCCTTTAATCATTCTTGGCTCTGTACCCAATAACATACTTATTGCCTACAGAGCCGGGGGCTACATAAACATCATGAGTTATGTCTTGAGTATCTCTTGCCGACTAAGTAAGCCTTGTCTGCTCTGATTGTGAAGCTCTTGCTCGTTCATGCCGTCGTCTCCCTAAACGTGTGCTGACCCAGTGTCCCACATCCTACAGGGCCGGCTGAGTCCAAAGAGTGCATAAACATAAGGCGACAACCGGTCTCTGAAAACAGTCAAAGAGGCTCATTTGACAAACACTCACTCTTTTAATCTTACGACTTATGTCAATTTTGTAGACTTCTGTACGCCATCACTTGGCTATCAGAGTTGAAAAAAACCGGCTGAGCCGATACACACCAAATAATCATGATGACTAAAATCAACCTCGTGTTGCGGACATATATTTGATTATATTTTTACAGATTACTACATAATCTATTACTGTGTTTTATCTACAGGAATTTATCACACAAGTCTCTCCAGGTTCACGAGCGTATTTTCTACTCTCGGGGGCTTGACGCCACTCGAGAATCACTAATCTCATGGATTTCTTCAAGTCCTTTACAAACTCCCTGCTACAACAGGACTCGGGAAGCGCATCTGCTGTATCAATGAGGCAACGTGTTTAACATAAACACACATATGCAGGAGCTTGCGTCCGCCACCACAGAAGCATCGATGAAACCTCCATACTAAGCACATACTAGTCCTTTACCTGGACTAATGAAGTGACTCATTCCAAGAATCAAGCTTACTGCGTCACTCAACAAAGTCATCGCGTCAAGCACCACGCATCGCTCCAAGAGAGCAGAGAGATCGTTAGTGCTGCTGTTCAACGAGCTTGCCGTGCCAAGCACTGCTCGAGCTACTAGCTCACAGGCTGCACGCTCCTCGAGTTCCTCATCCTTCAACTCGTCGCGATCACGCACCGCCATCTGACTGGAGCACATCAGGGTCATGGACCAACATCTTCCCCGCCGTTAGGCTCGAGCTGGCCTCGGTCGCGCACTACCGCCTGTCTTGCCTTATGGCTCGAGCTCGTCATGGTCGTGTCGTCGTCTGCCTCGCCGCACAGCCTGGGCTTGCCTCGCGTCACGACAGTACAAGCTCTCGCCTCGTCATCGTCGCCGAGATATGTCCAGCTACAAACTGAGTACTCACTCAGATCGCTACCAGCCGGCTGCAGCTGCCTGGCTAGAATTACTTGGCTACATCTTCTTCGCTGATTATTTCACTCGGCTACATCTTCTTCGCTGATTATTTTACTCGGCTACATCTTCTTCGCTGATTATTTCACTCGGCTACATATTGGCTCGAGCTGGCCATGGTTGCGCACTACCGTCCATCTCGCCGTATGGCTCGAGTTCGGCGTGGTCGTATCGTCGTCGGTCTCACCGTGCGGCCCAAGTTCACCATGGTTACAAAGCACTGTCTACCTCGCCACATGGCCGGAGCTCGCCTCACGTCGCCTCACCCCCATATGTGGAGCTTGCCTCTGCCATCACGGCTCGAGTTTTCCTCGCCGTGCTGCGGCTTACCATGCCGCCGTGTCAAGAGCACACATCGTCGGTGCAGCCAGAGTCTCCTCGTCGCTGGACCACACACTACTCCCTCACTGCGCGGCTGGGATTACACCGAGCATGCATGTTATTAAACAATGCAAGGCATCGATCATCACGCTCTGACCTCTAAAGACAATATCACAACTACTCTGCCAAGATCAGTCCACTGCCAGGCCTGCTCCAGATTACTCGGCCAATTACTTGGTTAGAGTATATCACTCAGCTCTACGGCCAGAGCAAAAGTTTCTTCATGTCCTTGACCAATACTTAGTCGGACAATTACATAATCACTCGGATGGGTGGTTCCCTGGGTTCTTTGTCCTCCTCGAACTTGTCAAGAATGTGCATTATTGGAGTATACACTTAATCTCTCAGATTATTTGTATGACACTCTGTTATTTTTCAGTCTAACAGTACATATTTCAGTCTGTGTGTCTCTAGTTTTTTTGAGTCTGCACATAATTACACTAATTATCCACATACTCGGGGGCTAGTCCACGTGGACTCACCTGCGTGAGTTCCACTAAAATTCAAAACAACTGTACTATCAGTAATCTTAATGCTTCTAGTTTCTTTTGAGTCTGCACATAATCATACTGATTATCCACAGACTCGGGGGCTAGTCCACGTGGACTCACTTGCGTGAGTTCCACTATTTACTTGGCAAACTTGCCAGGCACACAGGTTGTCTTATATCCTTGACTTTATCAGTCGGATAGTACCTACAATTTATCCTCTTCTGTTTTCTCAATTGTTTTCGTTGAGGGACAGCTTGGGGGCTACGGGTTGTAATCATCCCTGGCTAATCTAAGCTGGATGGACCTAGACACCAGTCTGGAATGATAAGTTCTTGGCTGAGACTCACTATGATCTCCTGTTTTAATTGCCTTGTGCGCAGGAAAATGTGAGTTCCTTATATAATGGATGTTACTTTTCAACACATCAGTATGATGCACTGATCGTACATTCATTCACATGGGTCAGGATCATATTTCTTGATTCAGGCTTACTTAGAGTTTCTGTACAATTCTACGAATTACACAGTAACTCGGGGGCTACATCAGTATAATGCACTGATCGTGCATTCATAATTTATCAAACTTGTAAGCATGCTTTTCAGCCTAGGCCGACTCAGTCAATTGGGTACTATTCACATAGTATGCTTTCAGCCCTAGCCGACAGACTCAGATGCTGACTTTATTTTCAACCTTAGATCAAGATCGTATTTCTTGATTCAGGCTAACTTTAGAGTTTCTGTACAATTCTACGAATTACACAGTAACTCGGGGGGCTACATCAGTATGATGCACTGATCGTGCATTCATAATTTTCAAATTTGTAGGTATGCTTTACAGCCTAGGCCAACTCAGTCAGTTGGGTACTATCTTCATAGTATGCTTTCAGCCCTAGCCGACAGACTCGGATGCTGACTTTATTCAAATCTCCTCTATGGACTTAATCAGCTCTAAGAGCTGAGTGTTGTTCTACACACGGCATTTTCATACAAATTGACTTCAACAAGCATTCATCCAATTTTCTGACATCATTCAAAGTTGGGTGCCTACTGACAGCATGCCTAATTCAAAGCCCTGTTAGTCTTGGTCCACCCAAGGTCAAGTACCTCAAACTTGATTCAGGTCAAGTCCTTTTTAATTTCTCAATATCACTTGAGATCAATTCTTGCATGGAGAGAAGACTAGCCGGAAGCAATCTACTGGATCAATCAAAAAGCACTTGGGGGCTACTGTCGTTACCATGACCCCCGGGTACCCTCAAGACCAAAGGGCCGAGTAACCTGACAAGGGTAGTCGGACCAGCCCAGAAGGGGCCGAGTAGCCCACGATGCAAAGATGGAAGGTTCTACTACTCGGCGTGACCTAGAAGGGCTTCTTGACTTATACTCCAAGTAATTCCATGTTGTAACCGACTAGGATACTTTCCATGTAACCCTGTACCCCCGGACATATAAGGGGGGCAGGGATCCTCTCTCAAACATACGCAATACAGACCACCCTATACAGGACGTATAGTTATTATCCTCCGGGAGGCTCGAACCTGTCTAAACTCCTTGTCTCGTGTTCACCATCGTATTCTTGGTTCCTGCGCCCCCATAACAAATCTATCGAGGCCCTAAAACCTCGACACGATGGTTATTTGACTTCACAAAATTAGATATGTAGTAGAGTGCCCTTTACAAATTCCGCAGGTGCCAAGAGTTTTATAGTTGAAAATGAATAAATGACTACAGAAAAGCGGCACTTTCTTGGGAATAATTGTGCTACTTTTTTCTTTTTGCATGTGCAAATTGACCATAGTCTTGATATTGTTATAGCCCCTTAGCAATCAAAATAATATGTTGAATCTCTATGGATTATTGTTTGAGGCATGACTCTTGATATATGTGCCCTCAAATCAAATAGGAGAGCTTGTACCTCAAATCATTAGAGCCCAATAAATCAAATGGGCTTTAGTAGGGTCCCAATCATGGGCCAAATGCCTGGGTCACATGATATATTAAATGTTTTAAGTTAAGATGATGGGTGGATCAATGGAGGCGTAGTTGTGGTGTGATGAAAGTAACTTCATGAAATAGGATGCGAGCTACATTGATACTTAGTCCTGTTGTGTACCTATTTAGATTGAGTTTGACTTCTGTGTAAGTCCCTAGTTGGTGTACAACTACAAAGGGCCTCTTCGGCAACTGGCAGCCAGATCTTTTGCTGATCCGCGGCGGGCGGCCCTCATGACTGTCATTTGTTGTGATGGTCTGGCGCTGGCGAGCCTTCTTCACGTTTTGCATGGTGATGTGTGGCAATTTCTGGCGATGTTATAGGCATCGTATCCTGGCTGGGGATGTCATTGGAGTGTCGGCTTCATGCTCGGATGCTCGATGCCTTTTTTCAATGGTCTTGTCAGAGCACTTGTGGGTCTTGGTCTTCAGCAGCTATCAACAACTTTGGTACTGGTATATGTTGGCTATTAAAGTGGCAATTCTAGGCGCGGACATGCTGGCGTCTGATATACATCTACTAAGCTGAATCAATCCAGGTACGTAGGATCTATTTTTGTGCTGATCAATGCTGGTGAACCTCCAGTCTCGCAAAAAAAAAATGCTGGTGAACCTCCGGGACAGCTGAGGTCAGAAGTGGTGTGCCGGTAGATCCACACCAGCTAAATTGATATGCGTGGAGATCGTTGACTTTTGACGGTAGCGACTCAGGGTGGCTGCTTTGGACGTGACTGGTGGTCACAATGGCTTAGCGATAAGCGGGATGAGAAGAAGACGTTCGATCTACGACTCAACATCAGCTGAGATATTGGGTATGGTAGTGTTCAAGAATACGGTGATCCCTTTTAAGCCTCTACTGCGATTTGCTTAGGAGAAGGATGATTTGTGGTGCCAATGAGACGTCTCTTTCTCTGTGGTGAAGGTGACTATTCGATCCGATCCTCTTTTATGCTCAGTGTGGCCCGAGGAGAGGTAGTTTCTTTGGATGTTAATAGTTTTTTAGCTGCAACAGAGTGTGTGTTTCCTTTTGGCTCCTTTATTCCTAGCATGTGTGCAATTTAAAATGGAGTTTCTTTTTTTCTGTAATCTTTAAGGCTACCTACATGCATCGTTTTGATATAAAGGCTGTAATATCAATATATTACCCCTTCTAAAAAAAAGATGCATCATGGTCCAATTGAAAATTAAATATGGAATGATTCATAATAAGAGTAACCCAGTACAAAAATCAGTACGTCCTCAAATAGGAGGGAACAAATATATGTGAAGTGAAGCCAGTGCAAACTTAGTTCGGCGACAAAATATGGAAGAAGTTCCTTCAAAAAAAAAAAATAAAAAAAAATATGGAAGAAACCTGACCCGATAAAGCAAAAGAAACCTAGTATGGTCGAATACATAGAATTTATAACCAGAATCATGTCAGAAACATTCAAATTAATGTCACAAAATATTAGAAAATGAAGAAATTTTTAAGGAATTCTGAAAGCTTCCACATGATTCTGGTTGTAAATTCCAAGTAAACTCATTAAATAAAAGTAGCCCAATACAGAAAAAAAACACTATAGGATCAAATAGGAGAGAACAAATATATGCGAATCCCGTGCAAACTTAGTTCGGCGACAAGAGATAGAAGAAACCAGACCCAACTAAGAAAAAGAAACCTAGTATGGTAAAATACATACTTGGAATTTGCTGAAAGAATCATGTCAGAAACATTCACATTAATGTCACAAAATATTAGAAATGAAGAAATTCCTAAGGATTCCTGAAAGCTTCCACATGATATTTTAAAATACCAAATAATATTGTAATACTTATTTAATATTTATGAAATAATGAATGACCTTGAACGAGGCCTTATCACTACACCAATAAATAAAATGGATAACATACAAGCTCTAGGTTCATTTTTTTTAGAGCAAAGGGAGATTTTAATCACCCCGACCTGTGCTGAGGCCAGACAGCATACAGAGTCTTGTTACAAGGCAAAAGGAAAAAAGAAGAAGAAAAAAATCACGCTATGAGTCAATCGTCCCTACTACTTTGACAGCTTCCGTTCCTCGCCTCTCCTTACTGATCCGCGCCCCATCCGTCTCCGCGTGGCTCCATCTGCTTCGTTTCTTCTGCAGTCGTATAGCGAGTAAACCTGCAAGAATATACTCCAAAGTTCCAAACAATGCAAAAGTCGGTATTGACATGCCATATTATGCAATCTATTCCCAAATTCTCTAATGTCGATAATTCAGGCTCGTTTATTATTTCCCAGTTGAAGTCGAGAAATCAAAGAGGTACCCGAGAAAACCAGTTGTCGGGTTAACTACTTATTGCTCGACTCGGCTATACACTCCAGCCCACAACTGATGTACCGACAATGGACCTAAAAACACTCGGCCTCGATCTGGTGTTTCCAGGCTTCCAATCCTCCTTTATTCATGCGCACACCGCCGAAGGCAGCCACCCGTGTGCCATCACCATAGTTCTCTCCATCATTTCCGTGGCGAAGAAGCCTCCGTCGTCGTGGCGAAGAAGCCACCATGCGCCATCATCATAGTTCTCTCCATCATGTCCATCATAGATTCATAGTTCTCTTGACCGCTAATACATGTCCTCAGTCGATGGTCGTCTGCCGCCGACGAGGAGTACGCGACGCAAAACACTTCTGCAGCCGCTGTAAACAATGACAGCACGCGGATCGGGAGCCTGAGCTCTTATCATGCTCTCCAAGGTCGGCGGCGGAGGCGGAGCCTACAGCACCGTATGGAGAGCAGCGTACCAACCCTGGTGTTGTGCACCGCGACCTTAAGCCCGGGAATGTCCTCGTCTCGTCGGAAAGGGCGATGGCTGCCTCAAGATCGGCGAGTGCGACCTCGGTGTCGACGCGCGGCTCGATGGCATGCTGCGGTACATGGCCCCCGATTTAGGTGCTTCTGCGAGAGGAATGTGGCACGCCGGTGGACTTGTGGTCGTTGGGGTGTGTCATGGCGGAGGTCGCCACCGAATAGCCCGTTTTCAAGGACCAAGACGATAACGAGTACATACAGCGGAGCGAGATCGTGTACCACCTGGGAATCCATGATCTCCAAACGTAAAATATAATTCCTGACTTCGTCATGGCAAAAAAAATAAAATCCTGACAGTATATGCTTCTTTGCTAAATCAGAATTACTCATGTGTTGCTTTTCAATATTCCCTTTAGCGACTTGAAAGCGTTATCAACATTCCACCAAAATTCCACCAAGACCTCAATGGTGGTATGTCCATGTTACTCCATCCGGTTTTAAATTGTTGACACCATTGAATTTTTTCATTACATTTGACCATTCGTCTTATTCAAAATATTAGGTTAAACATGCAAAATTATAAAGTATATCTCAACTTTCAATAATGAAAAAACAAATCATAGCAAAAAATTTGATAGTTTTTGAAAATTTTTGAATAAGACAAATAGTCAAACATAACAAAAAAAGTCAACTGTGTCAACAATTTAAAACTAGAGAGAGTATTCTTTTTAAATTTATTTGAAAACACTATTAACACTCGGCATTTTCGTCGAAAAGCAAAACATGATTTGAAGATTTAGTTGGATGGGATAAAAGATAAAGCTTCACTCACTGGCCCGGTTGAGGAAGCGTGTCCTCACTTGACATAGGGCTCTTCGATCAACAAAATGCACCGGCACCCCGTTGCGTGAGAAGATATGTAATGAATTACACTATGGGACGTGCCGCAACAACACCTAGTTTAATTTAGCGCAAGCCTCGTCTTTGTTATATTAGCAGCTAGAACTCTGGAAGCAAAAGAAGTAAAGGCTATTTAAAAAAATAAATAAAGGGATTTTTTTCAGCTAGACTTGAGTATAGGTGAGGTGCAGCAGGTCTGGCCCGTTCATGTTGCAAATGAATGGCTCAGATAGACCTCTCGTGCCATGTACGTCTCATATCTATTTAGTCAAGAAAACCCTTACTGTAACACTTTAGTGTGACTTTTTCAGGTTTAGCACCGCTATCGTCATAGAACAAACATTGTGAAATTATTACAAAGGGGTACAATACAAAGATGCAAACAAGGGAACGATGACATCTGCGACATGGAATGACTATCTAGTGACGTCTAGAGTTTGCATTTGTGATTTATCTAGTCAATAAAATGTCCAAGTTGAGAAGGGATTGATGTTGTGACATATGGAAAGGATTAGGGGTGGAAAGTGGATGCGGATAATCCGTATTATTCGATATTCGTATCCGATGAAATGCAAATGTAGTACGAAACTTGCCATTCGATTAATATTTTTACACTATTTGAATTCGTATTCGAATTCGATTAGAAAATATGGATGTGGATATGGTTTGAGGTTTTGACATCAGATATTCGACATATCCGCATTCGTATTCGTATCCGCTACTATATTATAAATATACATATATTATATAAAAAATATTATAAAATTGATTCAATTTTGATATGAACTAGTGTAGATCATGTGAAATAATTCTATTAAAGATACTTTAGAGAGAAAAAATATAGTAGTTGTCTTAACAACAAAGAAATTAGATGTATTCGTATCCGTCCGAATTATAGAGACATTCGTTTTTGTATTCGCATTCGTTTAATATTCGATCTGTATTCGTATTCGAAAACATTCGTATTCGTATCCATATTCGTTTATAAATATGGATATGGATGTGGGAAAGGCACTATCCGATTCGTATTCGATCCGTTTCCACCCTTAGAAAGGATGCAACCACAACCTAGATTATAAGTTTTGGATATGGCAAATTTTAGGACATTGCTATTTTTAAGCGACTTTCCTATGATATGTTAATCAAGGAAACACAGTTGGAGATAGAAAATATATTTTGAAGGATAAAGAATGCTTTATAAATGTCTTGTACACCTATTCTTAAAATGCTGCATCCTCCACTATTCTTGTTCACAAAGAGAATTGTCATCTCATCATTTATGACTTCTATCTTGATACATATTGCCACTAGAAGAGACAAACCTCAATGAGGCTCTCAACTATATCTCTATGCAAATTCTATGGGGAAAAGATTGTAACACAGGCATAGTCTTCACCCTAATGTTTGTGAATAGAATTTATGGTCCTCTTTGCTGGAACAAGTTCTAGCCGCAATGATGCTATACAAGCCCTATCATAAGTCTTATAGAATTCTCAAGGAAAATAAGAATATCACAAATATGCTAATAGAAAGTATATGCAATCTAACTAAATTCCTTCATTTGTGTAGAGAAATCACTGAGCTCAATCGGTAGAATCCTAAGGATCATATTTTGCCTAGTGAAATCTAGAAGGGTCTCGTATCTAGATTTGGAACTGTGCATTAGCATCTACTTTTGGAATTTATTTTGTATCTCTCACATCCACGCTCCGTTACAGTGAAATAATAATATTTTTATACTGAAACTCTCACAGAACGTCTTGGATTTCGCTTTTTAATATCGATGTTGATTAATTATGGTTTTGTTGTCCTAAGGAAACTTCTTGGTTCTATAATCATAATTATTTACTTGATATTTGTCACAAAATCAATTAAAAGGGTTAGCCAGTTATAAAAGAACTTATTATATGTGAATTTATGATAAATGTTTTCATATTTATGAGACATTTCAACACAATTATTAGGGACAAGAAAATTTACAATACACTTTGTGTAAATCAGTAGTTGCATGGCCACTTTGTGAAATGTTTGATTCCAAGTAAAAAACTTATTCTTCAAGTTAACCATTTTGGATACCGATGTCAGCTGGGAGCTCGGCTAGGATGGAGCCAAATCCCTACGTGTTGAGCCGCCCTTGTAGCCTTTAGAGCCGACGCTCCAGCGCATCGCATGGTATGGTGTGAGCTCGATGATGCCTGCGACGAGTAGACATATTTCTCTCATCATGCCGGCTAGTCCAAAGTTGAATACTTAGCTATTCACGGTGATGTGTGGAACTTTGAACTTGGCGTAGCTATTATTGCTTGCTGGGAGGTGCCAAAAGCGATTATCCTACTTCCAAAATTTCGCTAAACATCTCCGACCTCCTGGTTCCCGGGGACCTGATCCGTGGACCCGAGGAAGAAAGCTCCGGCGCATGGTAGGTCAAGGCCAGCCACGAGTAGCGGTCCTCCTTCTCCGTCTGAAACTCCGCCTCTGACATGTGTCGAAGCCACAGATCGTGCACGTCACCAACTCCGGCTTCTCCTCCTTGCTCTCGTCAGTGACGGAAATGAGCTCGCTCGACGTTCGCCTCCGGCTCGACATCTCGCAACAGCACGCTTGCGCCCTGTGCCCACAGCACGACGCCGAGGAGCGACGCCATGATGTCGCACACCTTGAGCCCGCGGTAAACGGGCGGCCCGGCCTGGCGGTGTGTCACGGCATGCTCGGGTGACGTCTGATACTCTGAAGACCAACCACAGGCCACGGGCCTTGTAAGCATGTGTGAGTGGGTTTGCTGGCCCATGGGCCTTATAATAGGATAGACTCAAGACTGAACGATGTTGCGGCAGGCATATAAGCTCTGCCGGGTGGTGGTGGGCGCGACATCGATGATGATAACCAAACTTATCTCTTACCTCTCCCAAGTTTCCTTCCTTACCAATCTGAATCTCTGCTGTTCTTCCTCCTTCCTACCCCAACTACCCAAATTCCTCCCTATCCAGTGAGAATTATCATAACATTTGGTATCCAGAGCCACCACCTCCTTCCGACCTGGCGCCGAAGAAGAAGGTGTCGCAGTTTGAAGCAAGGATGGATGCAGCTATGGCAAAGACCGAAGAACAGAACCAAGGGCTGGAAGCGTTGATGAAGCAATTGATCGACGACTCGGCGAAACAGCAGATGGCAATGTCGAAGATCGAGAGCACGCTCCAGGTGATGAAGAACTCCGCCGCGACGGTGTCCCTGCAGATCGAGGCGTTGGAGAGGAAAGGAGCCACACCACCTCCACCACCCCCTCCGCCTCCACCGCTGCCGGTCAAGCCGGCAGGACCTCTACCTCCGTTGCGAATCAACTCTGGCAGGTCATCTCCACCAACTCTGGATCAGAAGATGGACACTGCTGCAGTGGCCCATGGTCACCGTGTTGACCACAAGAACCGGGGTGCTACTGATGGGATACTTGGTGTACCCCAGCTAGCCCCGGAGATGGGTACGTCTCGCTCTGCCCCGACTACTCCTAATTTCCACACGGATCCAGTGTTTGCTAAGTACTTTGAGCCTGATCCGAGTCCTGTTTAATCTCACCAAACCCATGAGCCTCAAGTCCCAAACCCAGTGTCTCACAAGAACCTTCCTAAGTTGGATTTTCCGAAATTCAATGGGGATAATCCAAAAATCTGCAGAAAGTGTGAGGTGTATTTTGAGGTGTTCACTGTTCCTGTTGCTCTTCGTACTCGTTTTGCTACTCTAAATTTTGTTGATAAGGCTGCCTTGTGGTTGCAAACGGTGGAAACTCAAGGTAGGATAGAAGAGTGGGAATCCTTGTGCGAGTTAGTGTTTAGCAGATGGGGGAGACCAACATG
>RWGY01000015.1:0-20429 GCA_007726485.1 Eragrostis curvula
ATTAATGGCTCAGAGAGTTAACAAGATTAGGTTAGAGCATCTCCAACTGTTATGTATAAGCAGTTTTTAAACCTTAATTTATGGCGCAATCAACAAATGCCTCCCTCCAACAACAAATGCCTCCCTCCAACAGTTATCTAAACACGCTCTCTATATTTAGCTTTGTTATATTTCCCCCTATCCAATCCCTACATTTGTTGATGTATTAGGCACTCCCAAGTCCCAATTCACTCAGTCCCATAACACAATCTCACAAAAAGTGACGTGGCAAACTAAAAATTGGGAATTGTTAGAGGTGGCAAGTTTTATTACTACCAAAAGTATTTTAAAAACTCTCCAAATCAAGATTTAAGGAGTGTATTTTTTATAACTTTGGAGATGCTTAGGACGAGGTGATTTTATTCTAACCAATATTGTAAGTCCACTCTAAGTGAGACAAGCATGACAGGTCCGGTTATCACAATGAATAAAGGGATGCTATAGATATGTGACCGACAGTCTGACGTCTATCTGTTACTCTATATGATGAGCTCTTCATCCTGCCTTCGCTTACTATCAAGCCGGATGCGTCTCTTACTCTGGTCCTCATCATGGGGCACATATTATTACCAATTTACTATATGTACCATTTACCTGTGAACCTGGTGCTTTTGAGACATGCATATAATAAGACATGTGCCATTTTTTTGGGGGGGTTGAATCTGTCCCAGTTTTTCTCAGCGTAGCAAGGGTGTGGAAGTTACAGTATGTTAGCATTTGCTCAATATTTTTGGCAGGCATGCACATGAATATATCTAATCTTCTAAGTAATGCTCAACAAAGTTGTGGCTCGAAAAAGCTCAACATAGATGGCATTACTGTGTACCCACGCGATGTGGATGAAGTGCCTTATTTAATTCGCGATCACTGCTCACTACGGGAAACCCGACATTTGCTGAGTGTCGAGGTTTTTGCCGAGTGTATTTTTTCGGGCACTCGGCAAACAAGATCTTTGCCGAGTGCCTAAAAAAACACTCGGCAAAGATTTCTTTGCCGAGTGCAAAAACAAAACACTCGGCAAAGATGGGTTTGCCGAGTGCAAAAACAAAACACTCGGCAAAGATTTCTTTGCCGAGTGCAAAAACAAAACACTCGGCAAAGATGGGTTTGCCGAGTGTTTTTTTAACACTCGGCAAAGATTAAAAACTTTGCCGAGTGTCCCACCTTGACACTCGGCAAAGATGGGTCTTTGCCGAGTGCATTTGCCGAGTGTTTTCCCTATTACACTCGGCAAATAAAATTTCAATTGATTTTTTGATGTATTAAATTAATTCAAATCAAAATATTTTAAACTACAAAGTTGTATAACTTCTTAAGATCTACACTTTTTATTTTGTTCATTTCTTCGTTCGACAAAAAGCTATAAAATTTATTCACAATATCTATGTCTCCTATATAGTTTCATGAAACTATAAAAGGGATATATAACATTTGTGAACAATATTACTATCACTATGTCGGATGAATAAATAACCAAAATAAAAGTTGTAGATCCTCAGAAGTTATGAAACTTTGTAGTTCAACACTTTTTAATTTGAATTAATTTTGCTAATGAAATAGAGGTTTGAATTTTCTTAAATTTGAATTTTGAATTTTTCAAACGACCATAGACGGAGAAATGACCAAAATGAAAGTTGTAGACCTCGAAAAGTTATGAAACTTCATAGTTGACAACTTCTTTATTTGAAATCATCTTGTCAACGGAAACTTAGTTTGAAAGAGTTAAAATTTGAAATTCAAAATTTACAAATGACCTCAAATGGTAAAACGACCAAAATAAAAGTTGTAGACCTCGAAAATTTATGAAACTTCGTAGTTGACAACGTTTTGATTTGAATTCATTTAGGTCTTCAAATAATCAATTGACACTCAGTTTAGTGTAATATGTTTAGAATCAAAAGGGAATATGAGCACATGTGATGCTGTGGTGTAGTGGTAGGGAGAGTTTCACGCGAAGGAGAGGTCATAGATTAGAATCTCACCACACGCGAAGTGTGCAAAAAATACTGCGACTTGTCAGTTGATGAATTGGAACTTGTGGCTAGCCGGTGGGGCCCTTCCCTTATTAAAAAAAATATTTTTGCTATTTTTTCCGGATGTTTTTTGAATTTAAATTTTACCGAGTGTGCCGAGTGCCCGACAGAAAGCACTCGGCAAAGATTCCTTTGCCGACCAGAATTTGCCGAGTGCTATTTGCCGAGTGTAAACACTCGGCAAACCCTTTGCCGAGTGCATCTAACACTCGACAAACTACAGATTTCCCGTAGTGGCTGTACATACAAAAATGACGCCCAAGAGGCTAGAGAGATTTTTGTATGTACAGCCACTACGGGAAATATTTTTGCTATTTTTTCCGGATGTTTTTTGAATTTAAATTTTGCCGAGTGTATGTCTTTGCCGAGTGTATTATAGCACTCGGCAAAGCCTTTGCCGAGTGTCCGACAGAAAGCACTCGGCAAAGATTCCTTTGCCGACCAGAATTTGCCAAGTGTTATTTGCTGAGTGTAAACACTCGGCAAACCCTTTGCCGAGTGCATCTAACACTCGGCAAACTACAGATTTCCCGTAGTGGCTGTACATACAAAAATGACGCCCAAGAGGCTAGAGAGATAGAAGAAAACCCTTCAAAACCCGAAAACCTTTATAAAATTGGGAATTGGATAGGCTACTCTAGCATGTTGCCCTCGAGACGCGTTGCCTTAAGAATCAGCTTGTGTGCCTGCAATATGCTGATGCTCGCTTTGGCGTGGACCATATATAGGATGGTCCAGAGCTAGGCTATGGCAAAGGACTTAGTGGCGCCCCAAGCCGCAGAAGAACCGAATTGTCTCTTGTCTGCAGATAACACGGCCCACATTGCAGCGACCAAAGATCAAGTCTCGTAAGATCGCGTGGTGGCCCACCTAACCGAAATTTGGCCAATCGCTGTCGTCTCATAGCCGAACCAGGATCCTAGGGGAGAAAGATAAGGGAACCGACATCATACAACCAACACTCACGGCGAACATATCTTATGTAGCACCTTGATATTACGACCGACCTACTATGAATATAGTAGGTCGTTGCAGCCTACGGAGTATACATACAAAGCTTGAAACAAGAATAGCACACTGTACCCACATGCGCGCGCCAATTACAACTTTAGAATTTGCACAAATGAACTTGTACTTGTGTGCGTTCTCTAGAAAAAAAAAGGCATAAAGGTCACACATCCAACATGTCTATTTTAACATGCATGTCTCCTATTTCTACGGGTGTTTGTGAACTGAGGCTGGTGGAGACACCAGAATGGGGTCTTTAGGAGTTTAATTAGGGTACAGAGTTTTTTAGGAACTACAACGAGCTTTGGGCTTACAAAAGGCTTGCAGGATCGGAGGTGAGCAGGGTTATCTGGTGTTCGGCGGCGCTAGACCCGCGGGCTGCAAAAGCGTACTGTGCCAACAGCGAAGGAACTCAAAATTAACAGACGAGTTAGTGACAGGAGGGCGACATCATTGGGTCTGCCGGTAGGGACACCACTGGTGACGGGTAGGCGGACGGTGAAGGGGAGGTCGACCTGCTGTTTCCACGTTGAAAAGGATATATGCCGTGAGAAAAGAACACTAGCCATGGGCGATGTAGATCAATTGATATGAACTGAGTTTTCATTTTTCAAACACAATCCCCTATTTTTAATTTGGGAATTAAAATATATGCATCTATTAAACCGTGTTGGAGATATGCACGATGGTAGCGCGTGACCCTAGTCAGAATTTTACACAACGTTACCCAATCAAAAAACACAAATGCCAACGAAACATAAGCTCACTGGTTTAATTTGTCGCGTCACTCCCACATTGATGCAATCACAAACGGGCAGAATCACGTACGCGGTATACTACGAGAATTTGCTTGGTTTGGAGCTATCCTGACTAGTAGTAGTATACTGGAGAGAAGTGTACGGAAGTAATCCACGCTTTTATCGCATCGGACATGGCTAGCTCTCCCAGTCACGTGACGTGGCAATGGCTGACTGGCTGCCTAAATTGCTTGGGGAATCAAATAATTGACCCGCGGCACACAGGAAGAATACCGTTGCGTACTGCTTCAAAATGGGAACCTCGCTACTTGGCTAGTTCTATAGATTCGATTTACACAGTGACACACAGGAAAAAAACATGAATTTCTCAATTCTTTTTATAGAAAGATTCTCCTCGTCTTCGGGTAGATAATTGGAACGCTTTACTTTTGAACCCTTTTTGTATTTTTTTTTCCAAAAACGTTCCTCAACCCAAACATATTCTAAAAGTAGGCCCTAAATCAAAAGGAAGTTGTCACGAGGAAGTTAACAACATTTACTGTGAACATTCTATCATCGTAGCGAACAGTGTGCTTTCATTTGGTTAGGTTTAATTCTTGTTGTTGGAATTTGTACATCTGAATTCAACTCTTGTAGTAACTAATTAGGTTTTCGGCAAGAGGACATGACCGACAATTTGTCTTTTGATGACACTGTTCTCATTTTTTAAGGTTTTTTTTTTTTTTGCAGTTGTTCAAAGCTCTCTCTCTCTCTCTCTCTCTCTCTCTCTCTCTCTCTCTCTCTCTCTAACCCAAAAATATATATAGGAAATAATAATAATAATTCACTAAAATACATGCAACAGCCCAACAGAATGGACTTTTCCTCTACTCGGCACGCGGCATATGCTGTTCATCGTTTGCTATATCTCCGATCCACTAAGCTGTTGTACAATGTGTGCCTCGAAGCCCTCGATCAATGGAGCAAGTGCTGAGCCGTGATCGTCATCGATCTAGTCTATCTCATCCTATCCATTGCGTCGGATGATGCGGCGCGTTCCCACGTAACCTGGATCACAAGTTGCCTATCGGTCGATCGACGCCGCGGGCAGCGCGACGTACGGCGGCGCCGGCGCTGCTAGATTTTGCGACGACGCCAGACGAGACAGACAGACAAAAACATGAGGACGGAGCGAGTCCCAGCAGCTGCTACTAGCTCGAAGCGAGTGGGAGAAGACAACGTGATATGGCGGCATGCATCATTGTATATTGGCAGCTTCTGTTGGCAAGCCAATCAGCCATCGGTGAGAGGGGTTGCAACTTGCAACTCACTCTGTGCGGCACTCGCAGGGCTGAACCATGCATGGAGCTGCTTGTACATCATGTGCCTGCGTGAAGAGATCGATGATCTCGCGCTGACAACCGGGCCCCACTGTAGGGTGGCTAGTCTGGTTTCTTGTCCAAAAAAAAAGAAAGGAAAAAGCGGGAGGCTCACAACAGATGCATTGATCGAGCTGGTTGAATTTAACAGCCTTTTCATGGTTCCTGGAGCTAGCTGAAGCTGATGGGGGCCAACTCGTCCTTTCACCCAGCGAAAGCGATCGGGACTGTTACTGGAATCTCAATAGATGGAAAACAAAAAGGTCCAAAACCCTTGCACAGTGACACTGAAACGTACCCATGCGGCCATGCATGCATTGCATGGCATGTCCATTTTTCTTGCGTAATAGCATTGCGTTTCGCATCTCAAGAAGTTTCTATTTCGAGCTGGCACATTGACGCGTTGTCCAGCGGAGGGGACAGGGCAAATCAAGAAGCACAGTAGTGCAAACAAAACGGTCTTCCTGAAAGGTCTAATCACTGAGAACAGTAATGTGAACAAGAAATATACACAATTAAAGGCACACATCACAACATGAGGACACAAGTAGTGATTGGTGACGGAAAGACCCCAAAAACCGTTACTGTGCTTTTGAAAAGGAGCTAGCTAGCATCGACAGACAACTCATCATCAGCGAGGGCCATACAAAAAAAGGGAACTGTGCATGCCCGTGGGTACAGCGTGCGGCGAGGCAGCGTGCTACAGATGGAATCGGTGGTACAAAATATCGATTCGTATCATCGGCAGAAATAGTTGATAGAGGCCGCGATTGTATCCACAACAGCGATCATCAAGTACAAACACTACTAATACGGGGTTAACGTAGGATGTTAGAAGTTAACATCAGCAATACACTTTCATTTCGGCCCACTATTCGCTCGTACCAGCTTTAGCAAAATCTTTTTATAGTCATGGTAGTAGCTTGTTGCTAATGGTTATGTCTTTTTAATTGAACTCAAACATTGAGGTTTTCTTTTTTGTCTTATTAATGTTTTCTTGAATGTATAGCTTTGTGACAACATAGAGGCTAGATGCAATAATTCAGAGTGAAAGTACTTTTTAACAATTCATCGTTCAGATAACTCCCGGCCGTAGAGGATGCTTGATGAAAAACTTCTTCCCTTATTTATAATCAAATATATAGAGTCAATTGTTGATTTTTTTTATCCATCTTATTTTATCCATCCTAATTTTATAGTCATCAGCTCAATAAATGTTAAAGCCTTATCTCCCTGATCTTTTTCTTTCCTAGATGTATCATCGAATTCTACACATATTAACTCTTTGCAAACCCTCAGGTTGAGCACGATGCTCCCAGTGCGTGTCATGACATTATTGTCAATATTTGCCGTGCATATTGTTAGTCTCAGTGTGACACACATTGTGCTAGTAGAATCGTAGCAAAAATTATGTGCTGCACCGCTTCTCAGTTTTCATTTTTCTTGCATGTGCATTCTCGATGACGAAGCGAGAATGTGTAAATAATGAACAGTACGGGTTACGTCTCAAAAGTAACGCGGAATACGGATGCCAGGCGCTATCCTTCCTCGTATCCATAGCAGAGGATGATGCGGCGCGATCAGGTGCGAATTTGGATCACAGGTTCCCCGTCGACGGTTTGCGCAGGGGGACGGAAACATGAGGACGGGATAGCCTCGTCTTGGAGGCCTCTAAGTCGGTCTACGTGGTCGCAGGCTCAAGCGGTGGTGAACGTCATTTTCGTGTCGGGGCAGCTCTTCCTCTTTATAGGTGGTTGGCTTGTGTAGGTTGTGCGTGTGCGCCTCATGTACCGCCATCTTTTTCGGTGTGTTAATTAGGGGGTCGTTGCTCTACTTGAGCGGCAACTCGTTGTGATGCTCTGACTTCTTTTTAATGAAATACATGCAATGCATGTTCTAAAAAAAAATAAGAACGGGATGGCAACAGTTCATTGCATTGCTTGCATCGGGTGATCTGTTATGTAGTGGAGTATACGGCAGTAGATGAGTGGCACCTTCTGTCGGCCGAGGCGAAGGGTGCGTGAGTGGTACAATATTGGCACCTCACTCTGCACTTGCACCTGCTGGTGGGCTGAACTTTCATGCCATCTATTTGCAGTCGTGTATAGAAAACAAAAATAGCTTTGCAGTGCCTATTCCATTTCGCGTAGAGATATTGCAGCAGACGCGTATGACGAGGTCCCATTGCGCCACCAGTGGCAAGATGAGCTGCGGAGCTGGCGAGCACCAGGCTGGTTTCTACTGAAACTGACAGTAAAGAAATTCAGCATTATGCAATTTTTTCATATTTCCCGGAAAATCGACGCTTCAAATATACCTCACTGTGGCACCGAAAACATATTGATGCATGGCTCCATTCGTCCCGCACTACACCAGCATTAGCATCACCGCATCGTAATGGAGACACAAAAACGACCAATCAACCAACCATTCGTTCCTCGGCTGTATCATCAGAAAACAGTAACGCGAACCAGAAACGCATCGGTATAGCAACACCTAAATTCGAGGACATACCAAGTGAAGGAAATAAAGAAGAACCCCACGATCGAGTGTTCATCATGGAGGCTCTAAACAGAGTGAGAGAGAACAGCGGCTGTACTGTGCGAAGGATACGTTTGGCTAAACGTGGTACTAAAACTAAAACACACGCCAGTTTCGTCATGTGCTCTCCTGGTCGGTGGTCGCGCGTCACCGCTCGGCGCGAGCGGCAGCCGGCAGGCGGGCCAGTGCCACCCGCCCGTACCGGCTCCGCATTATCCGTTCGTGGCCATCTCTCGGATGGGCCAGGCTTGCTTATCCGTTCGGTGCTACGAGCTGGACCGATAAATAATCACTTCAGCGACAGGCCGCAACCCGATAGCCCGCTCGAGCATCCGCGTCCCTCGGCCCACGCGATCGGTGGCCTCGCCGGCTCGCCGCCGCTCTGCTCTGCTGCCCCTTCGCCGAGCCCCGCAAAAGCCGAGGCGGAGCATCCGAACGTGATCACACGAGCGCCGGACGAATATGGAGTTCAGTGTTGGTGTTGGTGACGGCGTCAGGTCTACACGTGCTCCCAAATGTGAAATCCAAAGTAAACCTTCTTGTGTACCGCTGAAGTGGCAATCGCTGGAAGATTTACCTCCAGGTGTCTGTCACTCACCGCCTGCGCCTAGTTAGGTCATCCTACTCATTTACCACCCCAGCTTTGCACCCATGTAGGAGTATGATGTATCTCAGCCTGACTGCCTCTCAACCACAGCCGCCACGGCAGATGTAACCACGATTCTGACTTGTCGTAGGCCAGCAAAAAGCAAAGCTCAAAACCAAAGCCGCAGCCCACGTCCGATCCGGACGTTACACGCAAAGCATATGCCGATAAACACGACATAAAACACACACAAAAGCTTTATCCAATTGCGGGTGCCGGAGATGCCGGGACGGCTCCACTGCAGAGCTCCACAGACACCAGCTTGATGGCAAAATCCGCTTCCCTTCGGCTCCCATTTCGCGCCACGCGTGATCGCGCGTGCTCTCCGGCTCAAAGCGTATTCGCATTAGCGAATTTCTTTTACGAGATTTCCGCTTGGAAAAGCGAAAGCATCGAATATTTATATCCCCGCGAGTGGGATCCTTCTGATCTTGATGCAGGACGGTTGGATGGTGACAAGCAGTGCTCTTTAATCTTTGTGCGAAACCATTGGCCTGACGTGCTGATGGTTTTATTAAAATTTGTTTTGTTGTGGTTTCACCATCATACGATGCTTATTGAAGTGGGGAAGAGTTGCAGTCCTGCGGCTGCTGACTTGGTTTTATCAGGCAATTTTGATGTTGGTGGGCTAAGCTGGTCTCGTCTGTTGTTGCATACTCCTTCCGTTCCAAAATAGGTGTCGCTGTTGACTTTTTTGACCGCTCGTCTAATTCAAATTTTTTACGCAAATCTTATTTATTTTTTTATAATTTGTTTTATTATTGAAAATATTTTAATCATGATATATTTTTTATATATTTAAATAATTTTTTTGAATAAAACGAATGGTCAAACATGATGTCCAGTGATAACTATTTTGGGACGGAGGGAGTAGCAGCTTTCATCACCTCCCTAAATTTGAGTAGAATATGGAATATGTTCCTTGTTTTCAGCTTTGGACTTTGTGCACTTAAACTAGTACAAAACTCTTTGTTTTATATACAAAATCAGCAGATGTACTATTACATATTACTTAGTTCGGTATAACTGATAACCAAATCCGCTACTACACAACTAATAGCTGCTCACATGGCAGGCTCGAGCCATAGTACCAGAAGTTGCCTTAGCTAATATTCTGTGTTAATAATTCGTTTTCGTTGATCATTTATGTTCTAAGCTGCACATGATCGGACAACTAACCGGCATAAGGAAACGGAATAAAAACAAATAAAATATCAACAGTGAAATGATAGAGAGTTGAGACCCTTTCAAATCTTGAAAAAGAAGAAGAAAGGTGAGCAATGAAAAAAAAAAACAGAGTGACCTCTGAACATCTGCTCAAGCATCCAGAAAGGTGCTAATCGTATCGCTCGCATATTCAGATATGCTAATTTATGCGTCATGTTGCCATGCGCCTGCCGATGCGTGCCAGGAGATCCGAGGTGACCTAGACAGCCATTGATGGGAACAAAAAGTTGCTGCCTCCATTGTTTCACCCACATTGCCATGTTTTCCTCTTTTCTTTTACTTGAATAAAACTGTCCCTCAACAAACTAAACTCTTGCTTGTTTTCTGACGATCCGTAGCTTCAAAGGCGAACATGTTGCTGGTACTGTCAAGCAATGTATATACCATTGGGTGGTATAATAGAAATTGAACACTTTTTTCGCTTGCAAGTATTGTGTGTCGGCCACTGAAACACGATGTTCCCGAGAAAACAAAGAGAACGGGGTCCGAGTTTCTTTACTTCACTTCGATGCACATGGTAGTATGGGATTCGTAAACATAAGATTATGCAGATCATAGTACGGGCTTTGTAAACATAAGCTCATAGTAGATCAGGGTATACACCGCTGTCAGCAAACAGGTTACTTTCTGAGGCAATGTCAGTTCGTTACCAAAAAGAAACAAAGAAATGAGGCAATGCCGGCCTATGCAGAAATGCAGAGCCCTTGTGAAAACGTGAGACAGATGAGCGATAATATCATATTGCTCATTGTGCAGTTATATATTCATCTTGCCTGCTTTGATTGTCTTCCTTAGCGTTACTTTGACTTTGTAATGATCAGAAGCAAATGTAGTCCAAGTAGTAAAAGTCTGAACTTAGAGTCGTATTATTCACTCTAAAACTATGTGAAATTCCACAACTATGACGTAATGAGCAGCTGATTCCTGAAAGAACTTTCACACGAGTCCAAGACACAGCTAAACTGATAATGTAGTGCCAACAATTTGAGCTGCTGAAAGTTCAGACGTCGTTCATTTTGAACAATATCATCATTACACAAGGTGGTCAAGAACAGGAAGTTTCAGTAGTCATCACAAAATTTTCACAACGCACTGCATCATTGTACAATCATATCTCCTCCATCCAAATCACATTTTCATCCTCTGCAAGTTGTCGATGAGCTCGTCGAGGCCGTCTGACTCGGCGGCGATCTTGGACGCCGCGGACGACAGGAACCGGAAGCCGGCGTCGCTGGCGCTCTTCCTGACGGAGGCCAGCTGCTGCGACTTCTTGCAGTAGGCGATGAGCCCCTGGATCGGGTTCTCCACCTCCGAGCTCGCGCTGCTGCTCCTCCGCAGCGCCGGGCCGCCGTCGGTGGAGTCGCTCGAGGTCCGCACCGACGAGCTCGCCGACGACGACGAGGAGGACGAGCACGAGGACGAGGCGGACGACGGCGTCGAGGCAGGGGACGTCTTGCTCGACGAGGAGTAGCGCACGATGACGCTGGAGAAGGACCTCCGGTGCCCGTGCTCCCGCTCCTTCTGCCGGCCTTCTGCGGTTGTTGAACGGCCGGCGACGACGCCGCTGTGCGAGGTGATGTACCTGTTGCTCCTGATGACCTGGCCGAACGGGTTCTTCCTCCACGCCCTCAGGTGGCCATGGTTGTTATGGCCGCGCGAAAGCTCTTGCGCTGCTGCCCGTGCCGGCGCGCCAAGAACGTTCCTGTCGTCGGCGGCGTTGCCCGGCTTGGTCGCCGCGAACATCGTCTTGAGGTAGGCCTTGGACGCCTTGAGCTTGAGGCCGAGGTTGAGCTGGCGCATGAACCTGAGCTTCCTTGACCACGTCGGCTTCCTGCTCTCTCCCGCCGCCGCGGCGGCGTCCGCCAGGCCGGCCGCGTACTCCTGGAAGTACTCCTCCACGTTGAGCTCCCCGCTGACGTAGCACGAGTGCGCCGGCGACGCGCGGCACGACTCGTACGGCGTCGCCGGCGCCGTGCTGTACCCGAGGACGGCGCCGCCGCCGCTCATGGCAGCGGGGCGGCCGTCGAGGAGCTCCTCCACCATCTGGATGCGCGGCGGGAGGTGCAGCGGCAGCAGCTTCCCCTTGTAGAAGAGCTCGTCGGCCGGCGACGCCAGCGGCTCGCCCCACCGGTCCAGCGGCACCGACATGAACTCGAACTCCCTCGCCACCGGCGGCCCCGCTGCGGCAGACGAGGAGCTCAGGTCCATGTCGATGTAATCCTCCTCCGCCTCCTCTTCCTTCTCCTCCCCACGCATCACCTCCTCCTCCTCCGCTACTCGTCTCCCACTCGCCATTGCTGCTCCTCGCTCGCTCACAGACACAGGCCGCGCGCGTCTTCTCCTTGGCCGAGAGAGAGCTCGAACCCGAAGTGGCAACAACGGCAGACGCATCCACGGGCTCGGGTTTATAAATCCGGCTAGTAGTTTTCGCTTTCCAGGGGCCCTACCATTGCCCGCATGATCTGCCTCTTGTTTGCGTCTCGGCCATCTCCCTGACTGTCTAGTGCGGCACTCTCTGCCTGCTGTTCTCTGGTGGTCGCTGTCGCGCCATATCATTGCTCTGTCTCGGGCTTTCGTGCTTCTTTTCTCAGAGAAACCCGGCTTTGGTGTCCGTGTAGGACCCTGATTAGGGCAGCGCGCTCTTTCGCCTTTTTCCCGCGCCCTCTGCTGCGTGCTTCTCTTCTTTCCATGGCTACCTCACTCAACTCGTGCCACTTCTCATTTCTTCATCACCGGCAGATTCTAGTAGTACCAATGTACCATGCGTTTGATAAAGTGCAGGGTTAGGAGTACTAGTACAAATTATTGGATCGTTACTGCACGAGGTGGTGATCATCATCTCGAGCTCCGGCCGCTGAGTGACCGAGTTACGAGCAGTACGGGTGATACGCAGGATCTGTGCTGGGATTCGTTGGGTCTTACAGTACCTCTGAATACTCTCTTTCGTGATTCAAAGTTGCTCGATCGAATCTTTGTTGGCTGCTACTGTATCCATACTTTCGAATTCGTAATGGTGAGCTCGTGCCCCTAAAACAAATCCACGAAAACAGAGCATGGAGCGATCAGTGACCTTCGAATTCGTAATGGTGAGCTCGTGCCCCTAAAACAAATCCACGAAAACAGAGCATAGGCGTGTGCATTTGTTTACGCCTCTGCATTCGTGTCTGTGATTCTGTTGAAGTGTGTGAGGGCGCCATCTCTCATCAATGCAAGCCGCTCAGGATTCAGGGCAGTGCGCGCGTGTACTAGGTTTCAGAGTTTCAGAACAACAATGCTTCTATGGGAGGGAGACCTTCGGATCAAGAAGAGCGATGCCTCGGAGCTCGGACTGATCCCTGAAAACTTGAAGCGTGTGAGGAAGGGTCATGACATCACGCACCCTGCTAGCTCCCAGTTTTTCTCCCTTTCCATGTTTCTTCAGCTTCCGTGATCTCACGTAGGGTAGGAGTAACAAATCGACAAGCCGTGAATTTCGGCGAGGAACGTATCGTCCCCATCCTACTGTCATTTCAGCTACTGTTGTTAGCTACTGTAGTACGACAAAAGTACGACGTAGACGCGTAAAGAATTCTCTCAAGCTGTCGTTTCGACACAGGTTGCAAACTACAAGGCCCTTGACTTTGTGACACTTTATTTACGCCCGGCTAGTACTACTCCATCGCCATGTCCAGCTAGGGCACTAGTAGTACCGGTTAAGAAATCATAATACTGATTAACATCGTCCTTACAATTAAGTCGTTCTGATCTTTGGAATTATTCTTCTGTCAGGATTGTCTAATACATTGCTGCTGAGTCAGGTAGTTGAAAATTGCGAGATGCAGGTTAGGTTGGGGGTCAACTCTGCCGAACTCCGGATTTGAGGTGAATTGCAGGCCTCAATGGGGCACCCACTTGCTGCCCGCAGCGGCTGTTCTTGCGTGGTCGGCGGTGGTTGGAACGTGGAAGATTCGTGTCGAAGAAATGCAAAGAATATGAAGCTATAGCTAGTACAGTATCTCTTGCTAGTTGCTACAGCCTACAAAGCTCGTTTTGGCTCGCTCTAATGGACCGTAAACATTTTGTTTTGTCTTAAAAGAAAAGGTGAGTGAGGAAAGGTAACACGGAAAGAACAATATGCCGCCTTGAAGAATTTCAACCAGAACTTTGTGTCAGACTTCGTGGAGAAGGCATAGTAGTGGTTTCTGGAGTATATTACTACTAGTATATACGTACTCGTACATTGGCTGTCCCTTAGTTGGACTAAAGTCAACTGAAATTTATGCTAATTTTCCAATTCCATATACTAACTCAAAAAAAGATTCAACCGACAGCGTACATCCGAATATGAGTCCCATGCAACATCAGACAAACAGCTTCAGATGCCAACAACCTTCAAAACATCGTCACCTTTTTTTTTTTGATAGGGAAAACATCGTCACCTGTCTTCCTGAAATCGCTGCCTTCTGACCCATGCTCGCGACCACCTTCCCAACATCATCACCAAACTCCAGACAGCTAATACTACTACTGTACCTGATTACCTGAAGAACATAGGTTCAAGCCTGCCTAGCCACGAGATAAACAACACGCTGATGGCCGGTTCGGTGCTATCGCACTCGTGCGCTGCGGATTAACGCTCGGCCCAGCCAAACTCATCCTCGAGAACGGCGCGTTTGTCGCATTTGCGTCCGCCGCTGTGAGCGTGCAGGAGCACGGCAGCAAGCTGCCGCGGGCGCGGACACTGACACTGCTACCGCACGCGCGCGTTGGTTTCGTCCATCATGTCGTCGGGTCAATTGCGTCCACGCGCGCGGTGGGCAGCCGGGGTCCTCGTCTCCGGGCGCGTCCAAAACCGCTGGCTCCCGAAAGGAAGGCGGTCGCAGCGCTCGAGGCGGTGCTTTGCCTCCTCCGTGGATGGAATGGAAGCACACAAGGCAGGGCTCTCTGTTTCTTCCAGCCAGCGCACGCTTCATCTGGGGCCCCTGATCACCGAGGCCGAATGGGCAGGAAAGGCTGGTTCGGCTGCAAAATTTGACCGGTCGTTTAGTTGTTTAGTGATGGGCTTCGATGCTTTTTTGGTTGATGATTGTAGATGATGCGGATGACATTTAGCAAATCGGTTTCGAAATAGCAGTCTTTGTCCACGAGTGTTTTTCTGTTTCGAAAATGGCTATTCTTAGTTCTGTACAAGAGCTTCTACCCAGATTATTCCTTAATGCTCGAACAGTATAGTTTTGTTGTTAGGAGTAGATCTTTTTTTATCACCTTGAATTCGGAGGCAGCCAACTGAGACTGAAAACGGTCTCAAAAAAAAAAAAAAAAATGAGACTGGACGAAAGAAAAAATAACTTTGGATGATACAGTTTCAATTTTGAATGGAACCATAGTAAGGCTTCAGATGACGCAGAAAAGAATTCTTCCTCCCCCGCACCACCGAGCAATCAACATGCCCTCATGCATCACTGCACTCTGCACTTCCACAACCTACAAATCTGGGGCATATGTAGCCGAAGATGTTGATTTTTCTTAACCACTTCAACATTCAGCAGATTGGCACTGCGTCAAAGCCAGCAAACTCGAACGAATTCATCACAATTTGGAACGACACGACCCATTTACAGTAGCAGCTCCACCACATCTCCCAGGCAGATATGTTCAGCACACGCAACTTTCACAGCGGAGGTAAAAATGAAGCACAGTCATTTATATTCCAAGTATAATGATATAAAACATACAGCGTGTTTTGACAGTCATCTACTAGATAAAGGATTTCAAGTTTTCAGATCAGAATAACTACATGCTTAGAATCCTCCTGTAACTTGCAGAACTGAACAGCTCAGGGGAAACTTCCTAATGAACTGATAACAGTAAGTTCGACGTAGACAGTCAGATCACAACCTAAAAGATGTATGATCATGCGAAAGCTGCGTCGAAGAAAAGGAAGTGACAACCTTTGCACTGGCTATCAAAAGTGCACATCCAGAACTGTTCTGATGCTTTACAGATTGGACCTAACCCCGCCGTAGCGATGAGAATTAGTGTACAAGGAGCTCAACTACTATGCTCTGGATCTAGTGGTATCTACGGCTGTATTTGTCAAAACTACACTACAAATCAACATCTGGCAGCGGCATCTTCCAGTAATTCCAGGAATTGTAGTCTTCCTGCACAGCATGATCATTTGACAATCAGTAGAAGAAAATAACCCAAAAGGCCTCAAATTACCACATGCAACTACGCTATCACTATGGTTGGTTAGTAATATACATTTCAGCCAGAAATGAACTGGGGGTTGCTATACTATATATGCAAACAAGAGGAAGAAGGATGAACATGCATCGGTTCCTTTATGTATCTTCCGACCAGCAACATGCTATAAATATTGAGGGACATATGTTTATCTCCAGATGGCCTTTTATCTATGTCTGAAATCTAGCTGTCTAACTTGGAAATCTAGCTGCCCTCAAAAAAAAAAAAAAAAAAAAAACTTGGAAATCTAGCTGTAATTGAATGCAGTCCTCATTTATCAAAACTATCAGATCAGTAAAATGCATATGCCGGAAGGGCGCTAAAGAAAACTAAATGTAACCGATTGAAACCTATAATTTTTTATCTAGACCCAGAATATGGGACTTTGTGTCAAGTTTTTATGATCAGTAATATCAAGTATACGTCTGATGTGAAAGAAAATCTACTTAGTAATGAGAGTGGACCTGCTCAACAAGAGTTGTTGGAGGAAACATGTCATTGACGAGGGTATGTAAGGAGGTATAGGACTTTACATCAACAGAACTGTTAACAGCCACCTCTCCCTGCAAAGCCCAAGGGGTATGATTCAGAGGTAATTACACATAACATGTCATAAATAACTACAGCATGGATGACAGAGAAATTAGAGATACCTTTGGATTGATGATAAAAATTTTCCCTTTAGGAATCCCCATTTTCTTGTAAGTAAGCTCGTCAGTGTCTCTGTTGCCGAACCCGGCATAAAATGGATTGTAGTCGGACGGAAAAAGTGCTTAATGTCCTGTTAAGAACAAAAATTACATGAAACGAAGCGTCAGCCATAGTACTTTAATCTTGAGAGGACTCTTAACAAGTAATAATCTGCTTGCAATGAGTGATGACATTTCTTGCATTATTTTCCATGCCCCTTAGAGATGATGTACGTGATTCCGATTGTAAACTGACCCCGTACAACAATATAATGGGGGACCCCAGTCAACAACAAAATTTATCTATCATTTGGTAGTGGATGTTATGATTTAAACATTAATAAACCTTTTTGGAAAGGGGAAATCGTTTTTAGATTTTTTTCTGTGATCAAGTTGAATTTCGCACAACAAACTCAAGCATTAATAAACCTTTTTGGAAAGGGGAAATCGTTTTTAGATTTTTTTCTGTGATCAAGTTGAATTTCGCACAACAAACTCAAGCATTAATAAACCTTTTTGGAAAGGGGAAATCCTTTTAGATTTTTTCTGTGATCAAGTTGAATTTAGCACAACAGACTCCAAATCCCCCATATATTCCAACAAGCCATAAAATGGCTACGTTTCTAGGAACCTTCTTATCCATACAGTTCTGACAATAATGGTTGACAGAACACTAAAAGCACTATATGAGAATGAATATTGAAGCTGATCTCCAAAGACACTTTATGATGAGTTACCAAACCAAAAAATGGAATTGCATAGAAGAAGAAAAAGATACCTCCAAACAAGCAATCTTGAACTCGTGTGGGGCTTCTCCGTATGACTGAAAAAGTAAAGGAATATTATAACAAGGTAGAAACAATAATTCAACACTAACATGGGTCATTCTAGCAGAAGCATCAAATATGGCAAAAAAAATTGGCCCAATCAGAGTAAGAAAACTATGTCAAGGTCCAACATCTGTTGACAAATTATGTTACCTTCTCGGAAGAGTGACGGAAACAAGCCATCGGGTGATATTACAACAGGTCCGTTGGGCAACGCTTTCCCATCCTGCAAAATTGGAAAAGACCTGTCATTTGTCACTGGGTAACCAAACCTACAGATACAGTAAAATACATATTCTTTTCGAAAATACAGTAACATACAGAACAGAAATAAAGTTAGCAGTTAGCACATCCTACAGTAGTACTGTGCATGCTTAGAACCACTAAAATATGGATATCAAATGACAATTCAACGTTACTTTACCTGTTTTAGATTGAAAAGGAAAGTTCTTAGTGAGATATGCCTGGACAATTGCTCTTGCACTAAGGAATATTAGTTGATAACCGTTTTCCTGGTTGGGAAGTAAAACTTGTCATGGCAAAAGTACTGGGTATAATCCGATTCAGCACAAGGAGACAAAAAGCTAAAAAAAACCTCGCGGTGTCAAATACCTTTATTGCAGAAAACAGTCGAGCAACACCGGACTGACTCCAGTCTCGCCCACCAAAGGCATGACCTGACCTTCAGGACATCAGACCTGAAAAATGTAACAGTAAGTACCCACTTTAGCCATTTAGAGCAAAAAAAATGATGCAGTCACACACAAAATTTCTAGGATCACAGGTTGAAATGGAGTCAGGTCTGCTAAATGCAGGGCAGCCTTGATTATCTCGGTTATAGTATCAGATACTCCTCCGTTCTTAAATTGATGCAGTCGTTGACTTTTTTAATTACGTTTGACCATTTGTCTTATTCAAAATATTAACTCAAATATGTAAAATTATAAGTTATCTTGCAAATTTCTTTAGTGATAAAACAATCATAACAAAATATATGATAATTTTTAAATTTTTTTGAATAAGACGAGTGGTCAAACTTTTTTAAAAAAGTCAACGACAACATCAATTTAAGAACGGAGGGAGTAAGAAGAAATTGTTGGAAATGCATCAACCAATAATTTCCAGGCCATGGGCACCCTAACCTAACGAGAAAAAAATGAAATATACAATATTGTCACTCAAACGTCATTTTGAAGCAGTCTGTGTTTAGTTGCAAAGCCTAGTTATAACAACTGATACCAACTAAAAAAAGTGCGGGTAAACCATAAAGGACAAATGGGGGAACCATGAACAATACCTTGTTATGGTGCCATCGACATCAGATATCACAATTTTAGCATTCCATTTCCACAAGTAAATATGTGCCTCAACCTAGCAAAAGATTCAAACTCAACACACAGTCCAAAAATAAAAGGAGGAAATAATCAAGAAGTAGAGGCACAAACCTGTTGCTTCCCAAGTACCCTGGTTGAGAGCTAAAGGTCACCAAATTTTGGCCTTCCTTTAGGTTTAAAGATGCCACCTGTTCACTAGTAGGAATTAAAGTCCTTACAAATTGCTTCCTAGGTGACTGACTTATACTCTGCTCCGGGGCTTGCTCATCCATTGGACTCAAAACTGACTCCGAGTCAAGAAAAATGTCCTCAGAAGTATCACTATTACTGCGCTGAAGGGATCTTGATATCCGAAAGGGAATATTCCAAAGCCTCCATCTCCGGCTAGAGGGAGACATTCCAAGAGAGTCTTCTCTTGAAGTGGGTGTTTCCTTCTGTTCTATCGGAATAGCATCGGTGGGTTCTATGCAAAAGTCTGAACCAAATACGGCCTTCCCAAGAATAACATGAGAAACTTTACTCCATTGGAAATAGTTATTATCAACTTTGACGATAAGGTTTGAGTTTTTTCATAATTGACAGTCCAGATGACTTGAAATCCTCTTCACTGATAAGATGCTGTTGAAAAACTTCCTCAGCAGATTCTCGACCCATTCCTGGCCGCAACATGTTCCCACAAAGAGAAATCTCAACCCCTGCTACACATAATAGCAAACAATAAGACATTAGCTTTACTAAATCAAAATTATATGCAACTTGACATGTGCTTACCCAAGCCCTTCTGCAATTGAGAATTATCTTCTTTATCTGGTTCCTCTTCGCCTTCTGAATGCTCTGGAATGCTCCCCAGTTTGTCTTTGTCACTGCAACCCATGGATGACTGTAAACTGTCATTTTTACCGGATTCAGTTTTAGCAGAGGTGATATCCTTGCTCTTAGCATGAGACTCTTCAGGTGACAAGTTGGGTTCTTTGCCATGATGAGAAGAATGCCCTTCACTTTCAGTAATATTATCTTGGGAAGTAAAAGTTGAAACATCCATTCCCTCCTGTAACAATTCTTCTTCATCACAGCAAGCAGTTTTACTTTCATCTTCCTCCAGATCAGTTTCAACAACAGAACGGTTACTAAAACTAAGCTCAGAATCCCTCTGATGATCGGATTCAGGAGAAAAAAGATCATTTCCTGAATCCCCATCATCTATTTGTGAAGTTAGATCCAAGCAGCTTTTAAACGTATCATATTTACTGAAACTAGCACCAACATTCTCCAAGTCAATGTCCTCATTGCTAAGATCACAAACCTCATCCTTGTTAGTAGGGGAGCTACAACAGTTTGCTTTTTCAGGCACTGGGGAATCACAGGAATCATCTTCATTGGTCAAAGGTTGCTGATCCTCATCATTGTTGTCATGTTCATTGGTCAAGGGTTGATAACCTGCATTGTCCCCTGAGATACCGACAGAATCATCTTCACTGGTCAATGGATGATAACCAGGATCATTATTCCCTGAGACACCACGAGACTCATCTTCACTTGTCAAGGGTTGATAACCTGAATCATTATTAACTGAGACACCACTATACTCATCTTCACTTGTCAAGGGTTGATAACCTGCATTTCCTGCGACACCTCTATGCTCACCTTCACTACTAAAGGTTTGAGTTTGAACACCTCCTCATTATTTCCTGATCTTGACACCTGAGCCTCATTTTCATTTGCAGACACAACATGAGCTTCA
>RWGY01000141.1:0-11898 GCA_007726485.1 Eragrostis curvula
TTTGTATGTCAAAATTTGTCTACTTATATATGTAAACATTTATACATATTCAGTACTCTGTTCGTACTTACAAAAGAGGGCGTTCTAGCATTTTTCACAGTTTTACAAAGGAGTTCATTATGTTGTTTGGAGCTTCATCCCCCCCCCCCCCCCCCCCCCTCCCCCGCACGCGTGCTCTTGTCCCTTGTTCCCGAGACGTCAGTTGGTTGCTCCCAAGGAGCCGAAATAAATTGCGCCGCGCAAAAAGGGCAAAGACGCTCACCGGTTCTCAAACTCGTGACCTGAAGTGGTGTTTAAAAATGGTGGTGTTTAGAAACCGGCTGACTAGTAAATTTATACTACGCGCTCGACGGATTGATGAATTAGCGAAATGAGAGTGGTTTGGTCGTGGCCGATCGAACGATGGTGTGTTGCTTGACGCTTGTAGCATAATAGTTACAAGAGCCTCAGTAGTACCACAGGTCCTAGGTTCGACTTCCTGAGGCGGATTTTTTTAAAAAAAATTACCAGTGTTGTATTTTTAGTTGAGGTGAGGTTTTCGTCGACAGTGAGGTGTTAATGGCAACTTTGTCGATCTCGAAAAGTTTCCGGCACAAAATGCTTATAGAGATATAATTTACGTATTGTGAATGTCTTAATAACAAAAAAAACATAATATTTACTCTCTAGAAAAAAATGAAACATTTACGTCTTTAAAATGTGTTAGTGAGACTGTTAATGCATCAGCGGCAGAAAAAAATACAATTGCGACCAAGCAGCAGGCTGCGGTAATGCTACCCCGCATTGGCGCAAAGTTTGCATTAACCGTTAGAACCGTTCCAACCGACGGCCA
This sequence comes from Eragrostis curvula, assembly GCA_007726485.1. Taxonomy (NCBI): domain Eukaryota; kingdom Viridiplantae; phylum Streptophyta; class Magnoliopsida; order Poales; family Poaceae; genus Eragrostis; species Eragrostis curvula. The sequence continues at coordinate 833 of RWGY01000141.1, forward strand.
CCGTTTTCACCGGTTACCCGCGGTAACCGGTCGAAAACCGGACAAAAATTCAAAAATCAAATTTAACTGAAAATTGCGAAAATAGGCTTAAAAAGTAGGAAATTTTTGCATAACCTTGCTGAAATATTCTAATAATGGTTAACCGGACATTGACAACATAGAATTCATAAAATATTGCACCAATCAACCTCATACAACATACCACAATTCATACAAAGTCCAATATAATTGTCCGATACATAGTTCTTTGACGAAATTTAACATACAACATAGTTTTGAACATAATACACGTAGTTTTGTGCACATCAACATACAACAATAGATACAAGCATACATCTCAAGACCATATGACGTCGGATTGTCCTAAATTGTCTAAATTTTGCTACATGTTCTACTTTTACATACACCCAAAATTGCCTAAATTTCCTAAAATGCCTCTACATTGTCTTAAATTGCCTAAATTTTACTACAATGCCTCTACATTGCCATAAATTGCCGCTACGAACACCATTCACTATATTACAGTTGCATATCATTCAAATGGAAAACGGAGAAAGTTGAAAAACCAACGAACTCATCTCCTACCGGCGTCGCGCGGAGAGCAAACCGGTCGGTTTGCGCCGGTTACCGCGGTATCCGAAGCAGAAACCGATCGGTTTCTTCGATATCTCGACGGCGACCGACCCTGAAATGTTCCCGCAATTATTTGACCAATCAAACGATCGATTTTTTGTTAACGGTTTCTACCAATGTGCTGCAAATTCCTTCTAGTTTATTTACATATTTTTTGTTTCAAAAAAATTTTAAATTTCGAACTTCAAAACCGGCGTACGGTTAGTCCGGTAATCGCGGTTACCGGCCGGTAACCGTCGGTTTTGTGAACCTTGATTGGCGCATTGTTTCCTTGGTCAGCGCGCGGTGCACGAAACGAAGAGAGAAAAAAACGGAAAGGAATCCAGGATAGTATCACTCTGCACAGCAGTGCTCTATGTGTCCCGTCAAGGCCTTGGCCACTCTGATTACGCGCAGGCGCCACTCACCCATGCATCGTTCATCATTTCGCTAGGGAGTACACGTACAGCAGAGATATGCCAGGCTAGGTACGCGCACAGGTCTCCTCTCGTCTCGTCGCCCGGAGAAAACTGTTGCGAGCCAGAGAATGCCAGGCGAGTCACGCCGACCGGTATGGCGTGACCGGACTCACAGTCACTCCAGCTAAAATGGCGCGACTCAATGATCAGCTCAGACCATCAAAATCCTACCTGGCGTTCTACGTTGACATGGAGCTAGTCACGCCAGTCAAATTGGCGTGACCGTAGTTTTGATCACTCCAATCGATTTGGCGTGACCAAATAGTCTAGATTTTGAAAATAAATTTTTGTACAGTTTATTTTTAAAATATTAACTAAAAAAAGTTTAAATAATAAAAAAAACTCCACAACTTACCACAGCTAGCTGCAGCAGCGAAGGACCTAACGGTAACGAATGGTCCAGCCTGAGTCACCGGCGACTAGCAACAGTAAGATACTATGACCGAATGGTAACGAATGGCTAGGCTAGCGTCTTGGCCTGAAAATGGCGCCGCTGTTTCTGCCTTCCTGGGCCACATGACCCCTAGACTCCGGTGGTCTTCCCGGATGACAACAATGGCGGAGGCTCCGGACAAGCAGGTCGAGCCGCCAAGCGGTCGCCGCTGACCTCTCCGGCGTCTGCACGCCCTATAGATTTGACAGCGAACCGATTGCCTCCAAGTTGAGCGACCCAGGAATTTGCAAGGGACGGAACCTTTTGTTTGGACTCTGGAGGTGGTGGCACCGTGGCATCAGTTCAGCCACAATGTGTCGTTCTTCACCAAGACATAATACATTGGCAGTTTGGCACCTTTGACATTAACCATCAGTCATGCATCAACTGCGTATCGATACAATCGCTCACCACCAGCATTATCGCTTCAATATTTGACAATAGCAAAAATCTAAATTTGAGAAAAAGGCATGAATGGGTCAACTAAATTCATTGTTCCATGTTCAGTATAAGACTTCTGACAGGTATCTTCAGTTGCCAACTGCTCATTACAGGTTACATACAAGCATATTCCAGATCATCTACAGTCCCCATTGCCCAGATTGCACTGCTGGCTTCGAGGATGACAGAAAACATTATCAGTGCGCGATGCGGCGTTTCTTATCATCCTCGGCAGCAGGCAGACGGAAAGGGAATCTTGCAAAATGGATCTTAAGAACGGGAGCATCAGGCTTCCTGTCATCAAAACGGTATTCTGCAAAATGATCAGGTGGAAAATCAGTATCTGCAAATTTATCTGGAATGTATATGGTAAAGGTGGCAGGGGATAATGCAGGGTGACTGTCAGATCCATGGATAGCAAGCGTTTCAAGGTTGGATTATATGAATATAAAATACATGTATATTCCACCTCTGTGAGCACTTGTTCAAGCTCTACTTCTCAAATATCGAGAATGCCATGACTAAGATAGTCCAAAACACCACTAAACTAGAAGGATATGCAGAAAACAAATCATAAGGCGCTAGGATAAGAACCTTGAAGAGCCTCCATAGCAGTGAAGGCGTATTTTGCATTCTCAAACTCCACAAAGCACAGAACATAAGCCTTGTCACCACTCTGCATGTACGCAACAAAGTCAAGTCAAACTAACGCTAAAAGAAGAAACGGAAAAATTCCATCACCAAAGCACCAACACAGTAATAATATAATAAAGTGCCATCACCAAAGTATGGAATAAGTGTTTTGTGGTACAAAAAGAGAAGCACTGATTATTTCAGGAACCAAAACAATGAGGTAATGCCTTGATTTCAGGACCCAAGACAATCAATACATTTCAATAATTTGCTGCCTATTCTTCCACATATGTTCAAACATATTTTTTTCCCTTTAATTCAATGTTTGAGAAGAACATTTCAATGTATAAATATTAATTTCAGTTCCTGGTGACCAGTGAGTGATATGAGTGTCATGGATAGCCTATAACGAATTTATAAACAATATAAATGGAAGCCTTGGGCACCCTTGAAATGCTTGTTCTTTGCCTGTCTAGCAAACCAAGGCATGAACTTAGCTGGCTGCTATGCTTTTAGGCAGGGGAGGGCCCACCAATTAATTGTCCTGAATTGCACGCTACATGTTGGACAGAGCCGTTTTCCTTTTCTGAGTGTCATCCTTGCACATGGGCCATAATCTTCTCTGCAACATTCCAATTTTATGGGATGACTCAAGAGACTACTCACGAGCTGTTCGGAATCACTAGTATACTGATTGCATGTGCTTTCCCTAGCAAAGAACCACACCCGAGAGAGCACACTCCAAATTTGGATCCATGTCCATATGGGGAACTATGGAAAAAAGAACAATATGCAATGACTGTACAACAATGGAAAATATTGCAGTACAACTCAGTTGCAAATTGAAGGATATCCTCAGGGTGTGGTTAGAAGTGGGTGATGTAATAAGCTCCTAATACTCTTTTAGCAGGCATCCCATGCAATTTGTAGCAGGCTGCGCTCCGTTTCAGTTGCAAATACGGCCTGAGTTGGTGTACCCACATGAAAATGGAAGGAAATATTGCACACATACCTCCCCCTCCCCTCACCTCCTCTTAACTAAATACCCCATGCACTGAACCAGTAGAAAGAAAAACACACAGTATTGTAATTAATTACGATTTGATTCTTGGAAAGATCCCTGCTCCATCATAGGATGTATATTCCAGAATCCAGAATGGAATGCCAAGATGGCCTGGTATCTAAATCTTCCATTTCAAAGGCCAAAACTGGAACAACCACCAAACTTGAATTGATGATAGCTTTGGTTCATCGTATAGTTTTCTACTTTTGTTTTCTTTGTTCTCTCTGTACTCCTATAAACTCTTCAAGGATTACAACTCTCCGGCCTTCCATTCAAATGCATGCTAAGATTAACTTAACCCAAGTTCAAGGACACGAAATCAAATGCATGCTAAGATTTTCGAGGGAATTAGCAACTACTAAAGAGGCATCAAACCATTTTACACAAGTGGGAAAACATGATGCAATTAAAGGTAAGGCACGTACACGTCTGGGTTCCTTGTGCACTACCCTGATGTCCTTGAAGCCAACAAAAGGACGAAACAAATCTTCCAGCAACTGTTAAGGCTTACAATTTGAAACTCGCAAGATATTAGATATGATGCAAAATAATGCTAAATGGGAAGGATACGAGCTACTTCTCTCCTTGTGCAATCAGAAGGGAGACCATCAACAAACAAAATGTTGGATTCATCTTCTGAGGGCCCATCAAGATTTGGAAGTGGGCTGTGGTGCTCAACATCGGGGATACTAGCACCTTTTCCTAGAGAAGAACTTCTCCTTACTAAAGAAGACTCTTCCACCGGTGCCTTGGCTGGAGCTCCACTCCTCCCAGGCAAAGTTGGGTCTTCCAAATGACCTGGTGCCCTAGCTCCAGCAGCCAGTCCGCTCACGCCAGGCAAAGCAGGATTAGTCACTACGGCTGCACCATCCACACCATAAGCTCTTGAATGTGATGGTACCTGTCGATCAAACCAAAGCAATACATAAAGATGGTTACTGTATGCTTACTAATGAATGTTGAATCCTCCAAAAGTTGAGTTGTATTACATCATTTCTAAGAATATCTGGTCCACCAGGTAGAACAGGGGCTCTTGAAGTGTAATCATCTGGTAGAAGAGGAGCTCTCGAAGCGTAATCACTCGGTAGAATGGGAGCTCTTGAAGCGTAATCATCCGGTAGAATAGGAGCTCTTGAAGCGTAATCACCAGGTACAATAGGAGCTCTTGAAGGGTAGTAAGATGGTAAAGTGCTCTCAGGTGGAAGATACCCAGGATAATCACTACGTGGATCTGCTAATCACATTAAGTTAGTCTGTGGCAAACAAAAAACATATTGGTAATTTAAATGTAAGGATAATCATTTCAAAGCAAACAAAGAAGAGGAAAAATAAAATATGAACAATATCCTATTAAGCACAAATACATCTATATACATCTTCACCATCTATGTCAAACACTGCCCGAAAAGTAAGTTTTTCACTTTTACCAATTATTAAGGTACAAATTAGTGTGTGTGTTTTGGCATCAAGCTACAAGTTAGTAAAATTAATCCGATTTCAACAGAGATGGAAATATCGGTACTGTTTTAATTCACTAAAGAGTCCATAATGTGTTATAAAAAGTAATTGGACATCATGTATTTCCTCTAAGGATTTATAGTATTAAAAAATGAGACCCATAAAGGTAATTCATTCATACAGTATTTCAACTCGGCAGTGATATCTCCAATGTCAATCGGTTATCATGTCATATGACTTCTTACAACAAAATGTCCAATTCAGGGTATTGCAAAAGTCCATGATAAACTCGAGCATTACATACAGCTGAACCGAATCTGTTTTATGCCTCCTCGGTACACGACAACTTGCAAATCCTATGCATGATCAAAAACACCATCCACAGAAGTAGTGCCTTACAAAATAAAAACCGTGACCAACCAAAACCTTAAGTCATTACTGATTCGGCATTGCAGTTTCAAGATGGTACTAATCAATAGCATGCACAAATTTATTCAGATTGGACAAAATTTAACCAGAAGGGGATCTTTACACCTTTCTAATTAAGAACCTAAAACTCAATCTCTATGGGATATTGGTGATACGGAAAACGAAATAGTTAATAGAACACACTAGAGACGTCCTACATATATCCCTAAAAATGCCTCCCCACTAAACGGGCAACTCTGCCCAGTTCGTCGGGTCGGAGAGAGAGAGAAAGAGAGAGGACACATACCTCTGCCGTGGGAGGAGGGTGGAGGATAAGCGCGATAACGATCCGCCATGAGTGGTGGGCGCGGACGGGGCGGCGGAGACGGTGGACGGTGGACGGCGTGCGGCGGGGTCGGCGACGCCGTACAGCGAGGACGAGGTGAGCAGAGATGCGGCCTTCGCGACTTGTGAGCTGCGGAGTTTTTGTTCTTTGAGCGGAGTGGGTTGGGCCCGGGAGACTTGTGAGCGGCTGGACTGATATTTGGGATGTCCGAACAGGCCGTGCCAAGCGAGCTGGCCCGAAGCACGATTTTTTTGGCCAGCTCATTGTATTTCGTGCCTGGGCCGGCACGACCCATAGCAATTTTAGGCCGTTTTGGAATTTAAGAATTTCACAGTATTGCACCGAAATTTCAAAGAATTTCATTACAAAAATCCCTCAATTCAAAGAAGGCCTCGGAGGAAAGAGAAAACTCTCAATGACATAGTACATATCTATTGCAAATTCATTATGAACTCTTTCGCACAACGGAACAATCTATTTGCCTCTTGTCATCACTTAAAAGTATCTTATTTTCTTTCACTAGGAGGTGTGATAGTGTTTTGAATCTGAAACTCTTGTTTGAAACTGAATTGATGTATTTCCCCGTGAAATAAGGGTATTTCGAATCTGGGAGAACAGTCAGCATGTTCGCTTCGCTGCTTTGCAGCGGCTGTTTTGCAGCAGCTACAGTATTCGCAGTTATTTCTTCTGCAGCAGCTACAGTGTTCGCAGTTATTTCTTCTGCAGCTGCTACAGTAAAACGGCTGCTTCGCAGCGAGGCGAACAGGCTGAGTTTTTTTTTTTAGGGCAAATCTGGGAGAACAGTTGGAAACAAGACAGCCGGCGCAAACAAACAAAATCGCGTTCCTTCCTCTGCAATCCTCCATTCACCGCACGACTTCCGCCTGACCGCTGGTCCGGTCCCCGCGGACGCTCTCGCGATGCTGGTCGGCGTCGCCGTCCTACCCTACGATCGCCGCGTCGCCTCCGCCGTTCGCCGCTTCCCGCCGGGCTGCGGCCGCCCCCGAAATGCCGCCGCCCAGAAACCGCCGCGGCCGCTTCCACCCTCCACCACCAAACTCCCGCTCCCAAACCCCTCCGCGCGTGCGGCCACAGGAGCCGCCGCACCCCCGCCACGGCGAACCATCCCCGCCGCCGCCGCCTCCGGGACCGTGGAAACCGATCGCGGCGCGGGAAATGAAGGGGAGGCCGCACCGGCTGTGACCGTACGCCGCGTCGCGGCCGTGCGGAGGTACCCGCCGGGCTGCGGGCGAGGCGTCGCCGTGGCCAAACTGCCGGCGTTGGTGGGCGAGGGCGAGGCCGGCGCGAGTGAGTCGTCGGTGTTGGTGGGTGTGGGCGAGGCCGTCGCGAGCAAGCCATTGGCGGAGGTGTGCATCGAGGCCAAGGGGAAGGCATGTGACAGGGAGGCGGCGCTTTGTGAGTGTGCTATTGGTGACAGCGAGTTCAATTTCGATGGCGGGATGGAGAATGGAATCGGTGGTGGTGATGCTGGGGCACAGGAGGAAGGTTCCGGGAAGCATTGGGTCGCGACGGCCCTCATGGAGGAGCCGTTGATACCATGGCGCAACATGGGAGGAGGTCGCAGCGGCCCAAGGCCTGAAGCTGCTGTGAAGCATATGCGAGGACGTGGTGCTTGAATTGTTTGACACGGTGCATATGAGTTGGGTCATTTTGAGACAGTAGGTGCCTTTTTTGGATGATGATGATGACCGTGGTGACAGCAAGAGTTTTGCTCACTTCTAGTTTTAGCATCAGATGCTTTCATTGTATTTATCTTCTGCATTGCAGATCCTTATTACCAACAGTAGTTGACATCTATGCTCAGAATGCTGGTGTTACTAGTCAGTCACCTGTTTAGTTGAGCAATTGGTAACATATATTATTGGAACCCGTAGAAAATGGTTGAAATCTTTTTTATTTGGCCTCTGTAGCTTTCATATGCCATAACCCACCATTTCTGGCTCAAACTGCCCAGCAATGCCCTTTTTGTGCTTAATCTTCATCAATATGTTTGTACATCTTTGCTAGGTGGTAGATGAGTAATGTTTTGATATAGTTGTCGAGTTTTTCCTTCTGAGCGTGCAATTAGAAGTAACTACCTCAGGATGCAAGCTGGCTTTATTCATTTCAGTGATGATTAGGACAACTGGATGTTCTAATGTTGACTAGTTTGATAAGGATTGGGTCTCTTCATTCTTGTATGTTGGTAGATGCAATGTCACTGTTTGCTCAAGTGTTCTGTCATACATATACCTTTTCTATTATTTAGTGGACCCTGTAAGCATGTAACTCCTCTTCTTATGAACCAAGTGCTTTCAACGAATAAATGGCAGTTAGTGATAAATCTGTTCAACTGCCTCATAACTCTACTATGAATGGCGTTTTCTAACTCTTTTTTCTTCCTTTTGGTTCACTGTAATGAATACTGTTTCAAAGAATAAGAAGAAGATTGTCTTGTTGTAGAAATAAGATTATATCTGATGGTGACAACCAACTGATTTTTCTGCTAATTAAATCAAATAGTGTCATGTATGTCTCTTTCTATATTTGCTGTTCCATGTGGGATGATTTTGACAGTTAATTCTCGTACCTTTTTCGACGCAAAACTGTGGGAGTTTCCCGCCTTGCTAGCTTTTCCAATTAATAAAGGCTTAAAAGGATATGTAAAAACTAAAAAGTAACAGAAACAGGTAATTGTCTATATTATATCTCCGTACATCTATTTCCTTTACCTTTGCCTTTACATGTCAGAGCTCTGAACATTTTCCAGTGACGTGGTTGTGATTTTAAGATGTTGTTATCTGATCTTGTGGCCCGTGTGATACACCCATAATAATGTCAGCGTGGATCAAACCTATGACGATATTCTGAATATCATACACACCAAAAATACGATTGAGTTCAGTTAACTATATTGTTCAGTCCAAAGTCCATCACAACCCTTTTTTCTTGGAAGCAGCACAAGATTTTTTTTCTGTTTTATTTATTTTATTATGCCTTTCAATAGTGTGCTTAAATTAGATCTTTCCTATTGAATTTATTTGTTTTATTTATTTTATTATGCGGCAGTTTGTAACAATATGTATAAAAAACAAAGTAAAAGTCTATTTACTTTGTGAGATTCTTTTCACCTTTGAATAGTGTACTGCTTCTCTTTGAATTGTCCTTGCGATCCAGAAGGAGAGATTTTGTTGATTCTTTGAATTTCGAAGATGATAATTTCTCCACGATTAGAGTGGTAAGTTCATGTTCATCTGTAGACATTCTCTTTTTAATTACTGTGTTAGGTAATAAGGTATTGTGTATTGAACTGCTGTATCCGCCGTTGCTTAATATTTTGGAATAGATGACTTAATCATTCTGGAGATAAAAGAAAACTTTAGTTAGCTTTCTCTGGACTCTAAAGTATAATTGAATATAATCTGTAGATCTTAATAAGAAGCTAGTCATGTTTGAACATAGTCCCATGGGATAGATATGACTAATCTGCATAAGTAGTATGACCTAAAGAAGATCTAAAGTTTTGCAGTGCAAAGATATATTTATGAGTAAAGGGATCTGATGATCCACTTAGAAGCTTTGTTTCTTTAGCAGACATCATAGACTTGCAGCTCGATGACTATTCTTCAGCTATAACCCTTCTAATTCGTTCATCATACCTATCAGGCTATCAATATACTGTTGCTAATAGGATATGTTTCTTGTATGCTGCCGTGGGATTTTAGCTTTTGATGACTTAGTAATTGTCTAAGCCTTATTCTGTTCTCATGTAGATGTAGGAAAGGCCAGTTTGCCAAATACGTTGGTATGGTTTGAAGTGAGTTCATGATTCTTATCACTTTCTATGTGAAGAATACAAATTCATCATCTATGAGTTGGACATTTCTGTTACTTCAAGATATTACTTCTAAAAAACATTTCTGTTGAATACTCGAGCTTGCAGTTATGTACAGGAGGAAGCACTTGAAAACACATTCATGTGAAAGAGTTGGGACCTTTCCTAATATGGACTGTCCATTTCCGATGAACCTCTATAATATGGGATGGAAATGTGCTGTCTCTTACGGTTATCATGGGCGAAGGTCAGTGTGTGCATCTAGAACATCATTATTCAGATACGTATACTCGGTGCTTTTGAGAAGCTTGATTACAGTATTAATGTTTTATATTAGTTGAAGAACATTATAAAAGGCATAAGATATCTAGTTGTACTGGTTTTATACTTACTGAACTTTTTTTGGTTTACTTTTACATTTCCACCTCATCATTTGTATCAATTACTCAGGTCCCTTCATTTCAGTATCAGATCATGTTCCTTTCTAAACCTGTCACTGTTGTTAGTTAATCAATTAGTTTACATGTTACCTATGTTAGACCTACTGTGCACAATAGCTTCTCCTGATTTATCTCCTTCTAAGCACTTTTAATTTCTAATATTTCTTTATGTTTGTAGTAGTTTTCCTAGTTTGACCATTAATGATTAGTTTTGCTTTTTCATGTTCTAGTACAACTTGAGGCTTATTATTGTTACAACCATTGCTTCTTTCACATGAATAAACCCAGTTGAGAATATCTCCCCTGTAGTATTATGATATTTACTTCACCTACAAACTGTTGGCATTATATTACCCAGGACTTTCAGAAGTAGAAATACCACGACCATAGTGCTTCTATCAATTCTTTCTAGATGATAGGAGTGCAACCTTTTAAAGCCATCACACTTGCAAAATACAGTTATGCGTCCAAATCTTAAAGCTCTTTGTTAGGTATGGTTATAAGTTCATCCTTGCTTCAAGGAGAACATGCGATATGTTAACTGTTTATAGGAAAGTTCATTGTTATGTGTAGCTTAGGTCCCCGGCTACCGGCAGTACGTACAAATAAGATGTTCTAATAAGTTTCTGATCTACTCAACTACAGTATACAATGTACCAGAGCTACTGTAGTGCATTTGCCTCTCGAAATCAAGTAGCTTCTCAGTAGCCATGAGAATTTGGCCATTGGATTCTGCCCAACTTCCGCACGGCATTTCTGAAGAGTTGACGCGTCGATCTGAGTAGTAACACATGGCTCGTTTGACCTGACATCCTACTTCATGTTCATCCGTTTGTTTCTTTTATAGAATATGCTCATCCTATTCAATATTGATCTCGGTGAAGAGATGTGTCTGGTTGAGAGTATAGATCATTAGCA
>RWGY01000142.1:0-60834 GCA_007726485.1 Eragrostis curvula
AGTGTGAGCAAGCGGGAACCCGGCTCATCTACACTAGCAAAATGTTTCCACCCTATGGTCTTAAAAACTCGAGCAAATTCAGCATCCATACCAGTCTTTTGCAGCAGCCCCGTGTCAAATGCTCGCGTAGGAGCAAAGATACGGTTTTGAAGAAGCGCGTAGGCGTTCGTCTCGTACTCGCCCACCAAGTCGAGGTCGGTGTCGACGAGGAGACGATGCTCGATGTTGCCCTCTTGCTCTTCTTCCTCGGCTTCATGTGGTGGACTTGGCGGTGGCTCGACTGCGGGGCGTGAGCGAGTGCTTTGGCGTGAAGAGCTTGGACTTGATTTTGAACTTAGGGACCTCTTCAACGCTCCGTACAGCTTCTTGGCACCGGTCATGGCTGCACACAAAGAGAGCAAGAACACAAGAACAACAACTCCGAACGGGTTATGTTAGTAAAGTCCAATCGGCGAAACCGTCGGTTGTTCTTGTGAACAAGAAGATCGCAACTCGGGAAAATCGAGCAAACCAAAAACAAAACACAAACTGAGAAAACACTAGGAGAGAAATTTTTTTTGCAGAACTTTGAGGCAAACACAAAGTGAGAGCAATGGAGAGCCTTGTGAGCAAGAGAATGAAGTGAATGAGGAGTGAAAATGAGTGTGTGTGAGGGGGAGAGAGCCTCTGGCCGGTCACTCCAACTTATAGCACGAAATGTAGCCGTTTTTGAACGTTGGAGGGGGCAGGTGACCGTTAGGAAAAAATAGGGGGGCAGCAACGGCTACCCCAGGTCGGCCGACCTGTCCTGGTGGGGTCGGCCGACCCCTCTGTGGGGCCCACTGGCTCCTCCCTTGGCCTGTAGCCTCCAACGGTCATATGGTTCATGACCTTGGCTGCTATGCCCAGAAAATCCTCGAAAATATTGCTCATAAAGATTTCCAAATAAAAACATGCCTCAAAAATCCAAATGGTTTTCGAAAAAAAATTTGAAACTAGAAGAGAAAATGTTGGAAAATTCCAACATGTGAAAATTTATTGTAGTGGTACAGAGACAATCCAAAACCTTGCACAAAAGAGTGGAAAAGTTTTGAAGAACCAAGTGTTTTTTTTTTTGGAAAATTGATTTTTTGTATGCATGGCGAGATGAAAGCGAATATGATGGCGAAAAAAATTCAAATGATTGAAATAAAAAAAAATTTCTTGTGGTGAAATAAAATATGCAAGGTGGTTTGGAGGAAATCCAAATGCAAATGTGGTGGAAAAACTCAAAAAGAAAAGAGAATCAAAACGAATGATAATGCCAGTTTTCCTGGCGGCCAGGGCCGTGTCGTTTAAAGTCCGACGGGCTAAGACTTCTCCAATGGGTTTAGCTTGGTGGCGCGGACCCCGTCCTTGGAGATGAGGACGTGGAGGGCTGCGCCTTGACTTGCCAGACTTGTTTCATCTTTGGTGGTGTAGGTGGCTTCTCGGACTTCGGGATGGGTTTCGTGGCCCATAATCCCGGCCTCGTGGTCGCAGGTTTCTTTGGTTGAAACTGCGATGGATTTTCAATCTTTGCCAAGCTCTTCCATAGAGCAATGAGGCTGTCCGTTTTCCTGGCTGTTACTTCAACTTCTTGAATGTTGGAGGTGTTTGGCCCATACTTGACCTTGATCATCGAGCATTGTTCTTTCCGAGGTTGAAACTCGAACTTTTCCTCCTTCCCATTGATGTAGAGGCGGATTTCTCCAACTCCAACATCAATTTGGGCCTTTGTGGTGCTAAGGAAGGGACGTCCCAAGATGAGGGGCGTTTCCTTGTCAATATCCATGTCAAGCACCACAAAGTTCACCGGGACGGTGTGGCCTCTTATGAATACCGGCACATCTTCCGCAATCCCCATTGGAAAGCGAAAGGATGAGTCGGCCAATTGTAGCCGCATCGCTGTTGGTGTGAGGAACCTGTACTTTAATTGCTCGAAGATTGCCTTGGGCATAATGCTCACGCTGGCCCCAAGGTCACACAGTGCGTAGTTGAAGTGGAATCTCTTGATTGCATAAGAGATTACTGGAAAGCCTGGATCAGCTTTTATTGTAGAAGGTTCTTCTCTTATTTGCCTGTTCTCCCCTGCATGGTTAGTCTTACGAGAGAACATTTCCCCTCTCGTAGTGATAACGTTAACTTTTTCAATGGGAGATTCTGGTTGCCCAGGAATCTGCCCGGAATTAGCAGAAGGAATGAGAGCAGCAAGCTGAGCAATTTGAGTTTCTATCATTTTATTAAAGCTCAGTTGATTTTTGAAAGCAGAGGAAAAACCTTCTAACTGTGAATTTATATTTTCTAGAACTTTATCATTGGCAGCAAACTTTTTATTGATTGATTCGTTAATTTTAGCTTGGCCAAAAACTAAGTCTTTCAAGGAAGGCTGATTATTGTTAAAGCCAGAAAAATTGTTACCTCCTTGATAGGATGGTCGGTTTTGATTATATCCTTGGCCTCTATTTGGACGGTACCCGTTGTTGTTGTTCATGTAGAACGCATCTTCTTGGGTGTGGGGGCAATCCTTCCCCATATGGCCTGTGTCCCCGTATTCCTCACACGTCATGCGTGAGTCCAATGCACGAACACTGCCATTCGAGTTGTGTTCATCCAAGCGCTTCATGAGGAGGTCAAGTTTGGCGGATAACAAGTCCACCTCTTTGACAGGGTGAATGCCTTTTGAGCGTGTTTGGAGTTGATCGTCACTCCACCCTTGATTTGAAACCATCTTCTCTATGAGCTCTTTTGCTTGAGCCACGGTCATGGAGAAGAAAGCTCCACCAGCAGCGGCATCCATATGTCCACGGGCTGTTGATGTCAACCCGTTGTAGAAGTGTTGAAGAACGAGCCATTCTTCCATCCCATGGTGTGGGCAGGCAGATATGTATTCTTGGAACCTCTCCCACGCCTCGGGTATGGATTCATTTGTTGCTTGCTGGAAGCTTGAGATTCTTCCACGAAGGGCATTGGTTTTGCCCATCGGGAAAAACTTAGCGAGGAACTCTGTACAACATTTGTTCCAAGTGTCAATGCTTGCACGGTTGTTGTAGAACCATTGTTTCGCCTTCCCAAGGAGGGAGAGGGGAAACAAGCTGAGTTTGATGGCATCTCCGGTTGTGGCTGATGTGTTGCATATCTCTAGGAACTGTTGAAGGTGAGTGTTGGCGTCCTCGTGGGCCTTCCCACAAAAGGGTATGGCCTGCACCATAGTGATAAGGCTGGGCTTGATGACGAGTCCTTCGTCACCCACGTTGACAGTGGGTCCAACGGGTACGTTGGCGACGGAGGGCGTGGAGTATTCACGAAGGGTCCTGTTAGCCATGTTTGTTGAAGTTGATGGTGCGGAAGATGCGGGTTCGCTTGTCGTGAGTTCTTGAGGGGAGACGACGACGCGAGGTCGAGTCTTCCTCACAAGTGACTCGGGATTGTCAACGAAGTTTTGCGGCAAGTCGAATCCACGCATACACTATCCTGTTTTCACATCAAAGAGAAAACAGATCAAGGTTAGCCTGCATGGGCAATGGTTAGATCATATCAAGAGTAATCATGAACAATCATCGTATTCTTATTAACCAATGTCTTCCCCGGCAACGGCGCCAGAAATGCTTGTTGGCGTCTCTTACGGTCACGCAGAAAATACGCGACCGCGGGAGACGCCGGGGGTTATGGTTTGAGTCACTTGCACTGTTAACCAAATAATCCACGTCTAGTAACAAGTACTAGATATGTATTATAAGGTTTATCATATTAATTGAATATCCGCAAGCGGACGGATAACCCGTTGTAGCATTTCACCCGAGAGTATTCCAAGGGTATCGTATTTATATTTTCCCAAGGGAAGACGTGGTTGACAAGAGTACTTATGTTCATGGTGTTACAAACGATAGATGATATAACCACATTCCAAAGCAGGGGTAAGGTTCAATAGTTGAGGATAGTGTGACACACACAAAGGTATCCCACTCTCTCTATAATAAAAGGCGAGAGACAATTCTAAGCAATGCTAAGTTAGACTAGTGAGCTACTACTCCTAAAGTACAACATTCATAGAGCGTGCAAGGCCTCTACCTATCATCTAAGATCATGCAAGCGCAAGCAAGCGTCTTATGTCTCGGGAAGTCCGGCATACGCAGGGTCTGCCCCGCGACTCCGGCGCATTTACATACTCCTATGCCGTGCCCGAACGTGGAGGGTTCCTTTGGATGGACAGGGCTGTCACTTCCTGCCACCTACCTCTACAAACCGTGGGACACGCACATACTCAAGGGTGGAGAGACAACCCCAGCACCATGCCGGCGTCACTAACCACAACTCTAGATCCCTCGAGGCACCCCCAACCCTTCGGATCGACGGGGTGATAAATCTAGAGCACCTTTGCAGGACAGAGAGCCTGATGCCAAAACATAAGAACAACTAGCCTAACTAGCATGAGTTAAACAAAAGGGTCAAAGCAAGCACTAAGTTATGCATAAGCGTTCGTCGCTCAAGAACGAGCGACGATCAATTAAGTACGTGCAAGAATAATCGATAATCAAGCATGAACGAACAAGGAACGCTCGATGTATGTTTACTAGCGATCATCGATGAACGATGAACGAACGATGAACAAACATGAACGAGCGATGAACAAACATGAATGAACGATGAACATTCATGCAGGATCATGATCAAACTACTAAGCACATAACAACTATACGAACGAATGTATTCCATTAGACGAAGAACAAGTCTTACAAAGAGAGGATACAAGAGCTATACCCAATTCTCCACAAGACCTTGGGAGCAATGAGGCAGCCCACTACTCAGCCTGGCACTACCTAGAAGAGTCTCTAGCTCTAGCGTGAGGAGAGGAGGGAATGATCCTTCTGTTGTGGTGTGTGTGTGTGTTTTTCAGGAGGGGGGTACCCCTCCTTATATAGTCCTTGAAGGTCGGCAACTTTGAGGCGGTTCCCGAGGTCGGTGGCATTTAATGCAGGGGGAACCGACCTCCAGAGGTCGGTTACAAACCGCCACAAAAAGATGGGCCCAGGGGGCCACCCTGCCAGGTCGGCCGACCTGGCCAAGGGGGGTCGGCCGACCTGTGCCTGGCCCCACCTGGGTTGGGCTTTGGCAGGTGGCTCCCCCTCTGGGTCTTCTTCTCTGGTCCAGGTGCATTAGGCCTTGGTTGTGTTGGACTTTGACGATATTTGGCCTTTTGTCTTGGAGTTGTATTCCCGCGGCGAACGTCGAGTTTGTAAAAGTGTTGTTTCGTCGCCTTGGGGCATGGTTTCACCTGGATTTCTCCCTTATTCCACCTGCACACTAAAATCTAGAGGTACATGTGGAAATAGGTTATTTCTAAACAAAATGCGTGTAAGAAATGTCCAATCCTTCTTATTTATTGAGCTAGTTGACGGTTGAAATTGGTCCGTAACGACCGTCAACACTCTGCTCGTCGCCATGCCTCAATGCCGTCCCGCAGCTCCACCGCACGGCGCCGTCGTCCTGTGTCACCTCGAGCTGCGCCAAGATAGCCTCGTCTCCGCCATGGAATCCTCCCCCTCGGCTCCGCCTTGAACTGGAGGATTTGGGCTTTCTTCTCCAACTCCGGCCGCGCGAGCTTCTCCGGCCTCGCCATCGATTCCCCTCTCCTCGGTGAGCACCTTGTCGATTCCTAGCGTCGAGTGGTACAACATGCGGTTGCGCACCCACCTGACCTTTTTCCCTCCAACCCCGCAGTTCGGGTCGTCGGAATCCGGCTTTTCCCCGCCGCCGGTCGTCCCTGTCGAGCCTGTGAGCAGCTCAACCCTGGCGAACACACCCCGCTCCGCTTCGATGTCGATGCGATCCGTGCCGAGATAGCCCCCGCCACTCGGAAGCTCAAGCGCTAAGAAATGCAGCTGGAGGACCTCAACACCGCGCTCGGGTCGCCGCCGAACCTTCGCCATCGCCGCCTCCTCGTCGCCGACCCATCCCCGACCATACCCGCCAGCTCCAAACCCTAGAGGTGAACTCAGCGCCCCGCTCTGCCACTCCCCGTGCTCTCCGTCCGTCGAGACACCGTCGAAAACCCTTCTCCGGCGAGCCGCGCCGCCGCGCTACGACGAGGCTCCCGCTGAGATTCTTTGTGGCCACTGCCGGATCCGGTGTGGTCATCCTTGTAGCCAACCGTGCGGCCCTCGTGCCATTGGTGGGATCCCGTGTGCCTTGAGATGATCCGGTGTGGCCCCGAGGCTGCGGTCCTCCGCGTGGCCCTCGTCTGATTGGCCCAACCGTTTTTAATTCGTTCCCTAATATCTGCAAATTACCAGAAATTGTTAGAAGATTGTAAAATCCGTAGTAAATTAAATACAACTCCAAAAATTATGAAACCAATTTTGTTAGCTTCCCTATGCTCAGATCTACCCAAATATTACAACCTATTTTCCTGTTTTCTGTAAAATTGAAAATGTGCAGAAATTGTTTAAATAGTAATAAATTCTCTGTTGCTCAATAAATCAAGGACACTTTCATGCTTGTTAAGTAAGTGATAACACACATGCAGAACATTTAAATCGTGTTCTGCATTATATGAATTATTATAAATAATCCATATTGCAATAAATCATCAAACTTCACCATAAATCACTTCCAGTGGTGACTTTCACCAGAAAAATGCCACTGGACATAAATTAATTTTTGAAATCACATTATCTATTTAACCAACTCCAAATTGATTAAATAGTTAACTTAATTGAAAATCAATGAAGGAAATACTTCATACAAAAGTAATTAACAAGTTAATCAATTGCACTCATAGTATAAATGACTGTCCTATCAGATAATTAGGATTCTTAAAAGCATCATATTATTTGCATCTAACTTGCATTATTCCTTGTCATAACGTGTAGTGGCAGAGACGACTCCGGAGCCACTGGACTTCCAGCTGCAGGAGGAGGAGGCACAGGAGGAGCAGCAGCAGGACATTGACCCCGTAGCTGGCCCTGCACCCTTAGTCCCTGAGCCAGGCAAGCCCCGGTGCATGCCTCCCTATTTAGGATTTTATTTCCGCACTTGATTGGGGCTAGTAATTGATTGTGCATTAGGTTTATTAGGAGTTGATGTGAAACCTTAGAACTGCATTAAGACTACCCTTCCATATCCTACCTTGTGTCCTATTTTTGTAGATGTGGTCTAGGTTACGTTAGAACTTGCTAGGCTTAGTGGCTAGCGGATGGTAGAAGTCGAGTGGTAGGTCCTACTCGCATGATAGGGACTCCTTGATTGTACTAGCTGGATTTAGGATTTGTTGAGACCGGACGGGGAATTGCTTGTATAGGATGGTTGGAGAAAGCTGGGCCTTCACGGTGGTGTAGCCTCGTCTGTGTCGATTAAGGACCGTTCGTTGTTGGCCCTATTGAGCAAGTTCGAACGTACTGATCACCTGCTAGTGTTTTTATGGGCCTAGTAAACTTAGTAGCTTGGGTTGCCCTGGTGTCTCGCGGATACTTGCATCTTCTATCACGATACTTGGGAGAGAAAGGATGCTTCCCAATCGGGGCGTACGTCTGGGACGGGGACCGTGCGGGAAGGCCTTTCTCGGGAGGTGTGAGACCCAGCCAGGTCTAGGGGGACCCTTGCAAACGGTTGCCGCATGCGACTTTACGCGTGTGCGTCGTGTGGTTAGGTTTTCTCCTGCAGAATGTACATCGATGCCGCCGCTCTCGGTCATGAGCAATCTTGCTCAGTGCGCCACCTCGTAGTGTGCTCTGATTGATGATATGATGATGCTAGTTCATTACTGTTATATGTATATCTATTTACTGCTATACTAATTATTGATGTATTGTTATCTTATACCTGTTTTAGAGATAAGTGCACTGTTTTATTGGTAAAGTACTTAATTTAAAATAAAACTTGAAAGTAAGGACCAAGTAATTAGTGCGGGTTATGCAATGGAGTCAGCCTACCCCTTGTAGCCTTTGCATGCTAGGAGTCGGCTGTAGTTAGCCACGTTGACGGGTAAGTCTTGCTGAGTAACTAGTACTCAGGGTTTTGCTCTTCATATTTTTATGCAGGTATAGATTTTGCTTCCGCTGTTGCTTGGTGGAGTTCCTCAGCGGGTCCACATCGCAGGGCTTCGATGTGCGGCCATGTATCGTCGAGTTTAGTAGAGGTTGTATTTATAGATTTCCGCTGTGCTACTCTCGTGTTTTAAATCATTTAAGACTTGTAATAACTGAAAGATGTAAATTTGTGCTTTTTATATGCTGTACTATTGCGTCTGTTCATCAGCGCTTTACCGACTCGATCTTGTGAAAAGCAGAGACGTTTCAAGTCAAACTTGAGAGCGGCCAAATCTCGGCAGAAGAGCTATGCAGACAGAAGACGCCGACTGTTTGGTGTCTCTCCCATGAAGGGTGTACATCGGTTTGGTGTCAGAGGGAAGCTAGCTCCGAGGTATGTTGGACCTTTCAGGATATCTGCGCAGCGCGGACCTGTGGCATATCGCTTAGTATTGCCATCAAATCTTGCTGGGGTTCACATTGTGTTCCATGTATCGCAATTAAAGAAATGCTTGAAGGTTCCTGCAGACAGAGTGGTTAGTGATGTGGAGCAGCTTGAGCCAGATTTGACCTACCCAGAGCAACCTGTTAGCATTGTTGATCAGAAGGACAGGGTCACTAGGAACAAGATCACCAAGTTCTATAAGGTGCAATGGAGCAACCACTCTGACGCCGAGGCCACGTGGGAGACAGAGGAGTTCTTGAACTCTCACTTTCCCGATTTTCTACCTTCGATGTGAGTTTTTAGTTGCTTCCAATTATGCATCTTGTTCGTCGTTCTTGCTTTTTCTTCCTTCCTTTACTTGAATCTCGGGGGGAAATTCCTTTTAAGAGGGGAGGGCTGTGACACCCCGTGTCACTGCAGCCATAAACCTGCAAAAACACTCCCAAAAACTGAACCAAATTCAAAGCAACCCGAATCCGAATTGAAATCAAATTGTTCAAATAAATGTTAAACCAATGCTTGTGAACAAACTCAAACTTTTCAATAACAACCTGACCGAAGGAAAAATTCTGTTGGATCGCTATTGAACGGACGCGTCGTTTCACCCTCTGCCTATAAAAGGCGAGTAACCCCTTAGGGTGTCACCCTGCCTCCTCAGTCATTTCGTCCGCCGTCATTTTCCATCGTGCCGTCGCCGCCCGCTGTTCTTTGCTTCCGCTGCGCTTGCTCTCCCTTCTCCTTCGGGCGCTTCTTCGGTTTGTCAGACCGACACCCTGGCTTCTGCGATGGATCGTAAGGGATCGAAGAAGGCTGGTGGTATTGTCGCCCGAGGGCGTGCCGATGATAACCTTCCGGCATCGCCTTATCTCGGGAAGAGCACTTTAAGCAAAGGCGACCTCTACGAGATGGGCCGAAAGGGCTATTTCGAGCGTGCTTGGGCTGTTCTTCCTCGGTCAGACAAGACCTCTCCTACTCCGAAGGACGGGTATGTCGTTCTGTACCGTCGTTTCTTCGAGGGTGGGTTTCGGATGCCGTGCTCTTCATTTGTTGGTGAAGTGCTCGACCTCTTCAGCCTTGAGATCCAGCAGATAACGGTGAATGCTCTGATCCGTCTTGGTATCTTCGAGTGGGCTTTCTGGATGGCTGAAACGGAGCCGCATGCGGGCGCGTTTGCTCTGACGCATTACGCGTCAGTCTACAAGAAAACCCTGAACTTGGGTGGGAGGAGCTTCGTTGGTTCGATGGGTACTATATCCTTTGTGGATCGCCCCGACGAGGTGCTGCCGGTGAAGGCGTACAAGAACCACTGGGGGAAGAATTGGACCGCCGAGTGGTTCTACTATCGAGTGGAGGAGGGTTGCAGCCTTCGGTCGTCGATGTCCGAGGTTCTGTACTATCGGCTCCCGCCTGTGGAGGTAGACGGTACTTGTGAGGCCCGAAGGGCGCTGGTTGCTTCCATCGCTCGTGAATTCACGATGCGTGACCTGATGAAGGAGTGTATCGCGGCCGACGTGTGGCCACTGAGTCGCAACTGGACCGAAAGGTTTCTAGAGAGGCGCTACGAGACGGAGTCTGTGATACATTTCTCTAGCGACGCTCTTCCTGGCATTCTGTCCTTTCGGCGTTCATTTGTTGCGTTGGGGCTTGTCTCATTTTTATAACTCAGGCTTTTTTGCAGCGATCACAAGGGAAGATATGGAGCGTCGGGCTATTGATCTTCTCGGTCATGTGACCACTGATGAGGTGGCTCGTGCCGCGCGCCTGCCGAGGGGGCCTCGGAGGAACCGGGTATTCTCTTTGAAGTATCCGGACGTTGAGCTGCCGGCCTGAGTCGCCGTCATCCTTGTCGGGAGGAGGGGTACTGCTGACAAGGGGGTGGAGGAGGGGGAGGTCGAGTTCGATGCTCCGTCTTCGGCCGCTGCGTCTGCTGGAACGCAAAAGCATGCAGCTAGCGACGTTCCCGCTCCAGCTGCGAAGATGGCTAAGGTGTCTAGCCGACGTGCTCCGAAGGGGGCGGTTGTTTGTGAGATGGTCGCTTCTGGGGGCAATAGCCCAGATGTGTCGGATGGGTATGGCATAGACCCTGAAGGTGGGCGGGCCGAAGCTAGCCATGCCGCCGTGGAAGCTTCCGGCCCGAAGCAGACTGTTGCTGCCGAAGGTGCTCAACCGGAGATCCATACCCTGGACTCTGACGATGATGATGTCGGTTTCTGCGGAGTGCCTTCTTTCGCATCAAAGCTGGTGGTAGCACCGAAGGAGATGCTGGGGCCTGTTCATCGGTCTCCTGGTATGGTGCCTTCTTCTCGTGACTCTTGTTTCCTTGATTCCAGTAGCCCTACTAACTCCGTTGCTCCAGCCAGAGGGAGTGGTGGCGTCGAGAAGACTGCCGGGAAGGGTGTTCAAGCACCGCGCCTTGGTCGTGGTGCCGGCAAGGGCTTCTTCGGTCAGTCACCAATTGCTGCCGCTGGGATGCCTCCCCTTGAAGGAAATCTCAGTTGGGACGACTTCACTGACCGTCCGGAGGCAGCACAGGCGCTTCAAGAAATTTATGACTTCACCGTACCTGAGGATTTGGCCGAGTCTTTTAAGGGTGTGCCCCCTGAAAAGGCTTCCTCTGCTTTGTCCGCGCTTTCGATGAAGGTGATTCCCTTCGGTTTTAAATTTCTGTTTCCTAGACTTGTTAAATGCTGATCGTGTGTTTGCGCTGCAGACGGCCCTGCTTGCTCGTCACGTCGAGGATGCGCTTCTAGGCCTTGACGTTCCGCGTCTTCGGGCTCGCGCTGTGGTTGACGGGAAAAATGCTCTGTAGGTGTGTTAACAGACACTTTAGAAGCATGCAGGAGTTTGTGATTTATGTAGCAACAGATAATTTAATGTGGATTTAACAAGATCCGAACAAAATTATTTTTACAGAAAACAGAGAATGTATTTTGTGTCATTTGACATTTTTCCTACACAGAGCAGAGCACAAGAAGTCTAACCAAATTGGACTCGCATTTTTCTGAGATGCATTTATTTTTCTATCGATTTTACAATTTCCTGTGAACTTCTGGAGATTTACAATTTCGAAAAAGATTGAAAATTTACGCGGACCAATCAGATCCGGCCACAAAGAGGGCCACATGACCTGAGCCGCACTGGATCTGACGTGCGCCAAATGGGATCTGGCCACACAGGTGCGAGAACGCACGGAGGGCCACAGGGCTAGTCACAGAAGATCTCGCGTGGCCACATGGAATCAAGACCGTGTGGTCCCGGTGCGCTTGCCGGCGTCACGCCGGAGCGCGGCGGCGCAGCTCACCGGAGTGAGCTCCGGTGGCTCGCTTGGCTGGCCGAGGCGGGGTCGCGGGCTCGCTGTGGTTGACGGGAAGCTGTACGTGTGGGCGCTACAGCTCCTCGGCGATGGTGTGCACCACCGGGACCAGCAGATTGACGACGAGGTGGCCGGGAGAGGGGTCAGAGCGGAGAGTTCCTCGCGGCGGCGAGCTTCGGCGACGGGGAAAAACGGGATGCCAGCGAGGGCGGCTGCGGAGAAGAACCAAAAATGAGACCCAACGCTGCGCACGAGCGTTACGAACACTGGGGCGTAATGAGTCGACATCGAGACTCACCGGAGCACGCGAATCGACGGCGAGAAGGCGAGGTGGTGCTTGCCAGGCTTGGAGACCAAAGGGTCGATTCTCCCTCTTCACGTCGGGAAGAGGGGTACGGGCTCCATGGCGAGCTCAATCGTGTCGCAGCGTACTCCTTTGCAAGGAAGCTCGGCTCGGAAGAACCTCGCGGCGACGGAGCAGCGGTGAGGTGGAGCTCGGCTCAGCGATGGAGACGGTGGCTAGGGTTTGGGTGCTCGGGAGAAAAGGAAATGAGCGAAGGAGAGAGAACCGGAGTGGAGCGGCGCCTGTTTTGACGTCGTTCGCGGCCGAGAGAGGGCCAGAGCGCCGCGGAGGGACGCCGCTCATCGTCGGCGACGTGGAGCAAAAGCTCCGACGTCCTCAGTGAGAAGAGCGTCACTGACGAGCGGGCCCGGGTGCATCTTTCTTTTTCCCAAATTTATTCAAACTCAGAAATTGACCGAATTTGTGCACACAAATTGGACTAGCAAATGAACTCCAAAATTTGCGATTTTGGTATTGGAAAGATCTTGAAAAGTTCTATCCACTGGCCAACATGCACTTCTGGAATCCAAGGGGATTTCAAATGGCAACATTTCAAAGTTGATCACTTTTTCAGATTTGGGGATTTTATTGAGCTATCAAATGAATTCGTAAAATCACCAAAAATTCTCCAAAATTATCCTTTGAGTAGGACTATTCACTGGTATTTTTGTTTGTCCAAGTTGTTATGCAAAAATTTGAGTTGCTTCACAAGCACGGGTTTGAAACTTGTTTGAACTTTGAATTTCGAATTTTGAATTTGGTTTGATTTCAGTCTTTGCCTAGTTTGGGTTTGCACTAACAGTGATTCAGTGACACGGGTGTCACACCTATTGAGTAACGGTCCCTGGTTCTCCCTCATTGCCACCACTAGTAATTGGCCTTGATTCTGGAGCAGCAACATTTGCCTCACTTGTCCCGGCAACTTTCTCTCCTTCTACAGGAGCAGTCACCTCAGCTGTCATCACTGGTACATCGTCTGTCGGCAAGCTGAAAAACAGTAGAGTTAAGTTGATTAATTGTCAGATAAAAGGGGAAACAAAGAGACAATTAAGGGCTATCACACAAAGCTTACTTCTCAGATACCCTAAGCCTCTTTAGGGGCTTGATTTTCTTCTTGGCAGGGGCTTGAACTGCCTGCACGGCTGAGTCGACAGGTGGGACACTCTCCCGGGTCATCTCTTTGTCAGGATCATTGACCCCGGTTACTTCTTCTTCCTCAACCATGGCTTCAACTGCCGCCAGCTCCTTGTCTAGAGTGGCCACTGCCTCCTTGACAAGGTTGGGCCCCACGCCAGAGTCTTCAACATCATCATGTGTCTCGAGGGTACTGGCATCCAGCATCTGAGAGCTTCCTTCTCCCTCAGCAGCTTCTTTAGTCTGAGGAAACTAAGGCATGATTATTGATTAAGGAAGCTAAGGGAATAAAATCCTTTCCACTTAAGGAAATAATACCTGTTTATGAATTCGAGCGACTAGAGAAGGGTGTCGGACCTGAGCTTTGGTTCTCTTAGCCTTTTTGACTTGAGGGTCAGCTGGCTTCTCGGCCGAGAGCTCGACGTCATCCTCCTCCTCTCGATCTTCTTCATCAGAACTGGAGATCACTATAGAGGGCTGCCGTTTGCGCTTGGGATCTACAGGACGATCAGTTAACTGCTGACTCCCAGAAACACGACCTGCAGCATGTTCAATACCTAATTGACGGGCAACACGGTCTTGATTTGCTTTACTCCGCCTTTCGCGTAGAGAGAGTGACTCCCAACATGTTCAGGTTGAGAAGTCGCAGCAGCCTCCTCATCAACAGAGGGTTGATCTTCATCTTCACTACTGGTGGCCAGAGGATCTTCTTCTTCCTCTCCACCTTCATCATCCCCACCAGCTCTTTCATTCTCTTCATCTTTAGAGTCATCAAAAAAGGCTCTGAGCTCCTCATCAGTGATCTCTTCATCAACATTGGCCAGCTCAATGTTGCGCTCTCTGATTTGCAGAGGCCTCAAGTTGCCATCAGTAACCACTGGAGGGTCAGGCCCTGGGCTCCTGAATCTGTCACGGCCCTGCAAACAGAACAACTTGGCATGATCAAAATTCTTTTAGAAAAATATTCTACAAAGCAATTGCAGAACAAGTAACCAAGTAAAAGGACACTCACTGCAAGACGAGGCTCGTTTTTCCAGTAGCCAAACCACTGAAATTGACCATCAGATTTCAGCAAAGTGACATCCTCCCTTGTCATGAAGAAATCATTCTTAGGGGAGTAAACTCGGTCCCTCTTAACCTCACGATATCCACCGGGTATTGCTTCTTGCTTGGGATCTCTTGGACCCCTCCACAGCCAAGCAGGGTAATCTCTTGCCTTCAAAGGTTGAAATTTACGCAGGCAAAAATTCAAAGCTATAGCTGGACCAAGAACTCCTTTGTCAGGGTGTTTGATCTCTGCAACCAGGGCGTGTAGGTCTCTCAACTCCCTTGCCATTGCTGGGCTTGGTTTGCTCTGCCAAATATCCTCATATACAGGATATTTGTTCTCAAACTTAGGGAGGGCAGGAAGAACATTTGCACAATAAAACCATTCCGAGTGCCACCCTTTGTTGGAAGTGGTCATTCGGCAGTCAAAGTACTTATTTTTCCTACGGAGCTTAATACCGGCACCTCCAATCAACTGAGGTTTGTCGGCAGATGGCTGAGGCTTCAAGAAAAATAGATCTCTAAACAGATCGAAGTGGGGCTCAATCCCCAGAAAACACTCGCAAAGAGTGATAAACATGGCTAGATGCAGAATCCCATTAGGGTTCAGATCAGTCAGCTGAATCTTGTAAAAATGCAAGAGAGTCCTAAAAAACCGATGCGTGGGCAAGCCGAATCCACGATGGAAGAAGGACTCAAAAACGACAATTTCACCTGGCCCGGGGGATGGGAATTTCTCCCCTTCTGCCGCGCGCCAGCCGATGACCTCCTTAGAAGGCAGCCAACCCATCTTCACCATGTACTCCAATCTTGACTCGGAGGAGATTGAAATGGGCCACGGATTGGCCTCTTCTTCTTCTTCGATGGCATCAGGAACAATGGTGAGAGGGCCAGTGTTCGCAGATCCAACTCCGGCACCACCCACAACAGCCGCACCTTGTGAAGAACTCGCGCCCTCCGAGGGGTTGAATGGGCGCACCTCGGCAGCAATGATCGACTCCATCTCGCTTCGGTCTCCTTCGCCAGCCATTCCGCAGAATCGAGTGAGGGGAAATTGAGGATTTGGTGAATGAATGAAAACGCGAAAGCAAGGAGAAGGAACTGTTGATGCGGCAGGATCCAATTTTATAGTCAGAAATATTAAACCCAGCGGCCCAGATTGTCCGGGTTTATCTCTACGGCCCGGATTTCTTAACCGTTTGGCTTCCCTGGTACGCTAGGGTTCCTGATGGGCGGGAAATTTGGAGCCCTAAGAACCACTCGGCCAAGTCACTCAGCCAACTTACTCGGCCAACTTACTCGGCCAAGTCACTCGGCTAAGATTACTTGGTGAAGCAGATATTGCTCCTTAACAGGATACTACTCGGGTATCGAACATATTAGTTGAATTAAAACCTGACTCAGTTGATAACAAATTGAGTCTCTTTATTTCACTAATAACAAAATGCAACACGATGCAAATAAGATAATTCACCAGAAGGTGAAGATGCAGACGAACATCACTAAGCAGATAAGACATGCATTACAAGAGACTCAAGAGGGCATCAGTCCGACATCGAGACCTAAATCTATCCGCGACGGTGGTTGCGAGTCCTGTGCGCGACGCAGGAGGGCTTGGCGAGAAAGTCGTGGCGTCCCGGCGGGTACCTCCTGCGCAGTTCGCCCTCATCTTCTTCGCCAGACGAGATGGCGATCAGCTCTGGCAATGCAGGAACATTAGCCGGAGGAGGGATGGCTGCGGCACCGGATCAGGAGCTGGAGCGGCCGGTGGAACTGGATTTGCCGGTGGCGGCTGCACGACGCTCGGAGCTGATGGTGCTGCGGAGGAAGAGCTCTTGCGCCTGGAGCTTTTGCGGCTGGCCATGGTGAAAGAGATGCAACAATCCCTGGCATTGGGTTTCGTTATAAAGATCGGAGATGGAGAATCTGAAAGGACAGTTATGACTTGACGATACAGCTTTAGAGTCAGAAGAATGTCTGCCCAGATTCCCTCACAATAAGACAAATTAGTCACAGTAACCATGTGACCCAGTGGATAAGGTTGAATGACTCAGATCAATAATTGCTGAAATATACACTTAATCATCTACATTATTTGTATAACATTCAGTACTGTTGAATACTTTGATAATGTCAGCCTAACAAATGACAATTTACCAAAATGTGCTTCTAGTTTCTTTGAGTCTATACATAATTATACTAATTATCCACAGACTCGGGGGCTAGTCCACGTGGACTCACTTGCGTGAGTTCCACTAATTTCATTCAGATGTGTTATCAGTTATTTTTATGCTTCTAGTTTCTTTGAGTCTGTATAAAATTATACTAATTATCCACAGACTCGGGGGCTAGTCCACGTGGACTCACTTGCGTGAGTTCCACTTATTACAAATGATTGTATCATCAGTCAAGTTCATTTTAAGTATGTAATTAGAGATTTCTAGTTTCTTCTGAGTCTGTACATAATCATACTGATTATCCACAGACTCGGGGGCTAGTCCACGTGGACTCACTTGCATGAGTTCCACCATTTTCTCGGCAGACTTGCCAGGCACACGGGTTGTCTTATATCCATAACTACTTTTAGTCGGATGGTATCTAGAATTTATCCTCTTCTGTGTCTCAATTGTTTTCGTTGAGAAGCAGCTTGGGGGCTACGGGTTGTAATCATCCCTGGCTAATCTAAGCTGGATGGACCTAGAACACCAGTCTGGAATGATAAGTTCTTGGCTGAGGCTCACTGTGATCTCCTGTTCTAATTGCCTTATGCGCAGGAAAATGTGAGTTCCTTCTATAATGGATGGTATTTTTCAACACCTCAGTATGATGCACTGATTGAACATCCATCCACTCGGATCAAGATCATATTTCTTGGTTCAGGCTTACTTTAGAGTTACTATACAATTCTATGAATTATACAGTAACTCGGGGGCTACATCAGTATGATGCACTGATCGTGCATTCATAATTTTTCAATTTGTAGGCATGCCTTTACAAGGCCTAGGCCGACTCATTCAGTTGGGTGCTATCCACATAGCACGCTTTAGGCCCTAGCCGATAGACTCGGATGTTGACCTTTTTATTACTTAGATTAAGATCTCATTTCTTGGATTATGCTCACTTTGAGTTACTATACAATTATATGAATTATACAGTAACTCAGGGGGCTACATCAGTATGATGCACTGATCGTGCATTCATAATTTTTTAAACTTAAATCTGTAGGCATGCTTTACAGCCTAGGCCAACTCAGTTAGTTAGATACTATTTACATAGTATACTTTAAACCCTAGCCGACAGACTCGGATGCTGACTTATTTCAAATCCCTCTATGGAGTTCAGCTCTGAGAGCTGAATACTGTTTGTCACTGCAATCTCATACAAATTTGCTTCAACAAGCATTCACCTAATTTTTCTGATATTATTCAGAGTTTGGTGCTTACTGACAGCATGTCTAATTCAAAGCCCTGTTGACCTTGGTCTACCCGAGGCCAGGTATCTCAAGACTATTTTAACTTGATTCAGGTCAAGTCCTTTTTAATTTCTCAATATCACTTGAGATCAATTCTTGCATGGGGAGAAGACTAGTCGGAAGCAATCCACTGGATCAATCAAAAAGCACTTGGGGGCTACTGTCGTTACCATGACCCCCGGGTACCCTCAAGTCCAAAAGGCCGAGTAACCTGACAAGGGTAGTCGGACCAGCCCAGAAGAGACCGAGTAGCCCACGACGCAAGATGGAAGGTTCTACTACTCGGCCGGAGATAGAAAGAGCTTTTTGTCTTGTACTCCAAGTATTTACATGTTGTAACCGACTAGGATACTTTTCATGTAACCCTGTACCCCCGATTATATAAGGCGGACCGGGGCTCCATCTTAAACATACGCAATACAGACCACCTCATACAGGACGTAGGGTTTTTATCCTCCGGGAGGCCCGAACCTGTCTAAATTCATTGTCTCGTTTCACTATCGTATTTTTGGTTTCTTCACCCCCATAACAAATCTATCGAGGCTCTATAACCTCGACAAATACATTCCGTTACCTGAGGAGGATAGTGTTAGATGGATCGTCAGTGACTGGGACCACGGGATCTCAATTCCCTGAATCTACCCACAGTTTGGGCGTCACTCGCTCCGGCATCAAGTTTGTCACAGTCGACTACAAGCACAGCTGCAACATCTAACATCTTAGAAGGGAGCACTTTCCGCATCACCCTCTGGTCATTAGACACCTGTTTCAAATGGAGTAAAGATGCAACAATGGGTACCAAAGAACTCTTGGCCCTCGATTCCGAAAACCGTTTCCCACATGTCCCACCAGATTCCCTGTTGTCAATATGGAAAACCCGGCTCCATCTGCTTCCTGTTGAAGGGCTGCTACACGGCTAATCCAATTCTGACAATATGAAAAAGAAGGCTTTACTAGCTGTTACTTGTTATTCCGGGGACAGAACCCTGTCTGTTGAGAACACCACTAAGTATGCCAGACTGTTATCTGACGGTTCCTCTGTCTCAAGTAAAATTTCAAGCATGAAATTGATCGGCCCTTTTGTTTTTGAAGCACCCTCAAATTGACCCCATGGTGACTAATTAAGCATGATAAAGCTAATATCTGTACACAGGATATTGGCAGTTATCATACTCTTAGCCACACCAGTGTTACCATATCTCTTTTTATATGATGCACCCAATTTATACAACTTGAAAGGACCTATAATTTTTTTCTTTTAGTTTTATCGCGTTACCTGGTTCTATAGCCTCCTCAATAGCTCGGATAGAGTACGATTTCTACGAAACATTGGTCATTGTGATTTGTATAGACTGAGTTATGTTGATCCAAGTTGATCCAATTTGATTTGCATATATCGAGTAGAACTGATTTACAAATTTTCTTCTCAAGTAAATGAAAACTGATTGTTGGAGTTACAGTGGTTGGAGTTAACATGTATGGATACCAATTCAATTGGGCAAGCACAGATCAGCTAACATCCTGTCATCAGATCAAAATTTTCAACCAATCTGAACTATCAGCATCGTTATCATAATCTGGTCCAACTAAACTTTAATTCTGTGTGATTTGCAATGAGACTGGTGCCATATATAACTCAAAAAGACAGGTTATGCTTGGTCCTTTCTTAGCTACAAATTTGACCTTTGCTATTGTGCTATGACACTGTATGTAAATTAAAAGGACAAGAAACATGTATTTCAATTCTTGAGAACGTGACATGACAAGAGCTTCAAATTAAGCCATGTACATCTGATGAATATGCACCATCATTGACTCTTCCCAATTTCTTCTACCCATGCTCCTCGTGAGATTTGAAGTAGTGTTTTTATACAAATCAGTATGTTTCCATTATCGATCTATTCCTTATGTATATGCACTTACATTATGTTTCACCCGCTATATAGCGATCAGACTGAAAAATGATAGTGTGTAATTATATCCTACGTTATGAGATCCATATTATTTTTATGTTTTACCTTTAGCAGTGATATTAGAGCAAAGATGCAGATCGCGTGAATATGGTGGCAACACAATGAGAGATGAAGATGTTTACATGTGTCCCTAGGAGCTCTCATTCGACAACCTCCCCTTCCGCCCCCCCCCCCCCCCCCCCCCAAGTTCCAGGCAGATCAAAACCGGCTCAGGTGCTACAGACGACCACACCCTTTCAGCCTCATACTGGAAGGTAGTTTAGCAGATTCATGTGCTGCATTATTATAAGAGAGATGCGCATAAATCAGTTTAAACTCTAAAAACTCCCTACTAACATTAACATCTGACATAGTAGCTGATAAGTGGGCCATAGCTCACTGGTTAGTCCATCCAATCGAGATATGCCACCCACAAAAAGAGGCCAATTTCATATACGCCACAATTTCCATGATCCTGAATCCGCTATAGCAAAAGTGCTCCCCCTATATGACACCCACGTCAGTTTATTTAAAAAATATTTTTTCAAAAATGAACTCATACTAAGCTCATTTACATGTATAACATATATAATAGCTGAGATTTTTTATACTTATTGGCATCTGCATATAAATCAACAAGAACTTTGTGATCCATTCTTCGGCCTCCATTGCTATGTTGCAAGGAAATATAAAATAACAAGGAAGATCAAAATTGAAATATGCATTCATGTATGACCACATAATCAATAAACTAAAATAGTAAGAAACTTTCCCGACAGTTTAGTGCCAGGAGGCCAACAGTTTATAGTGTATCTAGTTAAATGTTTGCCGAGTGGCAAACCCCCTTAGGCTCTCGGCAAAGGGTTTGCCAAGAGTAACACTCGGCAAATCCCTTTCAGCAAATTTTGCTCGGCAAAGAGGGGTTTGCCGAGAGCCAAATGTCGGGCACTCTGCAAACTCTTTGCCGAGAGCCCCAATGACCCTCGGCAAAATAAAGGTAGCCTGACGGCCCAAACGGCTGTCAGCCGGGTTTGCCGAGTGCCCCTGACATCAAGCACTCGGCAAACCCTAAACATTTGCCGAGTGCCCTGTCCATGGCTCTCAGAAAATAATGGTAAGTTTGCCGAGTGCCGTGGACAGGGCTCTCGGCAAATAATGGCAAGTTTGTCGAGTGCCCTGTCTCGGCTCTCGGCAAAATACACTTACACTCGGCAAACAAGTGTTCCAGGTTGCAATAAAATGTTTAATTTTGCACGGAAGGTAGCTCCTCCCCCACCACCCGCTCCTCCTCCTCCCCCACAGCCTCCTCCTCCTCCTCACTAGAGTCGTGCACGGAAGGAGAAGGCGACGGAGCCCTTGCAGCCCTCCCTCGACGCCCGCCGCCACCTGTGTTGCCTCTACTCTTCGATCGACCCCTCCGCCCCTGGACCCCTCAGCTTCATTGATCCCCTTCCTAGTGGCTCTTGCGTAAATCGACTTCATCGACCTCACCACACCCTTGCCCACCATCTTTAATCAATCACCTAGAATTAAAAAGATTAAATCCATCAGTACTTAATTAGAAAGTAATATGCAATTGCAAATAGTAAATAGATGCAAAATAAATAGAATATAGTACTGCAATTATTAAATAGATGCACCATACATGTATTAGAAATAATCATCATTATCTGGATTATCTTGTTCATATTCCTCATCATCACTATCACGCATGTCGATATCATCTTGCTCGTGCATCGAAGGGGGAATGTGGTCATCGTCGTCGATGCCTAATTGTAATTGCTCAAGTAATTTCAAGTCATTGACATTGAAAACCTCATCTCCAGCATCATCGTCGTCAACAACCGTTTCGTTGTCTACTTCCATTCCGATCTCTTCGGCTAAATCAATCACGAAACCCCTTCTAGCCCAACTTCTTGAAAGAACTCTCCAGCATCTTTGTTTGGCTCTGCATTGTAATCCTCATTGTTTGGTAAAGGTAGTTTACCGTGTGGCGATACTTTGTATACAACATCCCAACCCTTTAAACGGAAGTCGGTTTGGCACGGATATTGGAGATAATAAACTTGTTTGGCATGTTGACCCGCAATATAGACATCGTCTCCTGGGTAGATGGAGGATTGTCAAATTTTGACGAGCCCAATATTAGGAGTCCGTCTCACAACTTGAGGATCGAACCAATGGCATTTGAATGTTACAAGAGATTTGTAACCATCAAAGAAGAGTTTGTATATTTCTTCAACTCTTCTATAAAACTCCACTCCATCATCCCCGAGCGTATTAGTAGTTTTTTGATTGGGCCGATTTTTCTCATAGGTTGTTGTGTGAAAGCGGTACCCGTTAACGTCATAGCTTGAAAATGACTTGACCTTATAGCGACAACCATCGGCAACCGTTCTCAGCTCGGGATTCATAGCCGCATCGGTATGGGCCTGCAAGCAAGCAGGACAATTAGTTATATTATTCGCACGTACGAGCAACTTCTAATGTAATAATACAAAGAAAATGCTAAATACCTTTTTTTGAACCAAGAAATGAAACCAGGCTTTCCATCTCCCGCACCCTTTTTAAGAAGGGTATCATATTCATGTGGGGCAGGTTCCCT
Organism: Eragrostis curvula; assembly: GCA_007726485.1. Classification (NCBI taxonomy): domain Eukaryota; kingdom Viridiplantae; phylum Streptophyta; class Magnoliopsida; order Poales; family Poaceae; genus Eragrostis; species Eragrostis curvula. Next base: position 22,336 of record RWGY01000142.1, read on the forward strand.
TGATGCAGTCTAGAATTGCAAGTGAAACTCCTTGATGTACTCCTCCACTTCTTGAAGGTTGGTCAACACATATAGCATGACAGTGTGCCACTCTTCATGTGTCAATTGCTTGTAGATTGCTTCACTTCCAGTTTCGTGTTGCCCATGGAAAAGGCTGAGGGTCGATTCATTTTCGATAATATTGTAACGAGAGGGTGGATAATGCACGCTTGGAAGGTTCTCAGAATAGTACTTAGATGTGAAGTTTGACACCTCTTCCAAAACGAATGCCTCTGCAATGGAAGCTTCAATTTTACATTTCGTTCGAAGAACCTTCTGACATCTCTCAATTGGGTAGCACCAACGGTTCTGCACAGGCCCCCCCAATAGTGCCCCAGACGGGTGGTGCAAAATCATATGCACCATCGAAGGGAACAAGCCAGGTGGAAATATCTTCTCCAACTTATAGAGGAGCACGGGCGCCATGTTTTCCATGTCTGCAACAACGGTGTCAGATATCTCCTTAGCACAAAGCTGGCTGAAGAAATAGCTCAACCTTGCCAACACTAGCCACACATGATCAGGAAGATAGCCTCGAACCTTCACCGGAAGAAGCTGCTCAAGCCACAAGTGGTAGTCATGAGTCTTGGTCCCGTTAATTCGCATAGTAGTTAAGTTCACTCCCCTACTCAGATTCGCTGCAAACCCATCAAGGAACATTAACGTTTTCAACCATTCTAGTACTTCCCTCCTTTGAGGCCTCGTCAGGACGAAGTCGGCCTTAGGCTTTTTCCATGCCTTGCCTTTGGTAGGAGGTATCATGTTTAGCTTAGGTCTATCACATAACGTTGCTTGATCAAGTCTTGCCTTAACGTTGTCTCTTGTCTTATCAGCAATGTCCATGATTGTTCCAAAGAGTGGAATGCTAGTGCCAAGTTCAGTGTGCATTAGATCGATGTTATGTGGAAGAAGAATGTCACACATATATGAAAGCCTAAACAAGCCCATGATCTGATTGAAGGCATGTTGCTCACCATATCCCACAAAACAACCATTTGTTTCATCGACCTGGAGAGCATCTAACATAGCACGCATATGCAGACCTTTCAAGAACTGCGGTGGAGGGTCGTGAACTACGACACCTTTCGTAAAGTTCTTTTGGTCTCTTTTAAATGGATGGTCAAGAGGGAGGAATTGTCGGTGTTGGTCAAACAAAGAAAACTTGCCACCCTTCTTCAACCAAATGAACCTCACAAGATGCTTGCATACTGGGCATGGAAACTTCGAGTGAACGCCCCATCCACAGAAACAACCATACGCCGGCATGTCATGCAGAGAGTGTTGGTACCAAACATACATTCTAAAGTTTGTCTTTGTAGCTCGATCATATGTCACTACCCCTTCCTTATAAGCACGTTCTAAATCATCAATCAGAAGCTCCATGTAAACAGACATATTATTCCTCGGATTCTCAGAAATTATCAGCGACAAGAAAATGTTCTGTCGTTCAAAAAGGACGCCGGGGGGGGGGGGGGATAGAGGGGTATGACAAAAACAGGCCAACAACTGTACGGGGAAGACCCCATTCCATAGGGATTGAACCCATCTGTTGCCAATGCCACACGTACATTATGAGCCTCTTGACCTTTGATGTCATGAATCTCATCAAAACGTTTCCAGGACCGAGCATCGGATGGATGTACAAGCTTATCAGGAGAGTATCGAACACCTTCTTTGTGCCATGTCATCTGTTTTGCGGTCTCCTCGGTCATGTAAAGATGTTGGATCCTGGGTAAGAAAGGGAGGTACCGTAGGATTTTCATCGGGACCGCGAGCTGCCTCTTTTGACCATCACCACAGTCTACCTCATGGTACCTAGAGGATGAACACTTTGGACAGTATTTTGCTTCCGCATGTTCTTTCCTGAATAGCACGCATGCGTTCGGACACACATGTATCTGCTCATATGGCATCTTAAGTGCACGAAGGAGTTTCTGTGCCTCATACATGCCCTTTGGCAGAATATGACCTTCTGGAAGGAGGGTGCCAACAACTGTCAACATAACATCGAAGGTGTTCCGACTCAAGCTGAACTGTGACTTTACGGCCATTAGGCGTGCAATAACATCCAGTTTAGAAACCTTAGTATGCCCATGAAGAGGTTGTCATGCAGCAGACAACAAGTCGTAAAAGGCCTTTGCGGTCTCCTCTGGCTCCTCCACCCTACGTTCTTCATCAACATCGGCCTGTGCTTCATGATAGTCATCTAACATGTCTCCTACCCTGGCATCAGAATCAAGATCATCGACGCGCTGTCTCACAACCTTGTCTCTCATACGTGCGGCTTCACCATGGTAAATCCAATGGGTATAATTTGGCGTAAAGCCATTCTTAAACAGATGTTGACCCATGACCACCTTGGTTTTTTTGCCGCATGTTGTTACAATGGTTGCAGGGACACCAAGTGACATTCTTCTTTTTAACTTCGGCAAATGCTAGTCACAAAAAAGCTTCGGTCTTGTCAATCAATTCACGTGTCAACACACCCTGACTTGAGCGGCCCGTATACATCCACTGACGGTCGGCCATCCTCTAACATATATGCGAGTAGTATACAAATTATTTGCATCTACACGATGGTCCAACTGTCTACTAGGTGAAGATAGGTCCTAATCCCACCCGAAGATGCGTAGATGAGGTTCATTTTCAAGGTTTACTCCAGTCTGAGACAAGAATTTCGGCATCACCTCCCCGCTGTTCTCCAAATACACGTCCTGGGAGGGAGATTGTGTATCCGGAGAACAACAGGAAGATGATGCTGAAACTCCATCTCAAACCGAAGCAAACCATGGAAATGAACCCCATCTATGCATCCTCGGGCTGTCATAGATATGCAACCATCAGACATATCTCCAACTGTATCTATTTTGAACGGAAGACGCCTAACTAAGTTACGCTTTACCTACAAACATGAATGAAAAAGGGGGGCTTTTATGTCTCACCTTGCTGTCTGCAAAGTGCCGAGTGGAAGATGGTGCACAAGCTTCTCCTGCAAAGAATAAAACATAAAAGCATCAATTCAAAATTTTGACAGAACCTCCCTTGCACGGTGAGGTTCCCAAAACCAGCAAGAAATCAACGCACAATGGCTGGCAACCACATTGAATTGAAACCAGCCGAGCAAACCATCGGCACGACGGCCCACAACCACATCCAGCAATTCACATCGCAAATGATCGACCTAATTTCATTTCTATTCAAGCATCACACAAGCATAATCAATTCATCAAACAAGAATCATCATTTGCACTTGAGAAATACTGGAGAAAAAAAATTACGTAATTGACCCATTTTTATCACACAAGCATTTTAGAAGCATATTTGACCAATTTTCATCACATAAGCATCACACATTTCAATAAACATCACCCTAAGTACCAGTGGCTATAGCACCAAGCACTCGAATGAACAATCCAACTTTCGCTCCTGTTTCCATTTGAAGAGAAAAACAGAGAAAAAAAAAAGAAAGAACATGAGCTCGGGGCAGCTCACCTGGAGGACGATGAGGCCCGGTCAAGCACTGGGTCAGGGGAGGCGGGTGGCGGCGCCGACGTCGAGGTCCTCGAGCCGGTCGATGTCATGGCGCCGGGGCAGCAGCACGTCAATGGGGATGGGCCCAGGAGCAGCTCGTCGAAAGTGGAGGGGATGGGCCCGGGAGCAGCTGGCCGGGGCGTGATGGAGGAGGGCAGCTCGTCCGGGTCGTAGCTTGTCGGCGGTGTTGTGGAGTCGCATGGGCGCGGGGCGAGGTGGAGGAGGGCCTGGGTGCGGGGCGAGGTGGAGGGGAGCGGGGGCGCGGCAGGGTGGAGGAGGGCCAGAGCGCGCGCGGGCCAGGGGCGGGGTGGAGGAGGGTCGACGGCGCGGGGAGCTGCGGCTCGATGGCGGCGGCGACGCGAGATGCAGCAGGTGGGCGGCAGCGCGAGATGCGGCACGATGGGCGGAGGAGGCGGGATGCGGGCGGCGTGGGTCAACGGCGAGGGCGGCGGAGGCGGGATGCATCGGCGGGCAGAAAGGGGGAAGAAGCGAGGAGGAGGAAGAAAGAGGAGAAGCGAGGCCGCGCGCGACTAAGTCCTGATCCACGGACTTTGCCGAGAGCCCGCGATCTAGCTCTCGGCAAACAAATTTTTTTTTTTTAACGAGATTATTATTTGCCGAGAGCACGAGATCTAGCTCTCGGCAAAGAATTTTTATCTTTTTTAAAAAAAAACTTCCATTTCAAGCGTACTTTTCGTTCACATTTTGATTTCAAATTTAAAATTATCAACTACAAAGTTTCATAACTTTTTGATATCTACCACTTTTATTTTTACAAATTTTCCATCCAATATCGTTTTCAACATTCAAATTTTCAAATTTGAGAAATTTGAGAAACTTCCATTTCAAGTGTATTTTTCATTGATAATTTGAGTTCAAATAAAAAACATGTCAACTACAAAGTTTTGTGACTTGTCAAGAGCTCCAACTTTTATTTGTACTATTTCTCTACCCGAGGTCATTTGGAAAATTCATATTTTCAAATTTGAAAAATACAAACGTACTTTTATTTTGGTCGTTGACATGAATTATTCAAATTAAAAAGTATTCAACAGGAAAGTTGTGTAACTTATGAAGATCTAACACTTTTATTTTGGTATTTTTTTAAATTGACAAAATGGTATTGAGATTGTTCACAAATTTCAAATGTACCTCTTCGTGTTTCTATGAACTACACGGGACCTTTATAGTTTATGAACAACTTTACCGTCGCTTTGTCGAATGAAGAAATGAAGAAAATAGAAAGTGTAGATCTCTAGATTTAAGACAACTTTGTAGTTAACAAGATTTTCATTTGAACAAAATCTAACATATGAAAAAATTCATTGAAAAAAACTTTGGCGAGAGCCACTCTCGCAATTCTTTGTCGAGCGCAGCTTTCGGCAAAGGCAAATTCTTTTTGCCGAGAGCTTGTCCATTTAAACTCGGTAAAATTAAAAAAAAATTGCCGAGTGCTCACGTGCGGCTCTCGGCAAACCGCAGCGCAGGGCCCACATTTCTAATGCCGTCACGAATTTTGGACGGCCGTCCAATGTTGCCGAGAGGTTTTTGTAATTTTACCGAGTGTTTCGGGTAGGACTCTCGGCAAACTAATTTTTTTTGCTGAGTGTTTTGTTTGCCGAAGGCTGGCTCTCGGCAGACACTACGGCACCGAGTGCCCTGCTTTTGCCGAGAGCGACTCTCGGCAAACCGTTTGTATGCCGAGTGCCCGACGATTTGCTCTTGGCAAAGCAAGGGGCACCCGGCAAATAACCGGTTTCCCGTAATGGCTGTGGCAACTTTGTTGGGAACGACATTGTTGGTCAATTAGACAAACTGTTGGGAATATGTCATACGAATTATACGAGAAACAATGTTGGCCATTTCTTAAATATAGTGAAGAGTGATGGGATTGTTGGCCACCTACTAAAGACTGTCGGTAAAGATTCAAATTCTTGTAGTGATAGTGAACTCTTGATAAAAATGTAAGAAACGTGGCATGTGTTTAGCAGTTGGGAACAAAGAGGGATATATGAGATGAGATGTCACTGACTCCTAACTTTCTTACAGGCTTCTCCACCATACAGGTAACGTGGAAATGCACTGGAGACGAAGGAGCTGTGCAGCGACATACTTCTGGCAACCTTGATAGTGTCCTGACTGGACCGGCTTGTTTCATCAGAACAAACCGAGGATGCCAGTAGAACCTTCTTCTTCATGTCGACCTCGATCATCGATGTGGTGTCAGTATACCCACGACTGATGTGCCTATCGTCCAGAAGGAAGCAGACGGCGTCAGGGTTCTCTGAAGTGTTCCCGCTTTTCACAGGATCGAGTCAGTACGCGCTGATGAACAGACCCAACAGTACAACATATAAAAAGCATAAATTAAGTCTTTAAGTAGTTACATTAGTCTAATTAAAAACACGAGTAGCACAGCGGAAGTCCAAAGATAGAAAGACTACGAGCACACGCGCTCACGATACATATGAATTCGCATCCAAAGCCATGAAGATGCGAACTCGAGAGGAGATCACTCCTCGGTCTCCCAGTGGGCCGTCCAACCAAAGGAAAGTTGGCCATCGCACTGCCCACCTCCACCCATAGAGTCAGGGATAAAGATGCTACCTGCACAAAAAACATAAAGAATCAAACATTGAGCAACTAATACTCAGCAAGTCTTACCCGTCAACGTGGCTAACTACAGCCGACTCCTAATATGCAAAGGCTACAAGGAGTGGCTGACGCAATAGCATGAACCGCACTAATTACTTGATCCATAATTTCAAGTTTTATTTCAAATTAAGTACTTAACCAATAAAACAGTGCACTTATCTCCACAACAATATAAGTAACAGTACATCAAGCAAGCAGCATAATAGTAACAAAATAATAATAATATAATAACAGTACTAGAGCATCAATCATCAGTCAATCACACTACGATGTGGCGCAGTGAACAAGGTTTCTCATATCCGAGAGCGGCGGCATCGATGTACATCCTGCAGGAGAAGACCTGACCACACACCACACATGCATAAAGTCGCATGCGGTCCCCATCCCAGATCCAACTCCTCCCGAGAAAGGCCTTTCAGCACGGTCCCCATCCCAGACGTACGCCCCGATTGGGAAGCATCCTTTTTCTCCTGAATACCATGATAGAAAGAGCAGGCTTCCACCGCACACTAGGGCAACTCGAGCTACTAAGTTTACTAGGCCCATAGAAACACTAGCATGTGATCAGTACGTTCGAACTTGCTCAACAGGGCCAACAACGGACGGTCCTCAATCGACACACACGGTGGTAGCCTTCTCCAACCACCTATACAACAATCCCCGTCCGGTCTCAACAAATCCTAAATCCATCTAGTACAATCTAGGGTGAAAACCTATCTCGCGAGTGGGACCTACCACTCGTCTTCTACCGTTCGCTAGTCCCTATGCATAGCAAGTTCTAACGTAACCTAGACCACATCTACAAAAAAATAGAACACAAGGTAGGTATGGAAGGGTAGTCCTAATGCAGTTCTAAGGTTTCACATCAACTCCTAATAAACCTAATGCACAACAATGACTAGCCCCAATCAAGGGTGAAAATAAAAATATTAAATAGAGAGGCATGCACAGGGGCTTGCCTGGCTCAGGAGCGACACTAGCTAGGTCAGCGGGGTGTCAGTGTCCTGTTGCTGCTCCTCCTGTGCCTCCTCCTCCGGCAGATGGAAGTCCAGTGGCTCCGGAGTCGTCTGTGTCACTACACGTTATGACAAGGAAATAATGCAAGTTAGATGCAAGTAACATGATGCAATTAAGAAATTTAATTATCTGATAGGACAGTCATTTGCACTGTAAGTGCAAATGATTAACTTGTTAATTACTTTCGTTTGAAGTATTTCCTTCATTACTTTTAATTAAGTTAACCATTTAATCAACTTGAGTTGATTAAATAAATAAATCGATTTCACAAATTAGTTTATGTCCAGTGGCATTTTTCTGGTGAAAGCCACCACTGGAAGTGATTTATGGTGAAGTTTGATAATTTATTGTAACATGAATTATTTACAATAATTTAAACAATGCAGATAACAATTTAAATCATAATAAAATAATTAGACATCATATGACACTGGAAAAATGTTCTTTACGTGTGGTATCAGATTCTTTACCAGCATGCAGGAGTTCAAGATTTATGGAGCAACAGAGAATTTATTATGAATTAAATACTTTCTGTACAGATGTATTTTCTAGAAAATGCACAACATACAAAAGGGTGGTTTGGCATTTTTCCTAGACAGGGTATGCTACAAGAAAGCTAACAAAAATTGGATTCACATTTTTCTGACTTGTATTTATTTTACTATGTAATTTACCAATTTTAGACAATTTCTGGAGATTTACCGATATTAGGAAACAAATTAAATTTGGGTGGACCAATCAGATCCGGGCCACAGGTTGGGCCACAGAATCCTGGCCACACCAGATCCGGGCTGGGCACAAAGGATCCAACCTCTCAGATCTGTGGACACACACGGGGCCACACGGATGGCCGCACCCGATCCTCGTGGTCACACGGGATCCCGGTGCTGTGGCCCGTGGTGCGTCGACCGGACCCGTCGCCGGAGGGCGGTGGCATGACTCGCCGGAGGGAGCTCCGGTGGTCGTCGGGGTCGACAGGTAGCACCCTAAGGTAGCACACGAGAAGCTGGGCTCACCTCGATGAACGGAAGGGCGCGGGGGTGGCCGGAGGTAGCTCGGTGGCGAGGTACGGCGGTGGCGGAACTCCGGTGAGGTCGCGAGCTCGTGTTGCTTGACGGTGAGGTGCACACGTGGGCGCTATGGCTTCACGGATCTGAGGTCAATGTCGCCAAGGTACGTGTCGACGTCGAGGCGGCTCGGAGGACGGAGTTCGTCGGAGAGCGCCGCGGTGGCTAGACGAGGAGGAGGGAGAAAGCTGGAGTCCCGATGCGTGGAGCTGCGAAAGAGGAGATTAGAAGGTTTAGGGATGTGCGTGAGGCACTTGCACAGCTTGGGCTGCGAGGGATTGAGTTCAAGCTCACCGGAGCGGCGGGGATTGGGCGGTGAGGCGGAGGTGTTCACACGGCCGGGCTCGGGGAAAATGAGCTCGATTTGCGCGATTCACGTCGAAAAACGGGGAATGGCAGCCATGGTGAGCTCGAGGGTGACTCCGCGTAGGCCTTTGCACCACAGCTCGGCCGGGAGGGACTCCAACGCGGTGGCGAGCTCGGGAACCAGGCGGAGCTAGGGTTTCGGTGGCCAGGGAGAGGCGAGCGAGAGAGTGAGAGGGGGTGGTCTTATCCGCGGCTGTCCGAGCGATGGGGGAGCGGGCGTGGGTGGCGGTCGTGCCGTACATTGGCAGCCACGCAGCTGCTGGCTTCCGCGCGCGACAGAGAGAGGAGGGTGTCTGACAAGCGGGCCCTCGGCATCTTTCGATTTTTGCGAATTATTCAAAATCCGAATTTTTCCCAAATTTTGTTACATAAATTGGGCTAGCAAATGATCTCCGAATTTTGTAAATTTGGTACCGTTGGAAAGCACGTGAAAAGTTCTATCAACTGGCCAACATGCACGTCTGGACTCCAAACGGAGTTAAAATGGCAGCTGGTCAAATTTGGTTACTTTTTATGTTTTGGGGATTTTATTGGGGCAGTAGATGAATTTCAAAAATCACTAAAAATTCTCCAAAATTCTTATTTCAGAAAACTATCTACTGGTATTTTTGGTTGCTCAAGTTTTTATGGAAAATGTTGAGTTCCTTCAAAAGTTTGGATTTGAACATTGTTTAAATTTGAATTTCGAATTTCAACTTGCTTTGCTTTTGGGTTTCTGTTCAGTTTGGGTGTGTACTAACTGGACATCAGTGACACAGGGTGTCACATTCTCCATATTGACAACTGGGAACTTAGGCTGGAGAAGGGCAGCTGGTTCTCGGTATCGAGGGCCCAGAACTCTTCCTCATACAACTTTGCTTCTCTCCTCCATCTGTAATCATCATCACGCAAGGACCAGGTGGTGATCCGTAAAGTGTTCCTCCACCTCTTCAATTTCCCAGCTCCAAAGCTGCTGGTTTCCTTTTGATCGACACTGACAAACTTGATGCCGGAGTGGGTGGCACAAACACTCCGGGAAGCTTGAGGGCATCCTCGGCCATATTCAGGGTCCTCAGGGTTCTCATCAGTCATATCCACAGGAAGCAGCACGAACCGGAGCTCCGGTGGAGCTGGTTTCTTGTTGTTTTCTGAACACGACGACATGTCAGCGACAATCATCCCTCGGTGGTAATCCACCCAGATCAAGAACCGGCGGCGGTAGGGCACGACTGCATTAGTCGTCCACCAGACCATGTCATGGCGGCCACTGGCTCTGCGGACGGGGAGACGATCAAAGACCGTCCACTCGTCAGATCCTGAAATCTGCACATTGACCTTGAACTCCGAAGTTAATGCCGTCTTCTGAAGTTCGGCAACAACAAAGGATTCCTCGGTGCAGGACAGGATACCTATGGCTTTCGTCGTAAGGAAAATGTGCGGCTCAGGGAGGCCATCAAATGATATTGTGTCGCTGTCCTGTAAAAGGTTGGTAACCGTGACAAGGACGGTCGCCGGGAGCCGTCGCTAGTGCACGCCTTGTAGACGAAGTAGTCCTCGAGGTACGGAGACCGGTTTGTGGCGATGGGAGTCATCTTCAATAGCACAGCATTGCCGTCCGCGGCGAGGACCTGCGGTTGCAGCCCCGCCAGGCTGCTGTGCTTTTTCGGCCTGTCTACGGAGAGGACGGTTGTGCCAGGCGGTTCCATGATGTCGAAAGAGACGGAGAAGAGTTCACCGTCGGAGGTGCTGCAGGTCTACGATGTGGTTCGGTCGCCGGCGTAGTTATCCCTCCGGCCACCGGCTTCGTTCAGAAGCTTCCAGGTGGGGTGTTGGGAGGCTCGTGAACCGGACGATCGCTTAGAACACCTGCTGCTGCCGGGTATTTCCTCCGTCTCCGTCGTCGAGATCGGCATGGCGGAGCCTCTGGCCAACAAACCCGCCGGTGTCGAGATCTGTTTTGGTGAGGGGGCGAGGGATAGCAGTCTAGGGTTGGTTGGAGATAGTGGGCTATTTATAGCAAATGAATATTCTCATTATCTAGTCAGAGTTAAAAACGCGTACAGCTCGTATTAACTTCCCGTATTCCATTGTGCTTCTTGTGACCGCCATGGTAGCCCATAGATAACAAATTTGTCTCGTCCATCCATCTACTATTTTCCTTTTTGTCAAGGAGAGAAACTATAGAAACCAAGAGGCACTGCTATTATAACCATGATTGCACTAAAGGAAGACATTTTTTAAATAGTTTTCTAAAATTGATTACGCACAATTTGGGAGAACTTCAGGACAGAAGGTGCTAATATAATCTCATAGTGACCAATGTGGCTGCAATAAAAATTGAAATACCTTAAATTTCAAGATTAAAACATAACTTGCTTTCAGTTGTAAATAATTAATTAGTTCATCTTCTTTGCTAATAATATGTAACAGGTTAAAATAAATCTCAGAAATAAAATGATATAATTTAAACTACTATAAGATGCATTTTCCTTTTTTTTAAGAGTCTCAATGCAAAATAATTCGTACTAGGCATGCATTTTGTCTAGCCTCAACCTTCATGCTACAAGACAATGCCATTATTAATTATAACGCGTCAAACATTGGTCTTTTGAGGGTTCACCTCTTTCTTGGTCAGCTGTCATAAAAATAACAATAGCCCTCATATTCGTCTAGAAATATGATCATGACTGATCGAGTTACTATGATGTGTAAGTCATATATGTTTCAAAATAAAATGGTAAAAAAGAATTATGCATCAAACTTCTAAAATTCTGATCGTGTTCATTCAGATCAGAGTTCTCGTTCGTGGCATATCTATTTTGGATGATGATCCTAGCTAGATAGTGGAATTTGCGGCTCATCCAAGGTTTTTTGCCTCCCATCAATAGAGTTGACGTTGTGAGTGTGCGTGGGTTATGAGTGTGTATACTGTGTAATCACATAAAAAATAGAGTTGCCGTTGTTTGGGTTGGTTGTGTAATCAGGGGATGTAATATGCTTTAATATATATCAATGAAATTCCCTTTTGCAAAAAAAAAAAGACTTCTGAAATTGTACAGGATTACAACTAGAACCAGCTGCCCATCATGCATTCAGTAGTTGAACATAAAAGATGTCCAAAGCTACAGATGAGAAGTTATTTCCTTCGTTTGTGGCAGGCTTCTCCATACAGGTAACGTGGCATTTCACTTGGGATGACGCGGTAAGCCTGAGATATCATTCCATTGGGATATGCGGTGAGATCTAGTACAGCTTTCTTCCTCATGTCGATCTCTACCATCCATGTTTTGTGTTCGTCTCTCATGGTGTGGCGCATCTCACTCAGCATGATGCAAACAGCATCAGGGTTTTCCATGTTCACAACAGGGAACTCTGGCGGGATATCTGGGAAGCAGTTTTCAGAGGCGAGAGCCCAAAATTCTTCGTCATACAACCTCGCATCTCTTCTCCAAGTGTAGTCATCTCGCAACGACCAGGTGGTGATCGTGAACGTGCTCCTGGCACGGCAACATCGGCACGGGGCGCTGCTGTGCTTGAAGTCCACACTGACGAACTTGATGCCGGAGCGGGTGGCGCACAAGCTACGGGAAGCCTGAGGGCACCCCCGGCCGTCGTTCCAGTCTTCAGGGAACAGTTGATCGGGGGCGGAGGGTAGTTCTATGTACCAGAGACGAGGCGGCTCCGGATAAACTGCCGTGTCGGCAACGATCATGCCATTACGGTAATCGATCCAGATCAAGAACCGGTGGCCAAAGGGCAGCACCGCATCAGCTGACCAGCACCCGTGGAATGCAAACGGGAGATGTCGGACATGAACTTGCTTGAAGACATTCCAATGGTCAGATCCTGACAGAACCGTGAAGATGTCGACCGTATAGTCTTTCCGCGGCATGAGCTCGGCCACGATGAACGTTTCCCTGTTGCAGTACAGGATGCCCGTGGATTGCGTTCTCAAAACGTGCTGCACCCGGCGCCCCGTAGATGACTCCCTCTTGCTGTAGAGAACAGGTAACAGCGTCAGTGACGATGGCTGCCGGGAAGGGTCGATCCTGCTTGCCCTGTAGACAAAGTAGTCGAAGAGATGAGAATATGACCACGGCTGCTCGGTGGACGCTATCTGGAACAGCAGGGCGTCGCCGTCCGCAGAGACGACGCGGTGGTCGAAGTCCCACGGGCCGGGGCCTTGCCGTTGCGGTAGACGGAGAGGAAGGACATCCCCGGCGGTTCCGTGAGGTTGAACCAGACGGAGATCTGCCTGCCGAAGGAGGTTTCGGCGGTCGACGACTTGGAGCGGTAGCCGAGGGAATTCTCATTCTGGATGGCAGTTTCGTCAAGGATTACCCAGGTTGGATTGAATGACGAGGAGGAACCAGCAGAAGCTCGTTTCGAACGCCCGTGGCGGCGCGCCTCGGACTCTGAATCCGAATCTGAATCTGTCTGTGATGAGGTAGGTGTGGAACTGCTGGCTGACCGATCCGTCGACGGTGAAGTAGATCGCCGATGGCCGCGCACCTGTCTCGCCGAGGGCGAGACCGGCATGGCAACGACAACGACAAGGGTATTGGTGTAGGCAGAAATTATGTCGCCCGTCTCTTTCGCCGTGCATATATCCTCACCGAGTTAAGTACAACGCGTATAAGATGTTGGAATTGACCTCAGTCAATACCTAATGGACCGAAAGGCCCACCTTGAGCACAACTCGCCCCTGCTAAGTTGCCTTGATCGGGAGGCAAACTCAGCCCACGAATTGGGCCCGGCCCCACGCCTACAACACTATAAATATAAAGGGAGACCACCTGTTAACCCTAATCCATTATTAACTCACGAAATTAAGTCTAGGGTTTACTCTAACCCTAGTTCTACCGATCCCTAAGGTGCTGGAAGGTCTGGAAGCCCGGTGTCCCTGATCCTCTACGTCTGCCGCTACTTCTGCATCGTCTACACCTCATCAATCCCTTGCTTGAGGGCAGATCATGACGGGTAAGTAGTTTTAGTGATTAATTAGTTAATTACTAGGTGTGATCTACTACTAGACTAGTTGATCCTTTAAGCTTGATCTAACAATTGGTATCAGACGCCTAAAACTAATCGTTTTAGATCCCCTAGACTCTGTAAGCACTAGATCGATCATGTTTAAGTTAGTTTTAGAAGATCTGGTGCGTGATCGGAGGTGTTTTTCAAGTTTTAGTTTGTTTTTCTGTTAAGTTTTACTGGATCTAGCTATGCGCTGATGGGATCTTCATGATCCAGTACATGTTATCCGATCTGATGTCGGCTCAATTGATTCCGTAAACGGCAGTGTTCTTTTCCCTTTTAGACTAGGAGACACCGTTTCCTCATAAAACAAGAAATCGCTAACGCACCAGGACTCTGCATCCGCATGTATCACCAAATCGATCCTCTCGATCTCTCGACTGAAAAGGGCAACACCAACATCTGGACTCGGACGGCCATGGCAGTCCAAGTGGCGAAACCATCATCCGGTTCGTCGACCGCCGCCTACCCTCCGTGGGTGATGCTCGAGCCCGACGCCGATGTGGAGACCACGGGCTCCTACTCCACCGCCGACCCCAACACCTTGGCCGTCGCCCGGACCTCCACCGGCCATCCTATCGGCGTCTCCCTCCGCCTCAAGCCGCCGCGGGCGGAGTCTCGAGTATGCTTTCACTTTCCGCGCGATGCCAAGCTTGGCCGGCATACAAACCAAGTCATCACAGCCCACGACGACTCCGTGCTCCTCCAAGTTGATCGGGAAGGAGACTATCATGCCTTGCCAGATTACTTCGTTTACAATGCGGGCACCACCGGCTCCCCACGGCCGCCGTCATTGTCGCTGCTCGCACCATGCAGCCGTTACCTGACAAAAGACTCAACCGGCATCCTGCGTCGTGGCAAGGACGAGCTAGTGGTGGCGCAGCTCCAGAAAGTATGTTGCTGAGATCCTCCTGTTCCGCTCCAGCGCGTGGTATACGGCGCGGCCACCACTCAGCGGTATAGAAGAAGAGGAGTTTCTGTATTCGTTGAAGCGTCTCCGCTTTTCACAGGATCAAGTCGGTAAAGCGCTGATGAACAGACGCAACAGTACATCACATAAAAAGTTCAAATTTTTACATCTTTAAGTTATTACAAGTCTTAAATGATTTAAAACACGTGAGTAGCACAGCGGAAATCTACAAACACAACCTCTACTAAACTCGACGATACATGGCCGCACATCGAAGCCCTGCGATGTGTACCCGCTGAGGAACTCCACCAAGCAACAGCTGAAGCAAAATCTATACCTACACAAAAACATAAAGAGCCAAACCCTGAGTACTAGTTACTTAGCAAGTCTTACCCGTCAACGTGGCTATCTGCAGCCGACTCCTAATTATGCAAAGGCTACAAGGGGGTGGCTGACGCGATAGCATAACTCGCACTAATTACTGGATCCTTATTTTCAAGTTTTTATTTTCAAGTTAGTTACTTATCCAGTAAAACAGTGTGCATATCTCTAGATCAGATATAAAGTAATAATACATCATATAAGTAGTATACAGTAATGAAATATAAATAACGGTACTAGTCATCATCATCAAGCATATCACACTACGAAGTGACTCAGTGAGCAAGGTTGCTCTTGACCGAGAGCGGCGGCATCGATGTAAATCCTGCAGGAGAAAACCTGACCACACGCCATACGCGGCAAAGGCCACATACGGCAACCGTTTACGCTACGTACCACCAGAGCTGTACCAGATTCTACTCCTCCCGAGGAAGGGCTCTCCCACTGCAGCCCCCGTCCCGGACGGTTGACTGCGCGGGACGCCACCCTACCTCTCCCAAATACCATGATAGAAAGAGTAAAGTATCTACCATACATCCAGGGCGACGCAGGCTACTAGGTTTACTAGGCCCATAAAAACACTAGCATGTGAGTCAGTACGTTCAAACTTGCTCAACAGGGCCAACAACGGACGGTCCTTAATCGACACGGACGGGGCTACCACCGTGAAGGCCCAGCCTTCTCGCACCATCCTACACAAACAATTCCCCGTCCAGTCTCAACAAATCCTAAATCCAGCTAGTACAATCCATGAGTCCCTATCATGCGAGTGGGACCTACCACTCGACTTCTACCGTCCGCTAGCCACTAAGCCTAGCAAGTTCTAACGTAACCTAGACCACATCTACAAAAATAGGAAACAAGGTAGGATATGGAAGGGTAGTCCTAATGCAGTTCTAAGTTTTCATATCAACTCCTAATAAACCTAATGCACAATCAATTACTAGCCCCAATCAAGTGCGAGAATAAAATCCTAAATAGGGAGGCATGCACCGGGGCTTGCCTGGCTCAGGAACGATGCTATCACTAGCATAGTCAGCAACGATCAGTCAGTGGCTCCTCCTGAGCGGCTCAGCATCCTGGTCCTCCACCTGCTCCTGAATCCCCTCGAGAGGACATGATGCAATAACATGATGCAATTAAAATGTATTTATTTATAGGGCAGTCATTTACACTGTAAGTGCAAATGATTAATTTGTTTAATCACTTTCGTCTGGAGTATTTCTTTTATTGACTTACAATTAAGTTAATCATTCAATTGGTTTGAGTTGATTAAATAAATAATTTTGATTTCAAAAATTAATTTATGTCCAGTGACATTTTTCTGGTGAAAGTCACCACTGGAAGTGATTTTTGGTGAAGTTTGATGATTTTTGGATGAAGGGATTATTTATAACAATTTGTACAATGCAACATACGATTTAAATCATAAGAAAATAATTCTGCAGAATATTGCAGTGGAAAAATGCTCTGTAAGTGTGTAATCAGAAGATTAACAAGCATGCAACAATTCATGATTTAATGAGCAACAGAAAATTTATTAGGAATTAAACAAGGTCTGCATCATTTATAATTTTACAGAAAATAGGAAAATGAGTTGTAAGATTTTGAGCTTAAGGAAGCTAACAAAATTTGTTTCATAATTTTCGGAGGTGTATTCGATTTACTATGAATTTTACACGTTCCTGGCAATTTCTGATGATTTACAGATATTCGGGAAATGAATTAATAGTGGGCGGACCAATCGGATCCGAGCAACACAAGTGGACACAAAGTGTCGGCTGCATCAGATCCGGGACCAGCCACAAAGGATCCAGCCACTAACACGCGAGAACGCACGCTGCTCCACAGGGTCAGCCACACGGAATCCTGCGTTGTCACGCGAGATCCGGATCGTGTGGTCTCCTGTGTGCTAGCCAGAGGCGTCGCCGGATACGGGCGGCGCCCTCGCCGAAGAGTGGATTCCGGCGGCGTCTCGAAAAATGGTGGGCACTGGAAGGTAGCGGGGAAGTCGGGTAGCTCACCTAGGGTCACGGACTCGCGCGGGGTGGCCGGAGCTTGTTCAGCGGCGAAGAGTTGCGGTGGCGGATGTCCGGCGACGTCGCGGAGGCAGAGGGGAGCTCGGGGACGAATCGGAGATGCACGGAAAAGCTTCACTGCGAGCTTGGGGACCTCGGCACAGAGAGTGTCGACGACGAAGAAGCTCGGAGGCGGGTAGCGTCGGGGAGAGCTCGCGGCTGTTCGACGACGGTGGTGGGGGAAACGTTGGATTCCGGCGCCTGGCTGCACAAGGGAGGGGGAAAAGGGGTTCAGAGAGGAGGGCGAGAGTGAGGGTGACCTCCAGGCACACGCATTGAGTGAGATACTCACCGGAGAGTGAGTATTGCTCGGCGAGGCGGCGGCCGGGCGCGAGGACGACGACCTCAATCCCCGCGATTCAAGACGGTGCGACCTCAAGGACCAACATGCTCGGCTTGCACGCCCGACAACGAGGTGACGGGGTGGCTCGGGCACAGCTGCGGTGGACGGAGAGCTCACGGCGGCGAGCTCGGGCTCTTGGCGTCGATGGCGGAGGGAGTGGCTAGGGTTTGGGGAGTAGGGCGACGGCGGCAAGGGAAAAGAAAGGGATGGCGACCGGGGAGGAAGCGGGGTCGCTTCTTGACGCCTCGGCGGGGTCGGGAGCGGGCCAGGGGCGGCACGGCGAGGCCGTACGCCGGCGGACACGCGGCGGAAAAGTTCCGGCGTCCTCAGCGAGAGAGGAGAGACCGACAGGTGGGTCCCACGGTATCTTTTCTTTTTCCCGAATTATTCAAACTCTGTTTTTCCCCAAAATTGTGCACATCATTTGAAGTAGCAAATGAGCTCCAAAATTCGCAAATTTGGTATCGTTGGAAAGCTCTTGAAAAGATCTATCAACTTGCCAACATGCACATCTGGACCCCAAAGGGAATCGAAATGGCAGCTGGTCAAATTGGTTACTTTGGAGGATTGAGGGATTTATTTGAACAGTTAAACGAATTCCAAAAATTGTGACAAATTCTCCAAAATTCTTTCTTTTTGACCTGCATCCACTAGTATTTTTGTTTGCTCAAATTGTTATTGAAAAGTTTGAGTTCCTTCACAAGTTTTCATTTGGCACTTGTTTGAATATTTGATTTTTAACTTGGATTTGCTTCAAATTTGTGTTCTGTTCAGTTGAATTCTTTAAAATGGCTGGGATTCAGTGACACGGGGTGTCACATTCGTGGTACGGCATAAGTGTGATCGCCGTCGGTGAGGACATGCTGTGCTGGGTTAGCACGCATCGCGGTCTCATTTTCACCAACGTGCACGACGAGATGGTCTGGCTACGGTATGTGCCCCTTCCCGAGGACGGCAGTTGCACTGAGCACTTCGATCAAAGCCGGAATGTGTGCGTCACCGCCGGTGACACGGTGAAATTTGTCAACATTTTTGCTCTCTGCTGCTGCGGTGGCGCGGGTGGCTGCAAATGCAAACATTCACAAGATGCCTACCTCATCAAAACCTGGACGCTGAGGATGGACAGCATGACGTGGGTGCTAGACGGCATGATGGACGCCACTGAGCTCTGGGCCCTGGATGCCTACCAGAGCCTCCCACGTGTCCAATTGGCCTTCCCGGTGGTGAGCGCAGACGAGATTCATATCATCTGCTTTATGGTGTCCGATAAGAAGGCGTGGTTGATCATGGTCGACATGAGAAGCAAGAAGTTACTGTCCGTCTACAGCTACCCAAAAGCAGAGTCGAAACATATATATCATGGAAAACTTCTTCTGCCCAGTAAGGTCTCTTGCTACTTGAACTCGTATCCAGGTGCTAGTTGCCAGATAGACACTGACCCACAACCCGTGTCCATCTTCGACGAGCGGGTAACATATGATGTAAGTAATTCCGAGCTGTTGCAGTGTGGTAGCAACAAGTCTGCTGAGCCGGGTGCGCGTGCATCAGAGATTCTTGCGGCTCTTCAAGAGATATCTAGTTGTGGCCTGGATGGTGATGACATGCGAAAAGCAATTAGTATTCTGAGTCGTGGCAATGGCCACCGGTTCAGATCCTATTTTGGGATCCCAAAGAGATTGAGGAAGGATTGGCTCCTTATGGAGATTAATTCAAACGTAGGCTGATGTTTTCTTTTTTGACTGGCCACATGCATGGTTGATATATCTTTCGAACATTGGTGCATTTTGGTCATTACTGAATTTATGATACTGGTGCATAATTTTTTCCTGGCTGGGGTGCCTTTGTTTTGTTTCGGAACTAACTCCAATCCCATTTTGTCTTGTAGCTCTAAGGCTCCGTTGGAATTCCTGAATTCCATTGGTCTCTACTGCCAGTGACAATTGTTTTGTTTGGTTGGCAAAGAAATCATAGAATGGAAATCAAGTCACTGAAAAAAAAATTCAAGTCATGTTTCTCTGACAAAGAAGTTGAATTGGAATGATGAACATGGTTACCTGCTGTTACAAGTGTATGCATGGGTTTAGTCTCACATTGCATAGCAAAGTAGAGCAAGATCAACTTAAAATCTCGAGGATAGAATTTAGTAATAACAGGGTTAATCTTTTACGTGAAGCGAGAACAAAAGTGTAATATTTATTATTCTTTAAGGTGAGACCCGCACAAGTTGCGAGCACATCTGGAACCATATTTCAGGCCCTTAATGTTACAGATGGTATTCAGAGCCGACTTGTCAGTTTAGAAGGATATGGTCTCATACGGGCGCAGGGACACGCGGGTGCATGCGCATGGCATGTGGGCCCCTAATGAGGGACACGACATGGCATTTACGGGGACGTATGCCATTACTAGATTTACGGACGTGGCTAAGAGATGCAATGTTGAACATATGTTTCTTCATGGAAAATTGGTCTGTTGCCTGACGAGGACGTTGAGTTCTAATGGGCAGAGGATGTGAAGATTAATTAAAATCCTGGGCTGGAATGGAGTAATAGTTGAGTTTTGATCTTTTTACGCGAAGTTAGAGGATGAAATTTTAAAAGTATTTCTGTAAGGTGAGACTTGGACGATGAGCGAGACGGCACGAGCTGTATCGCTACGGGAAAACCCGTATTTGCCGGGTGGCAGCTGCTTTGCCGAGAGCATTATAACGGGCACTCGGCAAACCTGGTGTTTGCCGAGAGCAGCTCTCGGCAAAGACAGGGCACTCGGTGCCGCAAACTCTGCCGACGGCAAGCCTTCGGCAAAAAGAAACTCTCGGCAAAAAAAATAAGTTTGCCGAGAGCTCTGCCAAACCCTCTCGGCAAACCTAAGGGCAGCTCTCTGCAAAACGCAGACCCTCGGCAACAATTGACGGCCGTCTGAAACTCGCGATGCCGTCAGGAATGTGGGCCCAGAGCTGCGGTTTGCCGAGAGCCCCTGGGAGGCACACGGCAAAAAAAGATCTTTTTACCGAGAGCTTATGTGCTGGCTCTCGGCAAAGCCGGCACTAGGCAAAAAATAATTGACTTTGCCGAGAGCTGCGCTCGGCAAATAAATTTGTGCCGAGAGCGGCTCTCGGCAAAGTTATTTAAAATGCATTTTTCCATGCGTTAGATTAATTCAAATGAAAATCTTGTTAATTACAAAGTTGTCTTAAATCTAGAGATCTACACTTTCTATTTTGGTAAATTGTTCATTCGAGAAAGCAACGGTAAAATTATTCATTGAAACCAACCATAAAGGTCCCATGTAGTTCATTGAAACTTTAATAGGTACATTTAAATTTTGTGAACAATGTGGCTTCAATTATATCGTATTAAAAAATGATCAAAATAGAAGTTGTAGGCATTCAAAAGTTACACATCTTTGCTGTTGAACACTTTTGAAGTTTGAATTTGCTTTGTCAACGAAAAATACATATGAATTTCTTGAAAAGCGAAAATTTGAATTTTACCGGGTTATCTCGGGTAGAGAAATTTAAGAGATTTAATTTGTAGCTCTTTAGAAGTTATAGAAACTATGTAGTTGACAAGTTATAGAACCTTCTTATTTGAAACAAAAATTTCAATGAAAAATACGTTTTCGAATTCTATTTTTGAAATTTGAATTTTGAAAATGATATCGGATGGAGAAATCGTAAAATAAAAGTGTTAGGTATCAAGAAGTTAGGAAACTTTGTAGTTGAGTACTTTTTAATTTGAAATCAAAATGTCAAGCAAAACAAATTTTTAAAGTAAAGGAAAAAAAAAGTTTGCCGAGAGCCAGATCTTGGGCTCTCGGCAAACAATTTAATTAATAAAAACAAAAAATGTTAGCCGAGAGCCGGGGCCAGGGCTCTCGGCAAACAATTAAATAACAAAAACCAAAAAATGTTTGCCGAGAGACAAATCTCGCGCTCTCGGCAAACATTGCGAATTCAACACTTAGCCGCGCCAGCTTTCTTCCTCCCTCACCGCACTCTCTCTTCTCCTCACTCGCTTACCAGATCTGTGCAGCCGCCGCCGCCGCCGCCGCCGCTCCCCCACCTCGCTCTCCCCGCACCGCTCCTCAACGTCGTCCTTCCCGTGCCGCTCCTCCACCTCGCCCTCCCCGCGCCGCTCCTCCACCTCGCCCGACCGCCCGCCCGCCACCGAGCCCCCGACACCGCCGTCGCCCGCCGCGCCGCCTCCCGTCCCCGACCCGCCCCCGACCACCTCTACCGCGACGACCCGACCCCGGCTGCTGCACCGCATCCCTCCTCCACCTCCGCCTCCGCCCGCCTCCCACTCTCCCCGTGCCGCCGCAACCACCGCAGCCCCGGCCACCCCTTCTCGTCCCGGCCGCTCCCCCACCTCGCCCTCCCCGCGCCGCTCCCCCACCTCGTCCTCCCCGCGCTGCTCCTCCACCTCGCCCGTCCGCCCGCCCGCCACCGATCCGCCGACGCCGCCGCGGCCGGTGCGCCCGTCCTCGGCGTCCCGCGCCGCCTCTGCCTCCGCCTCCGTCCCGGCATCGACCACAGATCCGCCGCCCCTTCCCCGTCACCGACGCGCAGCTGCTGCTCGGCCCCTCCCCGACGACGAGCTGCTGCTCCTGGCCGACCCCTTCTGAAGAGCAGCTGCTGGCCGACCCCTTCACCGTTGTCGACGCCGAGCTGCTGCCCCTCCCCACCGACGAGCTGCTGCCCCGGAGCCTGGACGTCGACCTGCTGACCGGGCGCCTCATCGATCTGCAGCCCTGGTGCCCTGGTGCCATCCTCCCCATCGACCACCTTCCTGCAGGTGAGCTGCCCATGTATTTTTTTTCTTTCTGTTTTTGTGATTTGCAAATGAATATGATTCTTGTGTGATGAATTTGAGAAATTGATGCTTGTACTGAATGGAAGAGGTTTTATGTGTGAATTGTGCACTGAATGGAAATGGAAATGTGCACTGATGTGGTTGAAGTTGATGTGGTTGCCGGCCCCAATTGCGACGGCGTTGCTGTTAAATGAAAATGGTGTGAAATGAAAATGGAAATGGAAATGTGCACGGATGTTTGAAGTAGATGTTTGAAAATGGAGCTGCAAATATGAATTGCTTGCAAATTGTGAAATGCTTTGAATTGAAATACTGAAATTGTGAAATGCTTGGAAATGAAATTGTGAAATTGCTTGGAAATGAAATGGATTAAGGACCATGTGTTAGTTTGTTGGACTGAAATGTGTTAGCGTAGTTCAAGAATTGATGAGCTAGCCGATGCTAGGATGTGGTTGCCGGCCATCGTGCCGTTGATTTTTCTTGCAGGTTTTGGGAACCTCACCGTATAGGGGAGGTGCTGCTGAAATTTTGAATTGACGGCTTTGTATGTTGTTCTTTGCAGGATAGGAGAGGCTGTTTCACCGTCTTCCACTCGGCACTTTGCAGACAGCAAGGTGAGATAAAAAAAAGCCCCTCTTTTTTCCATTCATGTCTGTAGGTAGAGCATAACCTAGTTAGGCGTCTCCCGTTCGAAAAAGATACACAGTTGGAGATATGCCCGATGGTTGCATATCTTTGACCGTATCTGTTTCGAATTGTCCACGTATTTGGACAGCCCGAGGATGCGTAGATGGGGTTTGTTTCCATGGTTTACTCCGGTTTGAGACAGAGTTTCGGCATCATCTCCCTTTTGTTCTCCGGATACACAATCTCCTTTCCAGGACGTGTATTTGGAGAACAGGGGGGAGGTGCTGCCGAAATTCTGTCTCGGGCCGGAGTAAACCATGGAAACGAACCTCATCTACGTATCCTCGGGTGGGATTAGGACCTATCTTCACCTAGTAGACAGTTGGAACATCGTGTAGATGCAAATGATTTTTATACTACTCGCATATATGTTAGAGGATGGCGGACCGTCAATGGATGTATACGGGCTGCTCAAGTCAGGGTGACTTGACACGTGAATGGATTGACAAGACCGAAGCTTTCGTGGAACTAGCATTTGCCAAGGTTAAGAATAAGAATGTGACTTGGTGTCCCTGCAACCATTGTAACAACACGCGGCAACATACAAAGAGGATCATGGGTTAACATCTTACCATGGTGAAGCCACACGGAGGAGAGACGAGGTCGTGAGACAACGCGTCTGTGATCTTGATTCTGATGCCGGGGTAGGAGACATGTTAGATGACTGTCATGAAGCACAGGCTGGTGTTGATGAAGAACGTTGGCCGGAGGAGCCAGAGGAGACCACAATGGCCTTTTACAACATGTTGTCTGCAGCACAACAACCTCTTCATGGGCATACTAAGGTTTCTAAACTGGATGCAATTGCACGCCTAATGGCCGTAAAGTCACAGTTCAGCTTGAGTCAGAACGCCTTCGATGTCATGTTGACAGTTGTTGGCACCCTCCTTCCGGAAGGTCATATTCTGCCAAAGGGCATGTATGAGGCACAGAAACTCCTTCGTGCACTTAAGATGCCATATGAGCAGATACATGCGTGCTATTCAGGAAAGAACATGCGGAAGCAAAATACTGTCCAAAGTGTTCATCCTCTAGGTACCAGGAGGTAGACTGGTGATGGTCAAAAGAGGCAGCTCGCGGTCCCGATGAAAATCTTACGGTACCACCCGTTCTTACCGAGGATCCAACGTCTTTACATGATCGAGGAGACCGCAAAACAGATGACATGACACAAAGATGGTAAACGATACTCTCCTGATAAGCTTGTACATCCAGCCGATGCTCGGTCCTGGAAACGGTTTGATGAGATTCATGACATCAAAGCTCAAGAGGCTCGTAATGTACGTGTGGCACTGGCAACAGATGGGTTCAATCCTTATGGTATGGGGTCTGCCCCGTACAGTTGTTGGCCCATTTTCATCATACCCCTCAATCTCCCCCCCCCCCCCCCCCGGCGTCCTTTTTCAACGACAGAACATTTTCTTGTCGCTGATAATTCCTGAGAACCCGGGGAATAATATGTCTGTTTACATGGAGCCTCTGATTGATGATTTGGAACTTGCTTGGAAGGAAGGGGTAGTGACATACGATCGAGCAACAAAGACAAACTTCAGAATGTATGTTTGGTACCAATACTCTCTGCATGACATGCCGGCGTATGGTTGTTTCTGTGGATGGGGCGTTCACTCGAAGTTTCCGTGCCCAGTATGCAAGCATCTTGTGAGGTTCATTTGATTGAAGAAGGGTGGCAAGTTTTCTTCGTTCGACCAACACCGACAATTCCTCCCTCTTGACCATCCATTCAGAAGAGACAAAAAGAACTTTACAAAAGGTGTAGTAGTTCATGACCCTCCACCGCAGTTCTTGAAAGGTCCGCAGGTGCGTGCAATGTTAGATGCTCTCCAGGTTGATGAAACAAATGGTTGTTTTGTGGGATATGGTGAGCAGCATGCCTTCACTCAGATCATGGGCTTGTTTAGGCTTTCCTATATGGGTGACATTCTTCTTCCACATAACATCGATCTAATGCACACTGAACTTGGCATTGGCGTTCCAATCTTCGGATCAATCATGGACATTGCTGATAAGACAAGGGACAACGTTAAGGCAAGAATTGATCAAGAAACATTATGTGATAGACCTAAGCTAAACATGATACCTCCTACCAAAGGCAAGGCATGGAAAAAGCCCAAGGCCGACTTCGTCCTGACGAGGCCACAAAGGAGGGAAGTACTAGAATGGTTCAAAACGTTAATGTTCCCTGATGGGTTTGCAGCGAATCTGAGTAGGGGAGTGAACTTGACTACTATGCGAATTAACGGGGCCAAGACTCATGACTACCACTTGTGGCTTGAGCGGCTTCTTCCGGTGATGGTTCAAGGCTATCTCCCTGATCATGTGTGGCTAGTGTTGGCAGAGTTGAGCTATTTCTTCCGCCAGCTTTGTGCTAAAGAGATATCTGAGACCGTTATTAAGGACATGGAAAAAATGGCGCCAGTGCTCCTCTGTAAGTTGGAGAAGATCTTTCCACCTGGCTTGTTCACTCCGATGGTGCATATGATTTTGCACCTCCCGTCTGAGACACGATTGGGGGGGCCTGCGCAGAATCGTTGGTGCTACCCAATTGAGAGGTGTCAGAAGGTTCTTCGAACGAAATGTAAAAATAAATGCAAAATTGAAGCTTCCATTGCAGAGGCATTCGTTTTGGAAGAGGTGTCAAACTTCACATCTAAGTACTATTCTGAGAACCTTCCAAGCGTGCATTATCCACCCTCTCGTTACAATATTGTCAAAAATGAATCGACCCTCAGCCTTTTCCAAGGGCAACAAGGAACTGGAAGTGAAGCGAGGCACAAGCAATCGACAAATGATGAGTGGCACATTATCATGCTATATGTGCTGACCAACCTTCGAGAAGTGGAGGCGTACATCAAGGAATTCCACTTGCAATTCTGGACTGCATCAAGGGAACCTACCCCATATGAATATGACACCCTTCTTAAAAAGGGTGCGGGAGCTGGAAAGCCCGATTTCATTTCTTGGTTCAAAACAAAGGTATTTAGCATTTTCTATCTGTCTTGCTTGTACGTGCGAATAATATAACTAACTTTCCTGGTTGCTTGCAGGCCCATACCGATGCGGCTATGAATCCCGAGCTGAGACAAATTGCCGATGGTTGTCGCTATAAGGTCAAGTCATTTTCAAGCTATGACGTTAACGGGTACCGCTTTCACACGACAACCTATGAGCAAAATCGTCCCAATCGAAAAACCACCAATACCGGAGTTTTTACGCTCGGAGATGATGGGGTGGAGTATTACGGAAGAGTTGAAGAAATATACGAACTCTTCTTTGATGGTTACAAACCTCTTACTCTTGTAACATTCAAATGCCATTTGTTCGATCCTCAAGTAGTGAGACGGACTCCTAATATTGGGCTAGTCGAAATTCGACAGTCCTCCGTCTACACAGGAGACGATGTCTATATTGCGGGTCAAGATGCCAAGCAAGTTTACTATCTCCCATACCCGTGCCAAACCGACGACCGTCTAAAGGGTTGGGATGTTGCGTACAAGGTATCGCCACGAGGTAAACTACCTTTACCAAACAATGAAGATTACAATACAAAGCCAAACACAGATGCTGGAGAGTTCTTTCAAGAAGATGGGCTAGAAGGGGGTTTCGTGATAGATTTAACCGAAGAGGTCGGAATGGAAGTAGACAACGAAATAGTTGTTGAGGACGACGATGCTGGAGATGTGGTTTTCAATGTCAACGACTTGAAATTACTTGAGCGATTACAATTAGGCATCGACGACGATGACGACATTCCCCCTTCGGTGCACGAGCAAGATGATATCGACATTCGTGATAGTGACGATGAGGAATGTGAACAAGATAATCCAGATGATGATGATTATTTCTAATACATGTATGGTGCATCTATTTAGTATTTGCAGTACTATGTTCTATTTCTGTTTTATTAATTTTGCATCTATTTACTATTTGCAATTGTATATTACTTTCTAATTAAGTACTGATGGATTTAATCTTTTTAATTGCAGGTGATTGATTAAAGATGGTGGGCAGGGGTGTGGTGAGGTCGGTGAAGTCGATTTACGCAAGAGCCACTGGGAAGGGGACCGATGAAGCTGAGGGGTCCGGGGGCGGGAAGGGTCGATCGAAGAGTCGAGGCAGCAGAGGTGGCGGCAGGCGTCGAGGGAAGTCTGGGAGGGTTCCGTCGCCTTCTCCTTCTCCTTCCGTGCATGACTCTGGTGTGGAGGAGGAGGACGAGCGGGAGGTGGAGGAGCAGCTACCTTCCGTGAATGGCTCTGAGACTTCTGAGGACGAGGAGGGGGAGGCTCCAGAGGAGCCATCCGGTGTCTTTTCTCGCGGTCCCGCACAACTCCCGAGCCGATCGATTCCTGTGGATAGACGGCCTGTGATTTGACCTGTACTGCCTAGGTATGTAACTTTAAATGCTGTCGATAATTTCTCATTTTATTATATGTTCAAAATCACAATAAAAACTAACAATTTGTCCTTTTCACTTGGCAGGAGTTGGGATGTGATCACTCCAGGTGATCACGATCGCCCCCCCAATGGCATCCTCGGTATTTTGTGCAGGCAGTGGTACCCAGGCGTGGTGCACTACAAAGGCAAGCAGGAGCCGGCCTTGACGTGGGACCACTACAAAGTCACTCAGGATTTGCCAGATTCGGGTCGCAGGTGTTTTGCCCACAAGGCGGAGCGGGTGATGATGGAGCTCTGGGTAAGTCTTTGTTGCACTGCATTGTCAATACATCGCTTTTGTTGGATAATATTGAAGTAATGAAAATATGCATCGCGTCTTTATGCAGGATTTCTTCAGATGCAAGCCAGTCATGGAGGAGGTGGCGGCTCGTGTGGTGAACAAAGTATGTCAGAAACTCGTCCCTGACATGTGGTACGAGGCGTGGATCCAGGCCGTCATAACCTATCACGCCCAGGTCCACAAGACGACGGTGAACAAAACTCAGGCACGAACCATGCAGCTGACCCGAGCACAATACCTTCTGGTAAACATGAATACTCAATTCTTCTCAAATACGCTTAATTTGAACTTCTCATATTTATATACTTGATGATGTGTAGGTGCCTCCGTCGTGGTTGGCCACCCATCATGCCACATGGGAATTTATGGCGAGGAGGTGGTGCGACCCCGAGTGGTGGGAACAGACGCACAAGGCTGCCCGGGAGCGGCGTTTGAAGATGGCTGGGCCAGCACACGATCAAGGCAGCCAAAGCCTTAACCAATACGCTAAGAAATGGGTACGTGACTTCAATTCTTCATTATAACACTCTTCAAATCAACATAATTTCTTATCATCTCTCTGTTTTCTTTGCAGTCGGCGGCACATGGTGGCCAGTCTTGCGGCCAGTTCATGGCGTTTGCTTTGGCCCACAAGGGCAAGGCAGAGTCTGAGATCAACTTCAACCCGGAGGACCCCCCCTCGGCGTACAGCAACGCCACCGTCCACAGTCGCATCAGTCAGTACACAGCAGCGGCAAAGCAGGTCCATGGGGAAGATTGGGACCCGAGCACCCACGACCTTGATGGAGAGCTCGTGATGAGGGTGGGTGGAGGCAAGAAGCATGGTCGGTACTGGATTGGCGACAGCACAATCGACACGGCCTCCACTCCGACCCTCTCGCAGATCCGAGCAAGGAGCACGGACTCAGCCCCGCCGATACGCCCACGGCCGACCGCGACACAGATCCAGATTGAGCAAGTCCAGGTTATTTCTGTTTCATTCGACGTTCATTGATTTCGACATATTTTTGCTTTGCATTGTAACATTGGGATGTCATATTGCAGGCGTCGATGGAGGCAAAAATGGAGGAGAAGTTGCGGGAAGAGCGGGAGAGGTATGAGGCGCTGATGAGGTCGCAAATGCAGGCGATGTTTACTTACATCCAGAGTACCGGGGCGCCGCCGCCGCCTCCAGACTTGTTCCCGGGACTAGCCGGCGGCGTTCCTCCTCCCGGTGGCGTTCTTCCTCCCGGCGGTGTTCCTCCTCCCAGCGGCGCTTCTCCAGCCGGCACTCCGGTGAGTCACTTGAGATACTTGGACTTTCATTTTTCCCTCGCAATAGGATATCCAATGTCTTAGTTTCTATGAATCTTGTGTCACATGCAATCTTTTGATTTTGCAGAACCAATCCGAGGCATCCAACTTTCCGATCTCACCTACAAGCCCTTGGACGACGTGGCCACCTCAATGAACTTGTAGTTGTGTTTCTATTTCATGAACCTACTATCCTTAGCTTGCATTTCATGGACTTTTACTTGTCGTTGTCGAGCACTTGTATTTGAACTACGTGGACACTTCGTATTTGAACTATGTGACACTCTATGTGGACTTGAGGTGAATGTGATGTGGTTTAGTGTTTGTGGTCATTTTATTTGCTTGTGAATGTGATGGTGATGATAAACATGTGTATCTGATGATGCTGATAATATCTGTGTTGTTTATTTGTGATTTTGGTCCAGGTTGTAGCAAAAATAAACATTTTATTGCAACCTGGAACAAATATTTGCCGAGTGCCTGCCACCTTTGCCGAGAGCAGTGGCCAGGCTCTCGGCAAAGGAGCCATAATTTGCCGAGAGCAGTGGCAAAGGCTCTCGGCAAAGAGACCAAAATTTGCCGAGTGCCTCCGCCAGGCACTCGGCAAACTGACAAACATTTGCCGAGAGCCCCTGGCCAGGCTCTCGGCAAAGTCCGAGGGTTTGCCGAGTTCCTGACATCAGCGGCACTCGGCAAACTCCCTCTGACGGCCGTTTGGGCCGTCAGCGCACCCTTTTTTTGCCGAGAGCTATTGGGGCACTCGGCAAAGGGTTTGCCGAGTGCCCGACATTTAGCTCTCGGCAAAGCCCTCTTTGCCGACTGGAGTTTGCCGAGAGGGGTTTGCCGACATTTAACTCTCGTCAAACCCTTTGCCGAGAGGGAACAGGGGTTTGCCGAGTGCTCCCTGCACTCGGCAAATAACCGGTTTCCCGTAGTGTATTTTTGACCTGGGATGTTAAAATCCCCGTGCTGTCACGTTGTATTCGCAATTTGAAAACTAAATACAGAGAGAGAATAATATATTTAGACATGGGACTATTTTGAGCTTATATAGTTTTCCTATTCCTAATATAATAGAAATACAACACCTGTTTTTCCCAATAGATATTTTTTGGGAGACACCGTTTCCTCATAAAACAAGAAATCTTAACGCACCAGCGCAAAAAAGGGACTCTGAAACCGCATGTATCCGGAAATCGATCCTCTCGACCGAATAGGGCAAAACAAAGATTGGGCTGCAGACGGCTATGGAAGTCCAAGCGACGCAACCACCGTCCAGCTCGTCGACGGCCGGCTACCCTCCGTGGGTGATGCTCGAGCCAGACGCTGATGTGGAGACCACGGGCTCCTACTCCACCGCCGACCCCAAAACCTTGGTGGTTGCTCGAACCTCCACTGGCCATCCTCTCGGCGTCTCCCTCCGCCTCGCGGCGCCGCCGGCGGAGTCGCATGTATGCATCCACTTCCCGCAGGATGCCAAGCCTGACAAGCTTTCAAACGAAGTCATTGCGGCCCATGGCGACTCCGTGCTCATCATGGTTGCTCGGGAAAAACAACATGATTACTTCATCTACAATGCGGGCACCACCGGCTCCCAACAGCCGCCGTCTTTGTCTCTGCTCCCACCATGCCGCCGTTATCTGTCAAAAGACTCAACCGGCCTCCTGCGTCGCGGCGAGGACGAGCTAGTGGTGGCGTGCCTCGAGATGGTAAAGATAAAAGATGAGACGCCGACGAAGCATGTAGCCGAGGTACTCCGGTTCCGCTCCGGCAATTGGTATATAGTGCGGCCACCAGTCATCGGTCTTGGCAACGATATCAAAGATGAATCTTTGTCATACTGGTCCAGCAGGAGTGTGATCCCTGTTGGTGATGACATGCTTTGCTGGGTTAGCATGCATAGCGGTCTCATTTTCTCCAAAGTGTACGACGAGAGGCTCGTGCTACGGTACGTGCCCCTTCCAACAGACGCCAGTTGCACCGAGCACTTCTATTCAAGCCGGAACGTGTGTGTCACCGGCGGTGACACGGTGAAGTTTGTCAACATCTTTGCTCGATGTTGTTGTGGTGACGCAGGCGGCAGCAAGTGCCAACATTCACATAAGGCGTACCTGATCAAAACCTGGACGCTGAGCATGGACAGCATGACTTGGGTGGTTGACGGCATGATGGATGCAACTGAGCTCTGGGCCCTCGATTCCTACAAGATCCTCCCACGCGTCAAAGTTGGCTTCCCGGTGGTGAGCATGGACGAGCCTCATATTATCTGCTTTGTTGTTGGCGATTGGTTGATCATGGTCGACATGAGAAGCAAGCTTTTACAGTCTGTCTACAGCTACCCAACAAGACCGTCGGAACACAGATATCCTGGAAAACTTTTCCTGCCGAGTAAGGTCTCCTACTACTTGAATTCTAAGAATCCAGTTATTAATAGCCAAATAGAAATTGAGCCACAACCCGTTGCGATCCTCGACAATCAGCTGAAATATGATGCAAGTAACTCCAAGCTGTTGCCATCTGGTTGCAACACGTCTTCTGAGCCTGAGATGCATGCATCGGAGATTCTTGCGGCACTTCAAGAGATATCTAGCTATGGTTTGGAGTGTGATGGCACGCGAAAAGCAATCAGTCTTCTGAGTCAGGCCAACGGCCGCCGGTTCAAATCCTATTTGGGGATCCCAAAAAAATTGAGGAAGGATTGGCTGCTTATGGAAATTAATGCTAATAAGGCTGATGCTTTTATTTAACTGGCAAAGTGCATGGTTGATCCATTTTTTGTAAGAATTGGCACGGTTGAATTTTGATGGGACACAATGTTTGCTTCCTTTTTATGATTTTTACTACGTTGGAATCCCAGAGCGCCGATGGTGGGGTGTGGGTGTTGGGGGGGGAGGGGGGGGGGGGGGGGGGGTTGGTGCGGGGGGGGGTGGGGGTGCTAAGGGACTTGCCCAATCTCCTCGACATAATACCTTGGGACTTGTTAAGTAAGTAGAGATAGCGGCATAACCACATAGAACGCCGATGGTGGTGGACTACCTGGGCTGCTGTCAACCGGAAACGGAGGAATTTCTGGCCACATCTACCTCTCTAAGAGCGATACTACTAATTAATTGTTTCTAAATTGGTCCAGCATATGCCAAAATACATAACTAAACGGATTCTACAAAAATCCAAGGGCCTAAATAATCCAATTTTTGTGACCACGGGCTCATCCTGTGTAGTGTGCATGTATAGGCTAACTATCAATGATTTCCTAGAATTTAAACGGTAGACAATTGGTCAACTATCATTTAACGTTTAAGTCTGGTCGTTTAAACAGGATAAAAGGTTGTTTTGGCATAGATGGTTGTCACCCGTCTAGTGTTTTGATGTTGTTTAAACAGAGTTTAATTCCGTTTTGGAAAACAAGGCTAACTATGCCTAGATTCAATATTAGAACATGAGGACTTTTACGGTCCCCCATACTAACCAGTATTATTTGAAAATACTAGCTAGTATTATGATGGGACGGTCCAAATTGATTGACTCTACTCCAACAGTACTATCTAGTATTCATGGCAGACTAGTAATTAGTTTGTTACGATGAGGCTAAAATCCAAAAAACAATTGATGGCAGATTAGTAATTATTGTTTTACCAAAAGGTTAAAATATCATCAGTTTGCTACATCACGTTTAGTAATTAATCAGATTTTGATCTTAGTTTTTCTTTAACCGAAGCGTTAGGGTTCTTTAAATTTATCGGCCGCGGCCGCCGCCGGTGCAAATCCTCGTCCCTATTCCGTATCGCTGGGGCTGAGCATGTTGGAGACCGAGCCACAGATGCTGGTTGCAATGCTCATGGCACGCGTGCACAGCGTACAATTGAGGCGGTGTTCAGCAAGGACTCCAAAGGGTCGACCTCCACGACCTGAGCAGAAATCTGGAAGCGTTCTTCGCCGGGAAGCCGCTGTTAACACCCATCCCTATTTCTTAGCTAGCTAGTGGACCACTTAGCAGATCCATCGAATGAAGACATCGCAGAGAATTTGATCATCAAGATTTTGCAACGCTTATATGTTCCACTTGATAATTACATAGAGGTGCTTCTGCAATCAGAGAGGCATGTCTCAATAACACGAACGTTGAGGCCCCCTTTGGAACGCAGGATTTTCACAGGAATTGTACAGGAATTTCACAGGAATCAGTTGACTGTTCACAGGAAAAACGCAGGAATAGGAAAAAATCCCACATTCCAAAGGGGGCCTGAGTGATTAATCAGACTGTTGTTTTCGTTCTTCTCTTGATTAATTGTGGGACACGTGAACAGAGGATTAAAGCCTTAAAGGTACTGCAATATGTTCACAACATGAACACTGCCGGCAGCGGCGTAATAGTCCATGTCGGACCGCTCCGGTTCCAGCCTCTTGTGGTCGACGCCGTCTGTGCAATGTGCCGCCGCTGCAAATTGGAGCTGCAAATTGGAGCGGCAGTTCGATTGCCTTTGTAGATGATGCACGAGCCATTTAAGTCAGCAAATGAGCCCGCCCCATGAACCAATTCAACTGACATAATTCTTGAATTAGTAACTAAATAATTCAATTCCAAAACTACCCTAAAAATATTAACCAGTATTTTCAAATAATACTGGTTAGTATTGGGGACCGTAAAAGTCCTCTGAGTTGATCTTGGCGAGCTTGATGGCATCGGCTGGTAGAGCACGTGCTAATAATGTGTTGAATAACCACAACACGAGCAAGACTCTCCCCGCCGGCACGTGGTACAAATCTCAGTACGGAAACTAAAGTAAACACGGAGAGATGGTCATATTTACAAAATCGTGTGCAAGATAGGGGCTAAATCTTCATGTTTAGTAAGGATCCTCAAATGGAATAGGACTAGGGTTAGACGAGTTTATATAGTCTCTTCCTATATTCCTAATAGAAACACAACACCCCATTCCTCCAAAAAAACTATTTCCTGGGAGACACCGTTTCCTCAGAACACAAGAAATCTCCAACGAGGCAACGACCCCATCTCCCAAAAAAAAAAAAAACAAAAACCAAAAAAAACCAAAAAAACCCTCTAACGTCCCAGCGCAAACAAGGGACTCTCCATCCGCATTTATCACAAAATCTATTCTCTCGACTGAATAGGGCAAAACCAACAGCCGGCGGCGGGCGCCCATGGAAGTCGTCCAAGCGACGAATCAATCGGCCTCCAGTTCGTCGACGGCAGCCTACCCTCCGTGGGTGATGGTGGAGCCCGGCTGGAGACCACGGGCTCCTACGCCAACACCTTGGTGGTCGCCCGGACCTCCACTGGCGATCCAATCGGCGTCTCCCTCCGCCTCAAGTCGCCGCCGGCGGAGTCGCGCATGTGCTTCCACTTTCCGCACAATGCAAACGAAGTCATCGCGGCCCACGGTGACTCCGTGCTCATCCGAATTGTTCGGGAAGAACGATATAATTACTTTGTTTACAATGTGGGCACAACGGACGACGCTGGCTCCCCACAGCCGCCATCGTTATCTCTGCTCCCACCATGCTCCCGTTACCTGGCGAAAGACAAAACCGGTATCCTGCGTCGCGGCGAGGATGAGCTAGTGGTGGCACGGCTCGAGATGATACATCTGAAAGATGAGACGCCGACGAAGCATGTAGCTGAGGTAGTCCAGTTCCGCTCTGGCGCGTGGTATATAGAGTGGCCACGAATCAGTGGTGTTAGCAATGGTACAGAAGAAGAGATGTTTCTGTCTTCGTGGTTCTGCTGGAGTGTGATCCCCGTCGGTGACGACATGCTGTGCTGGGTCAGCTTGCATCGCGGGCTTATTTTCTCCAAAGTGTACAACGAAAGGCTCACGCTACAGTACGTGCCCCTTCCCGAGGACGCTAGTTGCACCGAGCACTTCTATTCAAGTCGGAACGTGTGCGTCACCGCGGTTGACACGGTGAAATTTGTCAACATCTTTGCTCGCTGCTGTTGCGGTGGTGCGGGCGGCTGCAAATGCCAACATTCACAACATGCCTACCTGATCAAAACCTGGACGTTGAGGATGGACAGCATGACGTGGGTAATTGACGGCATGATGGACGCCACTGGGCTCTGGGCCCTCAATGCCTACAAGAGCCTCCCACGCATCCAAGTGGGCTTGCTTCCCGGTGGTAAGCATGGACGAGCCTGATGTCATCTGCTTTGTGGTGAACGATGACAAGGCGTGGTTGATCATGGTCGACATGAAAACCAAGATGTTACGGTCCATCTACAGCTACCCAAAAGGAGAGTCGGTACATAGATATCCTGGGAAATTTTTCCTGCCCAGTAAAGTCTCCTACTACTTGAATTCTAAGAATCCAGGTAGTAATAGCGAGAGAGAAATTGAGCCACAACAAGTTGCCATCGACTACAACCAGCTAAAATATGATGCAAGTAACACCAAGCTGTTGCCGTCTTGTTGCAAGACGTCTGCTGAGCGGGAGATGCATGCATCGGAGATATTTGTGGCACTTCAAGAGATATCTAGCTATGGCTTGGAAGGTGACGATATGCGAAAAGCAATTAGTATTTTGAGTCATGGCAATGGCCGCCTGTTCAGCTCATATTTGGGGATCCCAACGAGATTGAGAAAGGATTGGCTCCGTATGGAGATTAATGCGAGCATAGGCTGATTTTTTTTAACAGGCCACGAGCATGGTTGATTTATTTTTATTGTAAGAAAGTGCATGGTTGATTTTGGGTGGGGCACATGGTGTGCTTGCTTCTTATTATTTTTGGTTATCCCTAAATTTATGATAGTGGTGCTTATTAATTCTTTCTGGCAAGGGTCCATTTGTTTTATTCGAACTAATTCCAAATCATAATTTTATTGTAACACTAAGACTCCGTTGGAATCCCTGAATTGGATTCGCTGAATTGCAAATTTTACTCGAATGCCAAATTCATGAGAGAATTGCAGTGCTCTTGATAGCCAATTGTTTTTTTTTTTGGATTGCCAAATAAATCAGAGAATCGAAATCATGTCATGGGAAAAAACATTCAAGACATATTTCTGTGATAACGAAGTTGAATTGGACTGATGAACATTGTTACCTGTACTTCTTCTTCACCTTATCCTAGTTGATGGCACCTACGAGGCCATGATGCTTTCCTTAAATGTACATGAGTTCAAGGAGCTTCCTTAATTCTTTGAAGACAGTTCCTACGAGAAGCTTCCGTGTCACCATCTACGGCCAGATCCCACCGGCATGGACTGCTGTCGTCACCATTATGTTCTCCACCACGAAGGCCTCACTTATCAAGGGGATTCCCTAGATAGCGCCATTTCATCGTGTCTTTGTCATTAATTTGTTAAATCATATTTGAGTATTGATCCACTTAGTTGATTGTTACAAAAACATTGTTATTTCGATGTACTTGATTTGTTGAGTCAGTCTTCATTTTTATTGTGGGTCTGTGGTACTAATACCTATAAACATTGTTATTGCTTTATTATTCTTTCTCTATCATTGTGATATTTATTTGGGACTAGATCTCTCTGTGGATCCGGTGTGTCTCAGTAGTCAGATGACTCCAAGGCGTTGTGGATCCAGTGCCATTCTTTCTGCTATGCATGAGTGTGGCCTGCTAGCATGAGCTTAGCTAGCTGGGTGGACGGCGGTCCCCAGCCCACCATAGGATTTATATATTCTAAGGTTTATATATATAGTGAGAGAAATATGATTTATGCTTTTGCTGATTATTTACATAGCAAAAGGAGAAATATATAGCACAAAAATGAATGGTTATAGGTATCTTTAAGGTTATTTTTAGCTTAATTATTGTAATCTGTAGTGTTAATATCATGGTATTAAGAAATTATGTCAATTAGGCCCACCTTAACATAAAATCCTAGTTACGCACTGCACGCGAGCCACATGGATTGGCATGTGTGCAACGATGACAGGTTATGTTCTTGATGGTGGCTATGGGACCCACACTCGTGTATTGTTCATCTATGTAACCAACAACAGAGAGAGAACGAGAAAAGCTGACGTAGGTTGATAGTCAATGCCATGAAGATCAGGAAACTGTGAATATGTTCCCCAATCATCAGAGCCTTGTAGCCATTGCCAGCATGGTCATAGCCATCTAGATTCGTACATCATTTTTTTTAGAACACATTACAGGCGCACACACTGACATACACGAGTACTCATCACTATGAATACACACATGTAACTCCTACCCTTATAAGATTCCTACATCATTGAAATGTTGTCATTGATGTCGATCTTGGCGAGCTTGACATAATCGGCTGGTAGTGTTGGTGATGATAACATGTTGAATAACCACATCGCCAGCGGCTGAAGATTCTTCCACATGTCGAATTATTAAATTCTAAGAGAATATTTGGTGGTTCTTCTTTTTATCCAAAGACAAATTCGTGTATGAAATAGGGGTTATCTCAACGTGTACAGGGGCGGTAGGAAACTATTTCTAGTAGGAGTCCTACTAGTAAGGACTAAGGAGCCTAGACATGGAATAGTATTAGGATGCTTCCTAAATTTTCTTAATAGAAACACATGGCCCATTTCCCCAGCGCAAACAAGGGACAGCTAATCGCCAAAAAAAAAAAGGGACAGCACTGCTGATCCGTATGTATCACGATCTCTCGACTGAACAGGGCAAAACCAACAGTTGGCGGCGGACGACCATGGACGTCCAGGCGACGCAACCACCCTCCAGCTCGTCAACCGCCGCCTACCCTCCGTGGGCGATTCTCGAGCCCGGTGCCGATGTGGAGACCACGGGCTCCTGCTCCACCGCCGACCCCAAAACATTGATGGTCGCCCGGACCTCCGCTGGCCATCCAATCGGCGTCTCCCTCGGCCTCAAGTCGCCGCCGGCGGAGTCGCTCGTGTGCATTCACTTTCCGCTTTATTCCAGGCCAGACCGGCATTCAAACGAAGTTATTGCGGCCCACGGCGACTCCTTGCTCATCAGGGTTGTTAGGGAAGAATACTATGATGCCTTGCCTGATTACTTCGTTTACAATGCGGGCACCACCGGCGCCGGCTCCCCACAGCCGCCGTCGTTGTCTCTGCTCCCACCGTGCTGCCGTCACCTGACAAAAGACTCAACCGGCCTCCTGCACAGCGGCGAGGACGAGCTAGTGGTGGCGCAACTCCAGATGGTACCGCTGAACTTAGATGAGACGCCGGCGAAGTATGGACCTGAGGTATTCCTGTTCCGCTCCGGCAAGTGGCTCACAGTGCTGCCACGAATCAGCTGTTTTGGCAATAATAATATAGAAGAAGACAAATTTATGTCATGGTTCAGAAGCAGGAGCGTAATCCCCGTCGGTGACGACTTGCTGTGCTGGGTTGACATGTCTTACGGGCTTATTTTCTCGAACTTGTATGACGAGAGTCCCGGGCTATGGCACGTGTCACTTGCGGCGGACCCCTGTTGCACAGAGAGCTTCTCTTTAAGCCGGAACGTTTGTGTCACCGCCGGCGATGTCGTGAAGTTTGTCAACATATTTGCTCTCGCTGCTGTTGCGGCAGCGAGGGTGGAGACAGATGCAAAAATTCAGA
>RWGY01000143.1:0-56074 GCA_007726485.1 Eragrostis curvula
AGCGAGATGTCATGAATAGGCCGAAAACAAGCTATGACGATGATCAATCGATGGCGTGACAAGCAAGCTAGGGTGAGTGGGCGAGCTGAAAAACATGCTAGACGAAAGCAAAGAGGACGAGGAGAGGGTGACAAGCAAGCAATCTGAACAAAACGAGTGGACAATGAGCAAGCAATCTAAACAATAAGATGAGCCAGCCTAGCAATAGAAAGGCGAGGGGGGCCGAGGGAGGTGGTGAGTGAATGTAGAAGCCCTTTGCACGAGGGTGCGACAAGTAGTCATGATGGATAACCAGAAGAAGAGCTAACTGAGCAACACGAGGAACAAGTGAGCCGGACAAAGAGCCAAGTTGACAATCATTCAAACGTTGACGAGCAGGCGAGGGATGTGACCTGGGGAGAGAGCATATACAATTAAGTTTATTTAAAAATATCATAAAATATCTACATACAAATTTATATATTATATACTATTATCATTATGAAAACAATCAGCTACTAGCTGTGTAAATGAACGAGTCATCATGCTTGTTCTATTTCATGAGACTTCACGATGAGTGTGAAAGAAGTCCGGTTCGTCAAAATGTTTATTTGAGAGACCCAATACTATTAATGGGAGACGGAGCAGTTGAAAGAAGCCATGTCTGTCAAAACGTTTATTTGGGTCCTCATCAAAGGCCAAAGAGCGTCGATTAGAATTTTCTCACATGCGAGTGAATTATAAGAAGGATTGACGAGGACTCGACGGCACATGGTTTGGTTTTGTCCCCCCACATTTGCATAGTTGTAATGATGTATTATCCCATGTGCATTACAGCATAATCTACCACCTACAGTCTCCAATCGAATTAAGAAGGATGCCCTGGTGCTCTGTTGCATGCAATATCAAACGATTCTTCTTCTTCTAATTTTTAGGGCCAAACGATTCTTCTTCTGAAAGGGAGGAGAAAATGCTGATATGGTGCTTGTGCTCTCAAGCAAAGTCTCGTGTCTTGATTGTTGGGTTTAGTCCCATATCGGATATTGATGATGGGGGAGCCCGACTTATAAGTTGGAGGGAACCCAACCTATCAGGCTAGTCTTTTGCGTTGAGGTGGCCCATGACCTTGGTCGTGGCTCCGGTTGGGCTTGTAGCCTAATGGGACCTGGGCTGGCGGTATGGGCTCGCGGGTATGGCGAGCCGGGCCGCGCGGGCCCGTACCGCCAGCCCAGGTCCCATTAGGCTACAAGCCCAACCGGAGCCACGACCAAGGTCATGGGCCACCTCAACCCAAAAGACTAGCCGGATAGGTCGGTTCCCTCCACCTTATAAGTCGGGCTTCCCCATCATCAATATCCGATGTGGGACTAAACCCAACAATCTCCCCCATCACACATCGGATGGCCCCATCTCCCCTTCACACCCGGGTGGACACCTCTCCGACAGCCCGATAACCGTGTGGCCCGGGAGATCCATTCCGACGGTCCGATTTTCGTGTGAGGCACGAGAGATATTCCGGGTTTCAGACCAATGGCTCTGATACCACTTGTTAGCGTGGCCCGGGCCGCGTTAACATTGATAGAAAACATGGCAATTTTGTGGTCTTGAAAGCAAAGCGGTGGTTTTTTTTTAACCTTTAAATACTAAGATGCTAGATAGACATGCATGAATGTATTATGTGTCGCATACGTAGTGTGGATGGCATCTTGTATTAGCATTTCATGACCTAAGCGCATCTAATGTGCAGTTGTTCATGTGCGTCACGGCCGCAAGAGTGCTCCAGAGTTCAGACTCCAGATGATTTTGGTTCATCCGGTTGGAGGCTGCCAAGGCGTCGAACACCATAAATAACCACCTCGGGCTAGGCAACTCGGGAAGCAGCACAGGGGCGAGTGCAGCTTTCGGTGTCCTAGCAAGGCAAGCAGCTGCGAGTGCTCACACCCCAGCTCAAAGCACTCGCCAAAGTTGGCAATATATATGGAGGAGGTGGAGGCATCAGCCGCCTCTTCGATGATTGTCGCGTCCTTGCTCTCCTCCTCCACAATCCTCAGACTGTTACTTCTGCTGGTAGTGACGCTCGTGTATCTTGTCCAACCCCTGAGGTCGCGCCGGAAGAGCACACCGCTCCCACCGGGGCCTGTGCCATGGCCAATCGTCGGCAACCTACCGGAGCTGATACTCAACAAGCCGGCATTCCGGTGGATCCACCACATGATGATGCAGATGGGCACCGACATCCTCTGCGTGAAGCTTGGCCGCGTCCATGTCATCTCCATCACCTGCCCCAAGATCGCGCAGGAGGTGCTCAAGAAGCAGGACGCCAACTTCGTGTCCCGTCCGCTCACATTCGCCTCCAAGACCATCAGCAGCGGCTACAAGGACGCCGTGCTCTCCCCCTACGGCGACCAGTGGACGAAGATGCGTCGTGTCTTCACATCCGAGATCATCTGCCCTTCCCGCCACAAGTGGCTACACGACAAGCGCGCCGATGAGGCCGACAACCTCACCCGCTACGTCTACAACCTCGCTACCAGCACCAGCTCCGTTGACGTGAGGCACGTTGCCCGCCACTACTGCAGCAACGCCATCCGCCGCCTCGTCTTCAACAAGCGCTACTTCGGCGAGCCGCAGGCGGACGGCGGCCCTGGTCCGCTTGAGGTTCAGCACGTGGATGCATTGTTCACCTCCCTTGGGCTCCTCTATGCCTTCTGTGTGTCCGACTACCTCCCGTGGCTCCAAGGGCTCGACCTCGACGGACACGAGAAGATGGTCAGAGAGGCCAACGAAACGGTGACCAGGCTGCACGACACAATCATCGACGAGTGTCGTTACCATGACCCCCGGGTACCCTCAAGACCAAAGGGCCGAGTAACCTGACAAGGGTAGTCGGACCAGCCCAGAAGAAACCGAGTAGCCCACGATATAAGATGGAAGGTTCTACTACTCGGATAGACATAGGAAAGGCTTCTTGCCTTGTACTCCAAGTATTTCCATAATGTAACCGACTAAGACTCTTTCCATGCAACCCTGTACCCCCGACTATATAAGGCGGGCAAGGATCTCCCCTCAAACATACACAATCAATACCACGATATACAGGACGTAGGGTTTTTATCCTCCGGGAGGCCCGAACCTGTCTAAACTCCTTGTCTCGTGTTCACCATCGTATTCTTGGTCCCTTCGCCCCCATAACAAATCTATCGAGGTCCCATAACCTCGACAGTGGCGCGCCAGGTAGAGGGTGCGTCGGGATCCTCTCCGTCGACTACGATGGACTACTCCATCAACAACTTCGCTCCAGGCGCCCGGCTTAGCTTTGGGAGCTTGGAGTTCGTCGCCGACAACCTCGGCAATCTCGTCCCCGTCAACTCGTCGACTATCGGGGTCGAAACCGAGTCGGACTCTTCTCTTTCCGAGTTAGAGTCCGGCTTCTCCAGGCTTCAGATCGAGTCCTACTCGGACTACTCGGCAGCCGAGACAAGATCCGCTCTGGAGAACATCCGCTTCAGATCTGACCTGCCGAGCTTGATTTATTATCCGGCTCAACGCTATGGTATGTTTCCCTTCGGTTTGCGCAATTCTGCTGATACTTTTCCCCGGGGAGACGTGCAGGAGCTACTAGCATCAGAGGGAGACATGTCCTTCAACCTGGTTGCTTGCATCCGGGAAGATCACATGGACACCTATGATACATCAATCTGAGACTCCATGTACGAGCCGACAGATCAAGGAACTCGCGCTGGTTACAGCTCCGACGGCTCATCCTCGCCCATGCCGTATGAGTGCTTCGCCGTAATAGGTGATCTGACCGCTCAGGACGGTGACGCGGCCAACTTACCCGGACCACCACCGGGAGGGCCACCACCGGCAGCAAACATCGTCGTTCCTGCTCCGGCAGCTACAACGGCAGCTGACGAAGTAGCCGCGGCGGCCTTAACTGCAATGAACGCCGAGTCCTCTGCTGCAGCCGCAGCTCGGGCTCAACAACCCCGACTAAACAATCAAGGTGCCCTCGGCACAATACCTGAGGAAGACGAGAATCCTGATGACTACAATCGTTCTCCTAGAAGAAGAAACAACGGCAGATCTCGCGATCTCCAACGTTCACTTTTCATTGACGTCAACGGTCATCAAGCCTTTCGGACACCGGAGCAGAACATGGTTGCCAATAGGACCATCCTTGATCAGGTTCAAGCAGCCATAAACGACCCAAACTTCTCACCAGCAGCCATCACGCCTCTGCTTGACAAGGCTAAGTGTTACGCCGAAGCTGCCACCCTCCTGAGGAGTCAAACTCCCTCTCGGGCCCCCAGCTCTTCATCGTCCAACAGAAGGCGTAGGCTCCTGGAAAATCCGAGTGACAACCGTCAACGAACTCCGGCAGCCGCGGAAGCACCTCCCCAGCAGAATCTCCACCGACAGGTGATAGCTCGACCTGGGTTTGATGCTCGCCGAGATATCAACGCCATACGTCGCCAAAGATCAGAAGATCGAGAACGCGCCCGACAGGATGACTACGATCGCTTCGGCATCGGACGTTCACCCGGACGACGATCGCCCAGACGATCTCACTCACCACGGCGTCGCTCCCCTGACCGGTCACCAACCCCACCAGCGCGATCACCGCCAAGGAGAACTCCACCGCGAGACACACCTCCTCGAGATGCGCCGCGGAGAGAATGTCGCCGACAGGAGGAGGACCGGGACCGTGACAATGATCGCCGGCGCCGTGACGACGACAGACATCGAGATGACCGACGCCGAGAAGATCGCCGAGAAGATGGCCAACGCAGGAACGACCGGGATGAAGATCGTTACCGTGATGGTCATCGCCAACACCGCGACCAGGACCGTGACAGGCGCCATCGTGACGATGAACGCCGAGACACACCCCTACGCCGTAGCGGCTCCCCCCGACGCAACGACCGTCACTCGGACGATGACTCAGCCGACATCGACGGACTGCAAGCTCTCACCTGAAGGCTCCGCAATTCGGCGCGATTCCCCGAGTCAATGCGCCTGCCAGGAGTTGAGAAGTACGACGGAAAGGGAGACCCGGCCGAGTGGTTAAATACCTACTCCCTTGCTGTTCACATCGCTGGTGGCAACAAAGCTGTCATGGCCTGCTACCTTCCCATTATGCTAGCCCCACCGTTAAGACGTTGGCTAGCTAACTTGCCACCCGGGTCTATTAATTCCTGGGATGAGCTCCGTCACACGGTCATCGATACTTACAAGCCGACGGCACAAAGACCCGCCAAAAGCAGAGATCTCAAGATGATCAAGCAGAAGGAGGGCGAGTCCCT
Organism: Eragrostis curvula; assembly: GCA_007726485.1. Lineage (NCBI taxonomy): Eukaryota > Viridiplantae > Streptophyta > Magnoliopsida > Poales > Poaceae > Eragrostis > Eragrostis curvula. The sequence continues at coordinate 5,286 of RWGY01000143.1, forward strand.
TCGGGACTTCATCCAGCGTTTTTCACAAAAGAAGAACGAGATACCAAGCATCACCGAGACAGAAGTCATCTCGGCATTTGTTGACGGTTGCACCGACCAACCTTTACTCCACAAAATGGGGCAAGGCTATCCCGGCTCTGTCAGAGAGATGCTGGCATTAGCCGACTCATACGCTGCAGGGAACGAGTTATGCGCTGAGCGCGACAAGGACTCCTACCGCAGACGCCAAGACAACACGAACAAGTCGGATAAGCCAGAAGGGTCGGGCTCGAAGGATAAGAAGCGCAAGGGCGATGATCTAGTCGCAGTAGCTGACAAGTCCCGGTTCCAGAAGCAGCGTGGGCCTCGAGAACCCACCAATTACGAGCAATTCCTCGACGAACCTTGTATCTTTCATGGTGGTCCAAAGAGTTCCCACAAACTCCGTGACTGCATGAAGCTCAAGGGGCTCATGACCTACACCAACAAGAAGACCGAGGCAGACCCAAAGGCCGAAGACGAAGATGACCAAGATGGTTACCAAGAGCCTAAGCAATGCCTCCACATCTTTGGTGGTCCAGACGCATACGAGTCCAAACGCAAGCAAAAGCTCACCAGCCGAGCCGTCAACACAATCTCAGTTGATGCACCTCATTATCTACGATGGTCCGAAGTACCTATCACCTTTGATCGACGAGATCACCCAGACTACATTCCCAAGCCGGGCAGATATCCTTTGATCCTTTCCCCGATCATCGATGGAGTCCAGCTTAGTAAAGTTTTCATAGATGGAGGGAGTGCTCTTGACATCTTATTTGTCAAAACACTTGACGGTGGAGGCAGTGGAAGAGCGGCGAGAGGCGGGAGCCCGAGGACTTCCTCGACGTGCTCATCTCCCTCGAGGACGCCGAGGGCAACCCGCTGCTGAACATAGAGGAGGTCAATGCACTGGTGAAGGTGCGTGCGGTGTCCTTGTAGCCGGCAGCAACTGACCATGAGGCTTAATAACGCTGCTCGAAGTCTCGAACAAGCGAAATGTTTTTTTTTTTGACACGGCACGCTTGGCTGCAGGACATCACGTTAGCAGCGGTGGACAACCCGTCGAACGCCGTGGAGTGGGCGCTGGCGGAGATGGTTAGCAATCCGGAGGTGATGGCGAAAGCCGTGGAGGAGCTCGACCACGTCGTCGGCCGGGCGGGATCGGCTGGTGCAGGAGTCGGACATCCCACGGCTCAACTACGTGAAAGCGTGCATCCGCGAGACCTTCCGCTTGCACCCCGTCGCTCCCTTCAACATCCCTCACGTCGCGCTCGCCGACACCACCATCGCCAGCTACCACGTCCCCAAGGGCAGCCATGTCCTTCTCAGCCGCATCGGACTCGGCCGGAATCCTCGCGTATGGGATGACCCACTCCGATTCAACCCCGACCGCCATATCTCCGCCGACCGCAAGGCCGAGGTCGTGCTCACTGAGAACGACCTGCGCTTCATCTCCTTCAGCACCGGCCGCCGCGGCTGCATCGCCGCCTCGCTCGGCACCGCCATGAACGTCATGCTCTTGGGCAGGCTCCTGCAGGGCTTCACCTGGAGCAAGCCGGTCGGTGTGGAGACCGTCGACCTCAGCGAGTCGAAGCACGACACATTGATGGCCATGCCGCTCGTGCTGCGTGCCCAGCCCAGGCTGCCGGCACACCTCTACCCGGTCATCGATCGTCTTTAATTAAATTCGCACAGTTAAGCACTTTGTACTAAGGCCATTTTCAATGGCAACTTTCATTTCATTGTTTCCAAGACAAATTTTAGGAAAGAGAGCCACCTTCCTTTCATTAGAATGAAAGACCTCTCACAAGAAATGAAAGTTTGCCTTCCCTTTCCTCATAATTACCTTGCCAAGTCAGCAAAAAAATACATATGTGGCATAGAATTTAATGCAAATGAAAAGCCCGAGACTGGCCTTAATGTACTTACTATTGTCAGTTTAGTGTCAGATTGCTAGTGCGTACAACAATATGAAAGTAGCCTGATCGTCGTGTGTCAGCTGGCCCTCGATCAGCTGCGCAACCTGCAATAGTTTTTCTTTTTCGCGCTTCTTTATGTGGTCGTGTGTGTTCTACGGCTTCTATCTGAGGGTCCTAGTGTCACCATTCACCATTGTACCGAGTTAATACTATTGTCAACAATAATTTTGTGCGTGAGGTAAGGTACCTGATGAATCTTTTCTATAAATATTTATGCAAAAAAATATTCTTTGTCTTTTGTTTAAATTTAAAAGACAAACAACGGTGTCATATATTTAAAAACAGAGGGGATAGGGTGCAAGAGAACACATCCCTTGATTTTGTCGAAATAGAAGTAAATAAAACATCGTAAATAATGCATGTACCACGCCACAGTAGCTTCGAATCATGATGATTTTCTTTTTTGGGGCAATCACAAGAACTGTATCACTCATCGGCAGGATTACATTCACCAGTAACCACCTCCATTAGACAATCTGTAAGATGGGACAACCAGCTACACATGGGATTATTTGGAGAACTATTTTAGCACACACATGTGCTGCATTGTTTTCCTCTCTTCTAGCAAAAAAGAGAGATGCTAGAGCTACGTACTGATTACGGACTTCCTACGTGCTGAGTCAGATTTCGTCCTAATCACAGCTCCATGTGGCCTGCCGGCCTGGGTCCACGCTTTCCATCTAAACGTGATCGTAAGTTCGTAATAACCACTCCAGATCTTCGAAGATTGTGATCCGAGATGTGGCTGCATGGAAGCCGGCGAACACGAGCTGGCATTGGTGGTGATTATTGTAATATGAAATTGCTAGTCGACACTACGGTCTTGTTGATCTTTTGGATTGATAAATTTGGATTGCGGCACTGCACTGCTCTTCCAATATTTCAACAACTGAAGTGAAGTTCTAAAGTTTGTAGCCATCATGACGCCTGAAGCTGCTGCCCAAGCTGCATGATATCGTCCATGCATGGCGGTGAAGCCGCCTGATGATGGCCTCCGTGGCTCGCGGCAACCAAAAACAGCCATCGCAACAACATTCGCCGACATCGAGGCTGAGGCGGCGGTGCTGCATGCCTGCATTCATCATCTAAAATAGTGAAAGACTCTAATCCGGGGATGCGAGGCCGCGGTGCTGCGTCTAATTTTAGATGGAGAAGTGGACCAAGCCAAGCCAAGGCACGTGAATCTATGATTAGGGCTGTGATTAATTACGACAAACCTGAGTCAGCACGCAGGAATGCCGTAAAGCTCTAGCATTTCTCAAAATAACAATAACAAAAGAAGAAAAAGACCTGCCTTGCTCTTCGATGATTCATTAGGAGCCGATATATTCACAGATCGATTATAGTAGCAGGGACGATCAGGAATCTGGAATCCCAAATCGATCATAACCGAGAATATTATGCCAACGACCTGCAAGTCTATCTCCTACATAGAAACCAATCTCCGATTAGTGGCTGGCGTCCTCATCTGGAGTCCTCGGCGCGCGTAGGCCTGCCTGAAATGCACGTTTTTTCTTATTTATTATCACGCACGTTCTGAACGGTTCTAAGCTAACAACCATGACAAACTGATCTGCTAACAAAATCAGCGACAAATCGAAAGATATCCGGTTCCCCTACCATCACGTTTCACGTGGTTTGTAGATATATATCATTTGATGTCTCTGGGTCTACTTAAATGGACCACCAACGGTTATTTCATTGTCCAATGTCCAGCGCCCTCAGCGGCTTCAGTTGGTCTGGTCGCTCCAAATGCGTTTGAGAGAAAGCGCACCTGCAGAATGTTCTGCAAATCGTTCCACCCAGGCAATGTGCATCGAATTCGCTTCCAAATTTGTTTCAAAAGTGCTCTTCTTTTATGGGCTAACTGAAGCTTGAACCTGAACGTGCTGATTCACTCCGAAATGGAAGTATAACGGTTAGTTGTCAAGACATAGTTCTGAAGGTAAGTTTTAGTTCGTCGGGCCTCGTTGGCTGTGATGACACACTGATGATAAGGACTGAATTCATAGGTTTCAGAAATTGTCAGTGACTGGACTCTCTGAACTAATCGACGAATTGTGGGATGACCCTGCCCACAAACAACCTACTGCTTATGCAAACCGGGGTCGGAAGGTCGCGTTGTAACAAACTCTCTTCTTCTTAATACGACATGTGGGACAAACAATCTCGACAAAAAAAAACAATCTGCTGCATTGTTACAGCCGTGCCCGTGCTCGCTGCTTCCTGTACAGTACCAAAATAGTGGGAAAGTTCAGTCCCCTCTGTCGACTGTAGAACAAAAATGCTAAACCGAAACCTGGTTCTCCTGTTTCTCTGTGTGGTTGTTTCAGCCTTTCTTCTCTTTTCCTTCTTTTTTTGTGTTATATGTAAAAATAGGTTCTAATCCCCTGTTACCGTCTTATAATTAATGGCAGCGCTTCTACGAGAGTTCCAAAAAAAAAATGTTACTAACTGAAACAAAAATAAAGGGTTCTGAATTTGCAGCTTCAAAGTCGACCCAAAAATTTCATACCGATGCAATTCTGCTACGCTAAATTAGCAAACCATTCAACGATCACGGTTTCCGACTTAAAATGAATCTCTAAATGCGCTGTAACACTGATGGCACTGTTGAAATGTTCAGAAATCAGAGCTGCAGGAGTTACATACGGCCTGACAGTACCCTTTGGTTTCTGCAGGCATTTAGCACTCAACGTGGAGCAAATGGCTGGAGGCGTAGTTCTTCTTGCACTGAACATGAGGTCACTTCACGTTGACGGAAACAGGAAGCAATTGAAGCAAACAGGGACTCTCAAGGATATGAGACGAATGATTTGCTCTACAGGAACTCAATCGACACACGGACGACGATGCATGCTCGCCAATGTCGCCCTCGAAGGCGGGCAGTGTCCGTGAACAAGACGTGCTCCCACGACATTGTCACCGTGTTCGATGATCGGACATTGTGTTGCATGAGTCAGTGATACGACGCGGCCGAGCAGCCGCTGGCTCTGTCGCCCTGCCCTGCAACCTGTAGGGTATCGAGCGGGTAAGCGCGGTGCGGCGTCGCGGGCACAAGTCAAAAGCACGCTATTAGAGCAACTCCAGCAAGGTCCCTATTCAAGCCTCTACTCTATTATTTAGGGTTTTTATTAAAAAATCAACTTCAGCAGGGACCCTACTTGGGCTTTCATTTTGCATGCCCCTTCAAATTCCACCTCCAAGCCCTCATTCCTAGGGTCCTCCAATCCTCCCTCTCATTTGTGGGTCCCACCGTTTTTCTTTCACAAAATAGGGGCTTGAACCACTTATTGCTGGAGTTGAAGTTAAATTTTGAGCCTTTATTTTTACATGTTGGCTTGAAAAATAAAAATAAGGGTTTAATTTTAAGGTCCATTGCTGGAGTTGCTCTTAGCCGGCGCGCCCGCATCCTCGTCAGTCGTCACTGCCGACGTAATGGAGTGCGGCGGTCCGACAGCAGGCGCTCCGCGGCGGCAAATATCGCAGCGCCTGCCAATGTCGGGGCCGGCCGGTCCCTTGACGTCGGATCTGATACAAGCGGTGCGGATTCGGCAGTAAAACAGTTGTCTTGGTCGTGCCCTGTCTTCAGGCCGCTCGACGATGTCCAACCACAGCGCACGGCGGCATCCACATGTTCACCATAACTGGTCCATAACGACGACCTCCATGGCTGCGAAGTCAACGCCCCTTGTCGTGGAACCGGCGGCGGCCAACTTCCCTGGCAAGTTCGTTGCTCGATGGCTCGGAGCGTCGTCTGACCATTGTGAAAGGGATAAGACGGCGGCCCAAGGGAAGCTAAAGAGCACGTGCACCAAAATTGCTGCCTCCGAGGCCGCTCGTGCCACATCCCATTGTCAACCTGCTGGAGATGATGCTAAACAAATCGATTTTTTTTTGGTGTATCCACGCAAGGGCGAAGCCAGAAAATCCTCATGAGGGGGGGGGGGGGGGGGGGGGGGGGGGCTTGTCTCCGCCCCTGTATCCACTTGATGATGATGGAGATGGGCACGTACATTGCCTATGTGAAGCTAGGCAGCATTTCCTTGGTTTCCATCACTTGCCCCACGATCGTGAAGGAGGTGCTCAAGAAGTGGGATGCCAACTCATGTCCCGCCCGCTCAACTTCGCCTCCAAAACCTTCAGCCGCGGCTACCAGAATGTTGTCCTCTCCCCACACGGTGAACAATGGAAGAAAATGCGTCGCGTCCTCACCTCCCAGATCATTTGTCCCCCATATGTCTACAACCTCGCCGCCGGTAGCTCCGTCATCGATTTAAGGCACGTCGCTCGACTCTACTGCGGCAATGTCATTCACCGCCTCATCTTGACAGGAGCTAAAAGGGGGCCAAAGCCCCCTCCCTTATCCCCCCCCCCCCCCCCCACCCCCCAAAATAATAAAAAAGTTACATCCACCCTTAGTTCGAAAAAGGAATTTTTACAATGTTTAATCATATCGTCGCAACTATATTTTGGAATTTCATCACAATCTTATCCTCACAACTTAAAGTTCTTTTTCTTGTTATGCCATCGAGAGCGACTGAACAATTACATAATAACAATAAAGTCCATAAGTAAAGAAATACAAATTAGTTGAAGGCTATTTGTATTATTTAAGGACAAATTAAATTAATCTGACAAAATATTATTATAGCATTTTCTTTTGTGAAGTAACATTATTAACATAGCATCGGTTATACTTATTGAAAATGTTTGTTCTTTACTGTAGGCGTTTAGAGGTCAACAAGAAACAAAAATAAAAGGCTTCTAAATTTGCTGCTGCAAATTGCTTAAAACAAATGCATGTGCAAAGCGGACCCAAAGTTCTTACCGATGCAATGCGGCTAACCATTCAACGATCACCTTTTCCGACATGAAATGGAATCAATAAATACGTAGTGACTCTGTTGAAATGTTCAGAAATCAGAACTGTTCTTTGGTTTGTCCAGGCGTTTACCACTCTACATGAATCAAATGACTGGACTGGAGCCTGGAGGCGTCGTTCTTGCACTCAGCATGACGATGAGGTCACTTCAGAAACAGGACGCAAACAGGCACTCTGAACCACAGCAGATGAAGCATTTCCCCTACTGGAAACTCAACCGAACCGCCAGGGCCGCACACTGGACGTTGCGTGCTCGCCAACGCCGAAGACGAACTCCCACGACGGCCATCACTGCGGCAGGCCACGACACTGTCAGCGAGTTCGATCGCACATCGTGTTACACGGGTAGGTGATGCGCGAGCAGCCGCTGGCTCTGTCGCCCTGCTTGCAGGGAATCGAGTCCACGCAACGGCATCGGTGGCTAAGCGCGGCACGGCGTCGCGGGCACTTGTCAAAGATTCGCCACTAGCACGGAACGTCGGCATACTCGTCGCTGCCGACGTTCTGTGCTGTGTATTGTCTTTTCTGTGGTCAGCGTAAGCGCGACGGCGCTCAGGGCACCAATGCCATGGCTGTTCGGGCACCCTGCATATGCCTGCGTGTTCGCGTGACTGGAAGCTCCGAACGGTGACGAAGCTGTCATGGTCGGGGAGCTCCGCGCCGTGAAACATCTCTTTTTACGTCGTGGAGTGCGGCGGTCCGGCAGCCGGAGCTCCGCGACGGCAGATCGCAGCACCTGCACATGTCGGGGGTGGTCGCTATTTGAAACAGCGACCACCCCTGGCTCTCTTGTTGACGTCCGATCTTATATGTGCGGCGTGGATTTGGCAGTATTGCTGTTTGACTTGGTCGTATCCCGTCGTCTAGCCGGACGAGCGAGCATGCACGGCGGCGTGGCAACGGAGCTCGACTGAACTGCTCGATGATGGCTAGCACATGGCGCGCGGGGCCACGCCGGCATTCACCGCAATGGACGACCTTCACGGCTGCGAAGTCAACGCGGTCGCGGGCGCCCGGCTGTGGCATCGTCGGTGGCCGGCTTCCTCGGCATGGTCGTCGCTCGAAGGGTTGTCCGACAATGGATGGCCCATGATAGCTTCGGCGTCCTGAGGCGGCCATGGCCGGTGGAAAGTTATCCATGAATGGTGACTGGCATCGAGAAGTTTGGCCTTGCCAGTTCGATCGCGTTCGTGGCGATGCGGCTGGAGATTTTTTTAGAGTTTTAGGGCCCCAAAAAGGACCCCCGCCTGAATGCATTGCAAAAGGCAGAGAGCAGAGTTCACAGGTTCCAGTTCAAAACGCACACCTTCTGGCTCACAAACACCGCCACTCGGCTCACCTAGGATGAAACAATTTCAACTGGAAACAACTACCAAAAAAACTACAGAACCAAGACCCTGAAACCTATTACAAGACTTTGGAGCTAATCACCACAGCCAGACTTTCTCACACTCAGCGATGCTTGTCATCTCCTTGGATTTCTCCATCTTGGTCTTGTTCTTGCGATCATGATCTTCATCTTCATCCAGGAATGGTTGGCATGCCATCAGCCACAACCTATCCTCTCCGGGCTTGACCTCAGGTTCTCCATCTTGACTATCAAAGAGTCGAAATCTTGAAGATGTCTGACTGGGCATAAGAGCTTCCAGTTTTTCAGCATTGGTATGGCCCTCTGCCATATTTGTCCAGTACCCGACCACTTCAGGTTCTGAAAATACAGAGCATTTCTCAACTTCCAAATCGACCATAAAATTGCTGAACTCAACATATTCAAGGTCATAAATTTCTTATTGCACAGCCATCTAGTTGCTATATTCTCAAAATCACTACCTACTGTAACACCTAGGAGAGAAGAAATATCAGACCACACTCTTTTTGCAACTACACAGTCAAACAAAAGATGACAGCAAGTTTCCTTTTCATTACAAAACAAGCAAGACACATCATCTAATTTCTTTCTCTTGAGAACATTGTCTCTAGTTAGAGCCTTATTTTTGGAAACTAGCCACAGAAAAAACTGGACTTTTGGTGGAATATGTAACCTCCATACTGATGGAGTAAACACTGGTTGTACTCCCCTAAAGTTAGTTACTTTAAGGCTGGAGATTTTGATTTTGAAATTTGAATTCCTCATGTTAAGATATGGAAATTATCATAGGGCTTGGTGTCAATCGACTCAACAAATCAATTTTTCCGTATAACGCACCCTTCCTAATCACCGGAAATACCATTCCTATTTCACGCCGCAGCCGCAAAGCTAACCTCTCCGGCAAGATGATGAGGGCACGTTCGCTGCGCCTCCAGCGTGGAGTTGCCGATTCCCCTGCTTCTTCCTCGTGGAATCTCCCGAGGAAGATGGCGACGACGTGCCTGTCCACGGTCGACCAGAGGAATGGCGGGACTGGGCGAACCTGCTTCCGGAACTCGCCGATGACATCTCCGGCCGCGTCCTCTCCCTCGACGTGGCCGCGTACATCCGCTTCCGCGCCGCGTGCAAGCCGTGGCGCGACCTCACCGCCGACCTCGACCCGCGCGACTCGGGGGTCCTGGACCGCAGCTTCCGGCCGCGCAACTGGGCAGTGTTCCACCTCAACCCAGAGGCCACGCCGCCACGCCGCCTGCTCAACCTGGCCACGGTGGCGTCCCTGACGGTGGACATCCCGGCTTCGCTCTCGACGCACTGCCACCTCTGCGCCGCCGACGGCCTCCTCGTCCTGTTCCACAGGGCCACCAAGGCCATCCGCCTCCTCGACCCGCTCAGCAACGCCGTCACGGAGTTCCCAGCAATCTCCAGCATCGTCGTCGCCGCCGCTCCTCCCTCGAGACCGGATCAGCACCCGTTTCCGGAATCCTTGGGCGGCGTCGATCCGTACGCCGTGAAGGGTGCGGGATTCGACGACTCCACTTCCCCGCCCACGCTCGTGCTCTGCCTGTGGAACCGGACGTTCTGGTGCAACATCATCTTCGCCAAGCCCGGGGACAATCACTGGACGATGATGAACCCGGCTCAGGCGTCTTACCCAGCGTACGATTACAACCGTCTCGGCCGCACCGTCCGGTTCTGCTCCCTCCTGTCTCTTGCCGGCCGCTGCTACGTCAGCTCGCCGGAGGGATCCGTCTACCTGGTCGAGGTGGCCGGGACGCCTCGGCTGGTGGAAGTGGTCGACGAGCGCCGCTTGGTTGAAAAACCAGACACCATAACCTTCGACCGCATCAACTCATTCCTCGTCAGCGACGGCACGTCGGCGAAGATGCTGATGGTGCGGTTGTGGAAAGAAATGGAGCACTTCAACGACGATTACAGCAACGTGAAGGAGGAGGTGTTCACGGTGGGCGGCGTCACCAACCGCGTCGAGGTGCTGGAGGTGGACGTCGCCGGGAGGAGGCTGCTTCCCGTCACGAGCCTCGGCCGCCACGCGGCGTTCCTTGGCTCAACAACTTGCGTGCTCGTCTCCACGGAGACCTTCCCCTCGATCGCTGCCTGCCGACGCGATATACCTGGGACGTTGTGGTCAGCAAGGCCGCGGTTTCAGCATCTACCATGTCAACGGGAATAAGACGGAGCCGCCGCACGAGTTCGGGCGCTGCGGAGCCTTAGGTGTAGCTCCCGCCGCAAGGCCCTGCAACCTGGACCAGCATCTCGCGTGGTACGTCGATGGAGTACACGGCTACGGCGGTGGGTGTCTAATCACACCAGACATGCATAAGTATTTCTAGAGCATATACGTATGCTTCTTCAGGGTAAACAGATCAATGCCGTCCTGTCCCTGTGAGTATCCTATTCCGTTCCCTGGCTTCAAATTTATTAAACTCGTATTTCCATCAAATATTCAAGCTGAGTAGCTGACATCACACACACATAATATATATCAGCATCATATATATGTCCGCACGGAGGTCTCGCAACTGCCCATCTTTTCATCGTCCAATGTCCAGCAGCTTCAGTTGGTTTGCTCCTCTCTTCACTCGAAGAATTGACATCAGTTATACTCGACCTGAACAGTAACTACTTGACTCTGCTAACCTGCAGACCTTGACTGGTAACCGATGCCAGCTTGAACGTGAACGTGCTGATTCTGTTATTCCCAATCAAATGGACCTTACACGTCGGCTGCGCAGCCCACGGAGAAGAACGGCATATGCTTTCTTCGCCCCTCATAGTCGCCTGCACCATTTCATCAATGGCACTAGTTAGTTGTCAAGCCTTAGCTCGATCTGAAGGAAAGTTTTTAGCAGTTCTTCGCCTATTATCACACTGATGATGAGTACTGAACTCAGGTTTCAGACGCAGTCAGTGACTGGACTCTGAACCAGAGCTGAAGAAGTGTGGCGACGACACTGCTCACGAACAACCTACTGCGTTGTTGCATCCGTGCTGGCTGCTTCCCGTCTTCATTGAGTAACCAGGTTACAGGAGATCGAGGGTGCTCGTTACTTACTGAACAGAAACAGTGGGGGGGAAGTTTTAGAGTTTTGTCTCTGTCGAATAACACTGCTAAACTGAAAGAAATTTGGTTTTCCTGTTTCTCTGTGTGGTTGTTTCAGCCTTTCTTCTCTTTTCCTTTTTTTTTTTTGAGGGATTCTCTTTTCCTTTTTCTAGTGTTATATGTATAATCATAGGTTCTAATTCCTTTTTACCATCTTGAATGGCGACGCCCTACTAGAGTTCCAAAAAATATTTTACTGAACTAAAGCAAAAGTAAAAGGCTCTGCATTTGCAGCTTCAAAGTCGATCCAAGTTCCTTACCAACAATTCGGCCACGCTAAATTAGCTAACGATTCAATGATCACCTTTTCTGACTTCAAAAATGGCTGGTGTACACTCACAGGAGTCACTCACATACGTCCTGATAGTACGACAGTGCCCTTTGGTTTCTGCGGGCGTTTAGCACTCAACGTGAAGCAAATGGCTGGTGGCGTAGAGCAGTGCCCTTTGGTTTCTTGCACTCAACATGAGACAGAAACAGGAAGCAAACATGGACTCTGAACCACAGCTGATGAAAGCGTTTGCCCTACAGGAACTCAATCGAGCCGCTGGGGCGCGACATGGGGGACGACTGACGCTCACCAACAACGTCGCCCTCGAGGTCGAGCAGAGCAGGCAGCGTTTGCTAATAAAGAAGCGCTTTTCCTCGATGACCAGGCAAGCCACGGCATTGTTAACATGTTCGATCGGACATCGTGTTGCATGAGTCGGTGATATTTACGCAAGCCGCCGCTGGCTGTGTCGCCCTTCCTGCAGGGAATCGAGGCCACGCAATGGCATCAGCCAGTGGGTAAGCGCGGTGCGGCGTCGCGGGCACTAGTCGAAGACTCGACAGTAGCGCCGGAACGCCCACATACTCGTCGCTGCCAACGTTCTGTGCTGTCTGCTGTGTATTGTCATGTTCCGTGGTCAGCCTAAGCGACGGCGTCCAGGGACCAGAGGGCCACCATGGCTAGCGTACCGTGCCTGCATATACCTGCATGTTCGCTCGATTGGAAGCTTCGAACGGTGACGAAGCCGTCAGAGAACATGGTCGGGGGGGCTCCGCACCGTGAAAGAACTCCTGTCTGCGTCGTAGAGTGCGGCGGTGCGGCAGCTGGAGCTCCGCGACGGCAAATCTCGCGGCGCCTGGCCATGTCGGGGGCGGTCGCTATTTCGAATAGCAACCGCCCCTGGGTCACTTGTTGACGTACGATCTGATACGAGCGGTGCGGATTCGACAGGATAGTGCTTTGACTCGTTCGCATCCTGTCTCCAAGCCCGGACGGGGGAGTGCAAGCACGACGGAGACCGCTGCTCGATGATGGCGCGCCGAACGATCTCCACGATTTCGAATTCAACGACGGAGACGCTGACTGTGCATCAACGGCAGGTGGTGAACCCACCCGGTCGAAGCTCTGTGCCGTGTAGCGGAGGCACACCGCGGCTGCGACAGCCCAGCCCCAGGTTCAGGAGGACTTGCAATGCGACGGCTGGTACGCAGCGAGAAATTTGGAGTTTGATATTTGAATTCCTCGTGCCGTGAATCGATTCGACAAATCAATCCCGTAAAACGCGACGCAGGCCATTCCTATGAATTTGATCCCCAGAGTATGTACAGTATGGGATCAGAACAGAAGAATCCTAAGACATGAACTGAAAGCGATGAAGAACATAAACTTAAAAAAAAAAAAAAAAAAGGGATGAACACCACGTAGGATTGTTTACGATTCAAGAGGCCGGACAATTCCGTGGCCCAAAAGCTACAACAGGCTCAAAATGTCGTTCCGGCCCACTGTCTTTAGCAAGGCCCATCTCATAACCTTGCCCAAAATGGAAAGGGAAGCCACTGGCTTTAAGCCAGCCACTGAGGCTGAGACACGGGTCGATCGCACTTTCCCCTTCCTCCTCCCTCCTCAGTCCTCCCCGATCCCCCAGCTCCTCCCCAGCTTCGCAAGCAAAACCCTCGCCGCCGACAGGGAGAGTGTGTGTGAGAGAGAGAATGTTCCCCTTGAGCTCCGCCCCCGCCGGCGGCAAGCCGCCGGCGTCCGCCTCCGCCATCGTCGCCGACAGGCCGCGCGGGTACCACGACCTGAAGATCGACGGCCGCGCGCTTGACGCTGATGTTCCCGTCGGGGAGGTTCTCTTTTCGGCCCCATTCACCGTGGGCGGAATCCGCTGGCGCATCAGGTGCTACCCCAACGGATACCCAATGTCGACTTCACCAACTGCGGTGTACTCGTACACTCTGCCAACTGAACCCAGGCTCTGGTACGAACTCGTCCTCGACGAGGACGTCGCTAAGCCGGTGCGGGCGCGTTTCAAGTTCAGTATCGAGGTGGAGCAGCAGCAGAAGCAGCAACAACAACAGCAGCAGAAGCAGCAACAACAACAGCAGCAGCAGCAGCAGCAGCGCAAGCGCAGCCTCTTCTTCCTCAATTCCAAGCCCAAGGTGCCCAAGGTGCCGATGGTGCCCAAGGTGCCGATGGTGCCCAAGGTGCCGTTCGAGGAGTTCAAATCGGAAGGTGTTGAAAGCTTTGAATGGAAGGGTGACGGCTACGGGGGTTGGAATTTCCGCAGGAGCTCCCTGGGAGAGCTGCTGCGTCGTCACGGGGCGGATCATTTCACGATCCGGTGCGAGGTGGTCGTCATCAACGGCTTCCGCATGGAGGCGACGCCGCCGGTCTCCATCCCCCCGTCCGACCTGCACGAGAATCTCAGCGCGTCTCCTCAGCGGGAAGGACGCCGACCTCGTGATCCAGGTCGGCAGCGAGACGTTCGCCGCGCACCGCTGCGTGCTCGCGGCCCGGTCCCCGGCCATGTGCAGGGAGCTCCTGGCCGGCGCCGCCAAGGATCAGAGCGACACCGCCGGCGTGGTGCGCATCGACGGCGTGGAGCCGCGCGTGTTCCGCGCCCTGCTCCACTACGCCTACACCGACGCGCTGCCGGAGATGGACGCCAAAGGCCAGGAACAGGAAGGCGACATGTACCGGGGCCTGCTCGTCGCGGCAGACAGGTACAACTTGGTCAGGCTCAAGCTCATCTGCGAGGACAAGCTGTGCAGGCGCGTCGCTGATGCCGGCGCGGCGATGGCCATGCTTGCGCTAGCTGAGCAGCACCACTGTGACGGGCTCAAGAAGGCGTGCAAGGATGTTCTCAACAATGCTCCTCCTGCAAAACAGAGGGCGCTCTTATCATGGGCGTTTGTGCCGACTGACGGCCACAAAGCATCTAACTAAGCTAAGCTTGACCCAGCTGCCCCTCGTCACGAACACCTAAAGACATGCTTGCATCGTATAAGACTGATGCAGTAAGCGTTGGCAGCTTATGGTCCGTGCACTTATCGCTATCTTAATTAGCATCATTAAGTAACAATAAGCACTGGTGATTCCTGCATGGTGTGGTTTCTAGGCTGATCAATGTCGTTATCTGGTAGCTAATCATGTTGCCACTGCCATGTTATTTAATCGCACTTCTATAACTCTATCCATTGATCAATCGAGAATGACTCTGTTATATATTGTTTGTGCTGATAATATCGAATCTGCATTACGCATCTCTGCTTGTTACCTTTTCATTACTGATGAATGTTGTGGAGTATGAGGCTGGTTACCACATTGACAGGCTGCCCACCGTAGCGCTGTTTTCTCAACTTGTATCTGTTTTCCTGATGGATTTGATCTCTTCAATTCCACCAATTGATCGGTATTTTGTCATGTCCATTGCCTCTCTACTCGTCAATAATAGATAGATAAAATGTCTAGTTATCACTTATCAGATGACTTAGGTTCCATCTCATCACATCTCCAGTATATGTGCAAATGTTCTGTTTTCCTCCGTAATAGTACTTGTGTGCTAAAGCATGCGATTTAAACAAGTTGTGTCTGAGGAGAACCTAGGAAAACATCTTATTATGCCAGATAAGATACACTCTTCAGAGTGACAAGATTTTTTTTCCCTTAACACGGAAAAGATATTCTTCATTTGCATGCTTGTCATTGGAAGTCCTCCACCACCTCGTGCTGTGTGAAGGCCTCGTCATCATCCTCTCCAGTCTCCAGATCTCCCTCTGTAATCTGATGATAGCGCTCCCAAGTCTACCCAAACCGTTACTGCAATGCTTTGACACTAATCTGTTGAAATCCAAGATCGAGGCTCGAGCAAGCCAAGCCCGGCGGCAGCGCGGGATAGACACCGGCCAGGCAAAGTCAAGCGCCTCTCCTCGGCGGTAGTACGTCATCGGTAGTGCACCGGCCCGGCGGCTTGTATCGCAAGAAAAACAAGTCACATCCATCGTCCCGAAAGCTCCGCTTCGACGACCACGGGAGATCGTTGCGCACCCGATCGAGACGCCACAGCGATGCTCGTCTAAGTCCAGGGATCTGCAGGGCCACCATGCATGTTCGCGCAACTGGAAGCTTCAAACGGTGACGAAGCCTTTAGAGAACATGTTCGGGGAACTCGGCACCGTGAAACATCTCGGTTTATGTCGTGGAGTGCGGCGGTGCGGCAGCAGGAGCTCCGCGACGGCAAATCTCGCAACCCTGCAGATGGCGGGGGCGGTCGCTATTTGAAATAGCGACCGCCCGTGGGTCTCGTGTTGACGTTGGATCTGATACGAGCGGCGCGGATTCGACAGGATAACGCTTTGACTCGGTCGTATCCTGTCTCCAGGCCGGACGAGCGGCAGGATAACGCTTTGACTTGGCAATGGAGCTCGACGGAGACCGCTGGCTGCTCGATGATGGCGCGCTCGCCAGAACGCACGATCTCCAGGATTTCGAATTCAACGTCGTCTCGAACGAAGGAGACGCTGACTGTGCATCAGCGGCAAGCGGTGAACCCGCCCGGTCGAAGCTCTGTGCCGTGTGGTGGAGGCACACTGCAGCCGGCCGCGACAGCCCAGGGTTCAGGAGGGACTTGCAATGCGTCGGCTGGTACGCAACCGGAGATTTGGAGTTTGAAATTTGAATTCCTCATGTCACGGGACTTGGCGTCAATCGATTCGACAAATCAATCCCGCAAAACGCGACGCGGCTTCCTAAACACCGCAATCACCCTTCCTGTTTGACGCCGCCGCCAAGCTGCCTTCCCTCTCTGGCGAGATGACGAGGGCACGTTCGCTGCGCCGCCGGCGGGGAGTTGCCGATTCCCCTGCCGCCGAGGGGTCCAATGCCGACGGATCTGAAGGGGGGATGATGACGCGAGCGCGGCGGCGGCGCCTCCTCCTCCTCGCGGAATCTCACGAGCCAGTTGAACCGGCGCCCGTCTACGGTCCGGAGGAATGGCGTGACTGGGCGAACCTGATTCCCGACCTCATCGACGACATCTCCGGCCGCCTCCTCTCCCACGACGTGGCCGAGTACCTCCGCTTCCGCGCGGCGTGCAAGCCGTGGCGCGACGTCACCGCCGACCCGCCGGACGCGGGGGTCCTGGACCGCCGCTTCCGTCCGCGCAACTGGGCGCTGCTCCACCTCAACCCCGAGTCCAGGCCGTCGCGCCGCCTCCTCAACCTGGCCACGGCGGCCTCCATCGGCGTCGACCTCCCGGCGCTGTCCACCCACTGCAACCTGGGCGCCGCCGACGGCCTCCTCGTCCTCGCGGACAGGTTCACCAAGGCCGTCCGCCTCCTCGACCCGCTCCGCAACGCCATCATCGAGTTCCCCTCCATCTCCAGCATCGTCGCCGCCGCGCCGCCCAAAAAACCGGACTACATCTCGGCGGTGTTCCGGAACCCAGGAGGAGTCGACCCTCTCCACATCAACGGCGCGGCGATCGACGACTCCACGTCCCCGCCCACGCTCGTGCTCTGCCTGAGGAGTCGGACGCGCAACATCGTCTTCGCCAAGCCCGGCGATGATCACTGGACGCTGGTGGGCGCCGGTCAGGCGTCCGTCCCGATGCACGACCTTTCCGGCCACGTCCTGTTCTACTCCCTCCTCTCCTTCGGCGGCCGCTGCTACGTCAGCTCGCCGGAGGGGTCCGTGTACCTGGTGGAGCTCGGGACGTTTCCGCCTCGGCTGGTGGAAGTTGTCAACCAGCGCCACTTGCTCGAACTAGACACCTTCCGCTGCCAGCGCATCTTCTCGTTGCTTGTCAGCGGCACGCTCGTTGCTGGAACGAAGACGAAGATGCTGATGGTGCGGTTCTGGCCAATAGTGGAGGACACCGACGGTTACAACCAGAAGGAGGTGTTCATGGTGAACGGCTTCGCCAGCCGCATCGAGGTCATGGAGGTGGACGTCGCCGGGAGGAGGCTGCTTCCCGTGACGAGCCTGGGCCGGCACACGGCGTTCGTCGGCGTGACCCACTGCGTGCTCCTCTCCACGGACACATTCCCCTCCATTCCTGCCGACCAGATATGCCTGGGCTGCGATCTACAGCAAACTCGGCAGTTCAGCACGTACCGTATCACCAAGAGCAGGAGGGGATGCAAGAGGACCGAACCGCCGCACAAGTTCGAGCGACTCTTTGAAGACATGAGAATGAGTATAGTTCCCAGCGCCAGGCCATGCAACCTGGACCAGTATCTCGTTTGGTATGTCGAAAGAACACACCGCTTCAACGGCGGATGCTTCAGTCACAGACATCATTAGTACACGTAGATCATATGCATCTTGCTGGGTTCTCTTCTTCTTGTTTTCTTTGTCTGTGTATCAATGATGGCAATCTGGATGTGAACCATCTTAGCGATCTCTCCTTTTTGTTTTTTTTTTATCTACTATTATCGTCGCAAAATGCTGTAAACCATAGCACTCTGATTCCGTTCTGTTCCCTGCTTATGTTCCAATGTACTAGAAGGTTTATTTCCTCCAAATCAAGTGGCTAGAAAGATGATCGTCAGTCTATCTCCCCGCCGCCGCTGTAGTAACCGTCGAGGAGTGGACGGTGACGGTGCGTACTTAATGGAGGGTTGCCACTTGCGAGCACGACAGCTTCCATTAAGATAATCGATACGCCTAATTTTCGCATGATACAAAGCTGGATTTGTGTGGATGCAATCACGTAACTCATGTTGCAGGGCGACTCTCAACTCACTGGATGTGGATCCAACCATGCAGATGACAGTAAAAACTCAAGCACAAGTAGTTTGAAGGGACAAGTTAGTCAGAACTCGACACGAAAGATAATGAACTTGGGCACAGAGCAATAAGGACACCTCAGAAGAGGATTGCGTAAGACGTGAAGTAGAATGTGCATGTTGCAAACAAGTTCACATGATGAAAAATTTATTACTGGTCACCAAGCCATTACTTGAAGACAGCTTACAGAGCTCTTGCAGTACGCAGCCAGGGGTCAACAGACCACAATCGGAATAGGGTTGCGCATAGTGTAAACAAAACTCAGAACTCAGGCACGTCTAACTTTTAATGACATACTATGGCCAGAGGTAGCGCGATATCCCACACAAAACAACCACTTCAAGAACACACTCCAAAACTCCACCAAGATGGACCGATCCCCGTTCACTTGTCTTCTGCCTGGTGAAAGAAAATATGACGACAACAATGAGAACTCCTGAAGGAGACTTAATTTTTAGAAAGCAGCAATTCACCAAAGGATAGCAATATAACATCATTCAAACTACATTCTATTCAAGACTGGTGATGGTTTCAAGGATATCACTACCTGTTCTCATCCAGTCATCCTAGTTACTGCTTTAAAACAAACAACATAGACAGCATAAAATTTAGCTGGCATGGATATGATCACGTGGTTACCATCTAAATGAGTTTTGATGAAAGCTATACACATTTCCAGCCTTTAAGATAAAAAATAATGGGAAAATTGGGTTCTCGACACTGAAAAATCCCGATTTTAGAAATTTACCATCGAAAGATTTTAGTTCACTTTAATACCAACAAAAGTTCCTCCGTTTAGAAATCTAACACTCCGTCACGTTTTCCATCCGCACACTCCAATCTCCGTTATTCTTTCTTCTTCCCGAGTTACAGGCGAGGCGCAGCGGCGCGGAGGCGGGGCCACGGTGGCTCGCGGCGGCACGCCGGCTGCCTGCTGGAGGCGGGGTCGCAGCGGCTCGCGGCGTTGCCGGGCCGAGGGGAGGCGGGACGGCACGCACGGGAGTGGGACACGGGCGGCAGTGCGTGCAGGAGCGCGCGGCCGTTGGCGCGTGGAGAAAGCGCACAGCAGATGCGGGCGAGCGGGGCGGCAGCGCGTGCAGGCATGCGCGGCGGCGGCGCGTGGAGGCGAGCAGGACAGGCCGCGGCGGCGCGTGTAGGCTGGGCTGTCATGTCTCGTAGCATCACTGCATCAGCATCGCGGCGGCGCGTAGTGAACTAAGCAGCGCGGCCGCGAATCCCAAATATGTCAAGGAGTCGTCGCTCGAGCAGCGCACCAGCGGATCCCGTCGGAATCGCGCCGCCTGTCACCACAGACCGCTGCCCCGGATGCTTTTCCGTTGTATTGAGTTACTTCGTCCTGGAATTGAGCTCACAACCACACGAATCGAGTTCGTGACATCCGCAATGGAGTTGGTTCCGCACAATTGGAATTCGCCGCTACACGATTTGAGCTTTTTCCATCCAAATTGGGCTAGTTGTGTCACCATACATGCTAGTCGCTGCGTGCGTGCGTTAGAGATGGAGGGCCTTGCGGCTTGGGAGAAGCAAACTTAACAAGAGGAGCTGGCCTTGTTTTGCCGGCGGGAGAACGAGACCAGCACCAGCTGGACGACAGAAACACAACGGGAACAACATGGAGATGGCGGCAGTGAAAGATGACAGAAGTTTTGACGGAGTGGTAAATTTCTAAACGGAGTGATCTTTCGATGGTATTAAAGTGTACCGATTCAGTTCAGTGGTAAATATCTAAAACAGCAATCTTTCGGTGTCTAGAACCCAATTTAAATAAATAACTGTTCTGAACTTTTGTTGGTTTAGAACAAGTTTGTGCATACTCATTTTGTCCTCTGCAATTACCTTCCATAAATGCTTATCTGTACCCTAAGCAAGTTGCATTCAGATGATTAAGAGAGAGTGTGTCCTAGAGATTAGTGGCAAGTGGCAACAGATCTTATTCCGTAAATGGGAAGATAATGCAGTACTAGGCAGGCTAAGATCATGAGACGACCACATTCTCTGGAATAACCTAATTATCAAAATCTCTATATGCTTACCTTTTTAAACAGAAAGCTAGTAATTTAGCATACACAAAAGTTAAAAGACACATCATCTCTCACATTTTGGTAAAAGACTACACTTATACAAAGATGATGACAAGTTTGACGAGTCAGCAGATAGGCTTAACTAGTATAGAGGGAAAATGAGAGCAATTACTTCAGAGTGAGCAGAAGGGACAGTTGAGACCTTGGGAGACAACTTTGGAGGAGCACCATTGAACAAGTATGAGCATTCAGTGTATGCAGCGCCTATTCCAACACCAGCTCCAAGGGCAACTGACGCCCAGCGGGTAGTAGGGCTACCTGTACAAAACGGCACAAGTCAATATGACAAAAGATGTAGTACCGATAGTCATGTAATTTTTCTTCTCTTGCAACTTACACCTTGCATATGCCTCTAATGGTTCAAGAGTCAATAAAAAATTAATCCTAATTTGGAAGGTTTGGTGAAACTGGAATAACTCATTACTGCTTGCTCAGCATACTCTCAAACAAAGAAGGATGGTACAGAAAATAGAGAACTTATGTACTGCAGAAACAGAAGGAAAAGGTTATATAAAGAGGATTAGCTCACTCCAGCAGCAAAAGGCGCAGTATAACATACAAGAGACAAGCCACACTTCAGGAGCAAAAGAAGACAATAAACAGGCTGCACTATTAAAAAACAGTTCCTGGAACCCAAAGTCCCCTCCATATGTAAGTAAGAAAGTTGCACATTAATCAAGGAGACATCAGGTCAGATGGAATAGATGACAGTCAGATGATACGTTTTAGATAGCTAGATAGCCATATGCGACCACACAGGATGATGCGTCAACATGCTATAAATAAATTGATAATGACATGCGAAAGGAAGTTGAAGATTGCAATTTCCTTGCCAAACGATTAGGCAAACAACATTACAGAATTCAGGTTGCTCAACGCAAGTAGTAACACAGAACTTTACTATCATGAATGCAACTGCCATAATCATTCACCCTCAGAAATCCCATAAGCTCATTATTCAAATCATATCAGTGGAGGTACTGCTCAAACTGATCTAACATCATTCACCCGCCCAGTAATTGTATAGTCTATGCACTATTAATCAATAATCCAGAATACAGATATCCATATCATCAGTTGCGTAAAGATATGGAATACCAAAGCCTCAATGGGAAACCTGTGATGGAGCACTAAAGAGATAAATGCTGTGACCTCAAGAATTGTTAAGGTTACTGAAAATCCAGCTATTCATCACTGCTGAAATATAACGCCGTCCTAAATAAATTGTACAGCCACGAGAAAGACATATAATTGGTACTAAACCCAAATTCATCAGACCCATTCGCAGAACAACCACCAGAAGCGAAAGCCTTGCTCACAACTAAATTCGGAAAAACTGAAAAGGAAGCAAACGAGTATTAATATCAAAACTACCCTCCCTACAATTGACAACAAAGAGATGAAAATAACATGTCCAGTGACCTTATGTTACATGAAGTTCAATTTCCTCATGACCACAGAACACAGAACCTAAAGAGACTCGCTTGCACACATGGAACTACTCATAGGCTTTTATGTAAATTGACTTCACAACTCAACCCCATCAAATGTGACTACCTAATCATAGCAATTAGCTCGAAATAATAACTAAGCAATATCCTAGAGCAGCAATTTCATGTACCGATAGATGATGCGCATTGATTGATCCTCGAAGGGATAGTGTCGATTTGTGACGCGCAACCATCCTAGCTTGTCCCGCTCGTCGGAGCAGGCGGATCAAAAGGGAACGGGGGCATCCGCACTAACCCTAAGCAAACAGCCATGCCCACCCACCCATCGACCAGATCCCACGAGATAGAGCGCAATGGGAGAGCAGGAGGTTCCTTACGGAAGAGGAGGAGGCCCGTGAAGGCGCCGGCGAGGGAGGAGTAGGCGACGCGGCGGATGGAGAGGTCGAGGCAGGCGTCCCACTTGGCGTCCAGGTCGTACCGCGGCGGGATCCCGGACTTGGGGGGCGGGGAGGAAGGCGCCGGGGCAGGCGCCGGCTCCGGCTCCGGGGCGGGCGCGGGGGCAGCGTTCTCGGGCGACTCCGCCATGGCGAGTGAGGCGAGGGTTTCGGGACACGACGAGAGGAGCCGACGCGAACGGAGAATGGAAGGGAGCGGCGGAGAGAGATGCGGAGACAGGGAAAGCCTGGTTGGGGTGCTTGGCCCTTGTGCTCTGTTTTGATGCGAATGCGATGCTGCTTTTGGGCCGGGCCGGGCTGGTGCAGAGCAGTTGGTGCAGAGCAGTGGCAAACAAGTAATGTTAATTTTTTTTTCTCTCAAAAAAAAAAAGTAATGTTAATTTTTAATTTTTTTTGGCGAAAAACTGTTTATGTTAATTGAGCTCGTGCACTTAAATTCAACAAACTTTCTCGTATGTTAGGCAGCAAGAAAAATCTGGCGGTGGTATGGTCGATCACATGCTTTGCTTGGATGGACAAGGTTATGGTTTTACATACCCTTACGGTGTTTGTTCATGTATCACTTTTTCTGGTATCGGAAGATAATTGAGCCTGAATCAAGTGGGCATGACTGCATGCACGCATCAAAATAATTTTTATAAGACGACAGTGCAAACACAACAAACATGTCGAGCTGTAGGGACCGGATCGCGACCGATTCCGTTATCAGAGAGAGTGAACCAAACACCACCCCAAGTTCAAAAGCATATGTGTGATCATGCTCCTCCAGTAGAAGACTGACCACAATACAGTACTGAAAAAGAAAAATTGTATGTTAGGCCAGGACGATGCCGAGCATCCTCAACGCCCGCAGTGCCTTGCATCGATGCCCAGTGGCTATGGGAACCACTTCGCGTCAGGCCGCCTCGGATTCATTTACCATCCTGTTTGTCTGCCTGTTTTGCAGCAGTTACAGTATTTCAGTTATTTCTTCTGCAACCGTTACAGTGTTTCTACAGTCGCTACAGTGTTTGTAGTTATTTTTCTACAGCCGCAGCTACAGCCCGTTTTTCCTTCGCACAAGAACGGCCAAATGCCATGGACTCGACGGGTGGAAAATACTATTTTCTTCTTCAACGTCATCCCATTTACATGATCATGCTGCATTATTCATTTCAGCAGCTGCTTTTTTTTTAAGAACACCATCACCCATTATTGATTAATTAAGGGTACATGATTACAAATGCCTTCTGGCGGTGCTAAAAACCAAACTTGCCTGCCTAATTCAAAATAAACATAACTCCTAGCTAGAGTATGAGCATCAATATGCGAGGCACGACTCTCGTGCACTATCTTAGAAAAGGCGAAAGATTTCGCTCTCTTTTTATCTCTTAAACGATATGTCCGTACATTCCCAGGCTACCTTCTTTGATACTTCTTATCACATTGGTGTTGTCACATGCCAATCAAAACCGCTGCAGAGTAAGATCGCCAGGAAGAGCAATACCTTCTCTGCTGCAATAGCTTTAGGCTCTGTTTGTTTCCCACCCAGATTATATAATCTGGCTCATATAATCTATAAGCTGAAACAAACAGGTCTCAGATTATTGTCAGATTATAGCAATTCACAAACAAGATTATCATAATCCAATAAGCTGCTTTCCCCCAGCTTATAGATTATATAAGCTGAATTATATAATCTGGGTGGAAACAAACAGAGCCTTAATCGGTGCTTGAACAATCTAATCTCTCCTATACCAACACTGCTTTTTCCTAACACTGGGCTAGTCTAAGCAAGCATGGAGGTAGGAGGTTGTCATGGCTGAACGAGAAATACCAGAGAATGAAGCGTTTCGATGAAAAAAAAAAGGAAGTTAGAATAAGAGAGATTTTGTGGTGCAGCAAAAAGAAAAAGAGAAATCGTCGACAGCAGGATTCGAACCTGCGCAGGCAAAGCCCAACAGATTTCGAGTCTGTCTCCTTAACCACTCGGACATATCGACTTCATAGTGACGTTTAGGAAAATATATTATATAATCAAATAATCTTAACAATTGTTAATTTTGACTGGTGGCCTAGCTCGAGGTAACATTTGTGTTTGTGATTCCACCGAAAAATAGTCTGTTATGGTAAGGTAGAGCAGAATTAAAACGGCTTCAAAGGGAATCGTCGTACCCAGTACTTTAAATCACGTTGATCAATCTCGCCCTACTCGCAACGAACTGCATGGCGGCGGGGATTAAACTGAAACCTTGTGCATAAGAATCAGCTTCTACCTACCACGCCATAAAACACACGTTGATCAATCTATGCAATCGATTAATGCAAACTTAACTCATTTCATAGCAAGAGATTTGACCACTTTATTGAGAAGCAAAATCACTCATCATCTGGTGCCTGATGGTAAAGAAAGCATCGCTTGTAGCAAAGAAATATTTGGGAAAACCTGAACACAATGCATTTCGAGAAACAGCAGGTGGGAAAGCAATGAGCTGTGTAAGTAACATCAAGCCCGAGTTAAGAACTAAAAGCTGTACTATATCGTTAGCTAAGAGCAAAGCACAGATGCACTCATCACACTAAAAAAAAGAAAGAAAGTAGGATTCATGGAATTGTCTGATAATCAAATAACCAGTAGAGTTCTAAATATGCAATGAAGAGCCGAGGGAACAGAGATGGAATGGGACTACTACCAACTGCTGTTGGCTTGCATTGCTTCTCCTCCCCGGATAGCATATCTATGAACAGGGACACCAATTTCTGAATAATCTAATGCCACGAGAGAACATCAGCAGCACAATAAGCATTTATTGAACACTGAGCATCAGATCACTCAAATAAGGTGACAGCTCCGCAGTCAGCTTGTTCATCCCAAGCATTCTATGCAAGGAATGGCAAACTACCAGTACCCAGTGGAGATGCATTCATATGGCATAACAAGATGTTTTCACAACTTTGTTTAAATTGCATGCTTTAGCATACAAGTACTATTAGGCAGGAAAACAGAACATATGCAGATCTATTGGAGATCTGATGAGCTAGAATCTAGCCATCTGATAACAAGACATTTTATCTACGTATTATTAATGAGTAGAGAAGCAATGAACATGACAAAATATTGATCAATTGGTGGAACTGAAGAGACAAATCAACCAGGAAAACAGATAACCACCATTAATAAGGTGGGCAGCCTGTCAAAGTGACAATCAGCTTCTTATTCCACAGCATTCAGAAATGTAAAGGCAACAAACATAGATGTGTAGAAGTGCGATTAAATAACATAACAGAGGCAACATGATTATCTACCAGATAACGACGTCAGCCTAAAAACCACACCATGCAGGAGCAGTAACCACCAATGCAAGTTAAAGTGGCAGCCTGTCAAAGTTGCAACCAGCTTCTTACTCCATAGCATTCAGAAATGTAAAGGGAAGCAGAGATACGTAATGGAGATCAGATATAATCAGCACAAACAATAACAGAGTCCTTCTCGATCCATAGGTAGAGTCGTAGAAATGCGATTAAATATTAACATAATGATTAGTAGCTACTATAGATTCCAACATCGACCTAGAACATTGCTGACTGCATCACCATTAGGTGTTGGGAGGAGTGGACAGAGTGGCTACGACAAAGAAGGTTCACATGAGCGTCATGAACGCTAGTACCAGCGTATGAGTGACAATCCTCCGGTACCAGCTGCAACCGAAGTGAGGGAGGTGGGCACAAATTCCACAAAATGGTGCGGCACCAGGGTTTGAACTGTTAGATGTATATGTATTCTTGTAGTTTCCCCATTGTATAAGGGGTTTTGTGCATATTTGCCTACACCTGTACATGTATATATTTGAGCCTATTGCCCCCATAATGAATACAAGTGCTATTCATAACATGGTATACAGAGCCAATCTAGGGTTAGTTTTTTCTCTCCTTTCCTAGTGATCCTGGCGTTGCACTTGCGCCTGTTCGTCCACCAATTTTTCTTTCAGTCGTCCTTCTCTTGAAGTCCGGCTGTTCTTCACGTTCTTCATCTTGAACGTCCGGGTTGCTCTTCGTTCTGAGCAATCGCGCCGCCATCTCTTCAGTACGGCATCGCCTCTTCCCGGTTCCACGACGTGCTGTCTTGCCGTCACACCAATCGTCGCCGCCGCCTGGTCTCTCCGCCGCCGCCGGGTCTATCTCCGACAGTGTGCCGTCCCATCGGATCGTCATCGTCCAATTGGCACGTCGCCGCGCCGGATTCTTGAACGAAATCGTCGCGCCGTCGTCGGGAGTCGCCGGATTTCGAACGCCGCCGCCGCCGGAGTCGTCTTCGTTGGACGTCGGCTCGATCTGATTCTGAGCCGGCTCATTTGTCCACCTCGGCTCGACTCGACGATCGGCTCGGCTCAATCAACGGCTCGGCTCCAACCGTCGGCTCGCGGCTCGGCTCATCTTGTCGGCTCGCGGCTCGGCTTCCAGACCAAGTTCGGCTCGGCTCGGTAAAAAAAAAAAAAAAAAAAAAAAAAAAAAATGCTGCTTGCGCCGCTTCTCTTCTGCGCTCTCGCCGTCGCCCGCCGCTGCTTCATTTGCGCTCTCGCCGTCGACATGGCTCCTTCGTCAACATCTGGAGGTGTTGCCGTTCTTCGCTGCCCGGTGCTTTTCAATGGCACCAACTATCGTGACTGGGTTCCTCGTCTTCGGATTCATATGCGGGGTCTGCGTCTTTGGGAGTTTCTTACTGGCGAGCTGCCTTGTCCACCTCGCCCTACTGCTCCTGTGCCGCTTGTGCTTCCAGTGAAGCCTACCCTATCTGCGACAGCTACTGATGAGGAGACCAAGCAGTTTGACAAGTTGCTTGCTGATTATGATGCTAGTGTTGAGAAGTTGCAGGCAGATTATGATGATCTTATGGCCTCTTATGAGTCACAGTATGCTACCTACCGGGTCTGGATTGATGAGGATGCTCGAGCTGCTTCTATTCTTGTTGCTAGCATGGAGGATCGGTTTTCTGCTGATATTGTTGAGTTTGAGTATGCACATCAGATGTGGGCTTTTCTTCGTGAGCGTTATGAGCCTACTGGACAGTCCACTTTTCTTGCTGCCGTTCGTGAGGAGCAGCTTGTTCGACAGGGTGATGGCACAGTTGATGATTTCTATGGTCAGATATCTGCTATTTGGCGTCAGATTGACACTCTTGGCCCTCATTTGTCTCCCAGCACTTGTCAGTCATGCCAGAGTCAGAAGAAGTTTCTGGAGATACGTCGCACTTATGACTTCTTGACTCGGCTTCGTGATGAGTTTGAGCCACGCCGTGCTCAGTTGCTTGCTCGTCACCCTTGTGTTACTATGATGGAGGCTCTTGCTGAGGTTCGTAGTGAGGAGACTCGTCTTCATGCTGCTGGTCTGTTACAGTACTCTTCAGTGTTGGCTGCTCGCTCTTCGCCGTCGGCTCCTCGTTCTCCTTTGTCTCCAACTGCTACTCCTCCTGTGGTGCCTTCCTCCATGGCGCCTTCTTCTGGGAGTCGGACTAGTGCTCTTCAGTGTGATCATTGTGGTAAAGAGGGTCATGTGGAGGCTTATTGTTTCAAGAAGAGGAAGGAACAGCGGGCTCGTTCTCGTCGGTTTTCACAGGGTGCTGCTAGCCCTAGTACTGGAGGTTCTCAGAGGGGTTCTACTGGTTCAGACACACAGGAGATCATCAGGTTGCTCGGTCGCCTCGTCGCCTCTCCGTCACCAGGAGCTGCTGGTTCTGTGACTCAGCCCTCTGCACCGACTGGTACTGCTGCTGCTTCTCAGTCTTCTCTTGCGGGATCTCGCTCTCCTACTCCAGGTACTTGTCCGTGGGTTCTTGATTCTGGTGCTTCTTTTCATATGACTCCATATCGCTCCTGTCTTTCTTCCATGGTTTCTTCGCCTAGTTCTCATTTTGTTCATACAGCTGATGGATCTCCTCTTTCTGTTGTTGGGAAGGGCACTCTTTTATCTGACTCTTTTTCCGTTCCTGATGTCTCTTGTGTTCCTGATTTGACCATGCAGCTTATGTCAGCCGGCCAAATTACTGATTATGATTGTCGTGTGATTCTTGATCCTGATTTTTGTTATGTTCAGGATCGTTGCACGGGTCAGGTGATTGGCACTGGCCCCCGGCGCCGTGATTCACAGCGTCTTTGGGAGCTTGACTGGCTACATCTTCCTTCCGCTGCGTCTGCCGGTCTTGTTGGCTCCGCCTTTGCTGCTTCGTCGACCTCGTCTTTTGCTCAGTGGCATCATCGCTGGGGTCATATCTGTGGCTCTCGATTGTCGGCTTTGATTCGTCGTGGTCTTTTAGGGTCTGTTTCAGGTCATGAGTCTTTAGCTCAGTGTCAGGGATGTAGGTTAGGCAAGCAGATACAGCTTCCCTACCATTCTAGTGAGTCAGTGTCACAGCGTCCTTTTGATCTTGTTCATTCAGATGTATGGGGTCCTGCTCCCTTTGTTTCTACAGGGGGACAACGATATTATATAATTTTTATAGATGATTTTTCTCGCCACACATGGATTTATTTTATGAAACATCGTAGTGAGGCTTTATCCATCTATAAGACTTTTACTGCTATGATTCGTGCTCATTTTGACACTTCTATTCGTGTCTTTCGTGCCGACTCCGCAGGAGAGTATCTTTCTGGAACTCTTCGTCAGGTTCTTTCTGAGCAAGGCACCCTTGCTCAGTTTTCCTGTCCTGGTGCTCATGCCCAGAATGGTGTCGCTGAGCGCAAGCATCGTCATCTTTTTGAGACTGCTCGTGCTCTTATGATTGCTTCTTCTGTTCCTCCTCATTTTTGGGCTGAGGCTGTTTCTACTGCCAACTTTTTGGTTAATATTCAGCCTTCGTCAGCTATTCATGGAGGGATTCCTTATGAGCGTCTTTGCGGCAAGTTACCTGATTATTCCAGCCTTCGTCTTTTTGGTTGTGTATGCTATGTGCTTCTTGCACCTCGCGAGCGCACTAAGCTGACCGCTCAGTCCGCTGAGTGTGTTTTTCTAGGCTATAGTGCTGAGCATAAGGGATATCGGTGTTGGGATCCTGTTGGTCGACGGATGCGGATTTCTCGAGATGTTGTTTTTGACGAGTCACGTCCTTACTATCCTCGTCCATCTTCAGACATCTCTTCTGCATCTTTAGTTGATCCACTTTCTTTCTTGACTTTGCCTGATGTCTCTATTGTCAGTCCTCGTCTGGTGCCTCCTCCGCAGGTACCCTCTCCTTTTGTGCCTTCTTCATTGGCACCGACACCTTCCCCTGTGGTGTCTTCTTCACCCGTGCCTTCTGGACAGTCTTCTACGGGTCCTTCTTTTATGGGCCCTGACTATTCTTTGAAGCCACCGGTGACGCAGGTCTATACTCGACGTGCTCCGGCATTCTCTGATGTGTCATCTTCTTCTGATGAGCCTTCTACTCCCGATAGGCCATCTTCTATGTTTGACGCATCTTCCTCAGAGGATCTTTCTCCCGAGCAGCTTATCAGACGTGGTGCTCGTATTCGTCAGCGTCCTGATTTTTTCTCTCCTTCTGCCTATTCTACTACGGTTCTTTCTGAACCTACCTCTTATCGTGATGCTATTCTTCATCAGGAATGGCAGCATGCTATGGCAGAGGAGATTGCTGCTCTTGAGCGTACAGGCACGTGGGATCTTGTTCCTCTTCCTGCACGTGTTCGCCCTATTACCTGTAAGTGGGTCTATAAGGTTAAGACCCGCTCTGATGGTTCTCTTGAGCGCTATAAGGCACGTCTTGTGGCTCGCGGTTTTCAGCAGGAGCATGGCCGTGACTATGATGAGACCTTTGCGCCTGTTGCTCATATGACCACTGTTCGCACTTTTCTTGCTGTGGCCTCTGTTCGTGAGTGGTCCATCTCTCAGCTTGATGTCAAGAATGCCTTTCTTAATGGTGAGTTGCATGAGGAGGTGTATATGCGTCCTCCACTTGGATATTCTGTTCCTGAGGGCATGGTGTGTCGTCTTCGTCGCTCACTTTATGGCCTTAAGCAGGCTCCTCGTGCTTGGTTTCAGCGCTTTGCCTCTGTGGTCACTGCCGCTGGCTTTTCTGCCAGTAATCATGATCCTGCGCTATTTGTCCATATTTCTCCTCGTGGTCGGACTCTTCTTCTTATTTATGTTGATGATATGATCATTACAGGAGATGATTCGGAGTATATAGCCTTTGTTAAGGCGCGTCTCAGTGAGCAGTTTTTGATGTCTGATCTTGGTCCTCTTCGTTACTTTCTTGGAATTGAGATTTCTTCTACACCTGAGGGGTTTTATCTATCCCAAGAAAAGTACATTCATGACCTTCTTGATCGTGCTTCTCTCACTGATCGTCGGACTGTTGAGACTCCCATGGAGCTCAATGTTCATCTTCGCGCCACTGATGGTGAGCCTCTCACTGATCCTACTCGATATCGTCATATTGTGGGGAGTCTCGTTTATCTTGGTGTTACTCGTCCTGATATCTCGCATTCTGTGCATATCCTTAGTCAGTTTGTTTCAGCTCCTACCCAGCTCCACTATACTCACTTGCTTCGTGTCCTGCGTTATCTTCGTGGGACTATATCTCGTCGCTTGTTTTTTTCCACGCTCCAGCTCTTTACAGCTTCAGGCATATTGTGATGCTACCTGGGCTAGTGATTCCTCTGATCGCCGATCTCTTTCTGCTTTTTGTGTGTTTCTTGGTGGTTCTCTCATTGCTTGGAAGACTAAGAAGCAGACAGCAGTTTCTCGTTCGAGTGCAGAGGCTGAGTTGCGTGCTATGGCTCTTGTGACAGCAGAGGTTACTTGGTTGCGGTGGTTGCTTGAGGATTTTGGTGTTTCTGTTTCTACGCCGACTCCTCTTTTATCTGACAGTACAGGTGCTATCAGTATGGCTCGTGATCCGGTGAAGCATGAGCTCAGTAAGCATGTTGGTGTTGATGCTTTTTATACACGAGCGCAGGTACAGGATGGTATTGTTGCTCCTCAGTATGTGCCTTCAGAGATTCAGTTGGCTGATTTATTTACAAAGGCACAAACTGGTGCTCGACATAGGTTCTATCTCTCCAAACTCAGTGTTATTGATCCACCCTGAGTTTGAGGGGGGGGGGTGTTAGATGTATATGTATTCTTGTAGTTTCCCCATTGTATAAGGGGTTTTGTGCATATTTGCCTACACCTGTACATGTATATATTTGAGCCTATTGCCCCCATAATGAATACAAGTGCTATTCATAACATGAACAAAGGTATGCACCCTCCCAGCTGCCAGTGGACATACCACTATGCTTTGAGCGCCTTCACTGACCACCCTCGGTTTTGCAGGAGGAGCATTGCTGAGACTGAGAACATCCGCACATGCCTTCTTGAGCCCGTCATAGTGGCACTGCTGAGCCAGCGCAAGCATGGATGCCACCACGCCGGCATCAGGGACGCGCCTGCACAGGTTGGCCTCGCAGATGAGCTTGAGCCTGACCAAGTGGTACCTGTCCGCCGCGACGAGCAGGTTGGCCTGTGCTTGCATGTAATTGAAGCGCCTCAAAAGCCATATGAACAACAGCTTCATCCAATCCACCCTACGTACACAAACAGAAACACAATATTCAACCGTAACATAGTAATGGTCAGAACTAAAGAAGCAGCTAGTCATACCTCAAGGACAAGATCCCCAGCAACTGAATTATCAAAACTGACACAAAATTGCACACATGCAGCAGCAGCAGCACCACTTCGTTTGCTGTAGCATAAACCAGAAAAAATTGCATAAAGCAGAAGACAAAATAGTTCATCCATAAGAGCTAACAGCACACTGAACTGAATCTACTGACCTCGTAGAAGCAAGCAAAACACCTGACCACAACTTAAAGTCCGCACGAAGCCAGTCAGTATCCCAATCCTGGAAAAATGTTTCTGCAACTTCCTTCATGCGACTTTTCAATGTACGTACCACATTCTGATGAAAATAGAGGAGGTCTTCGACGCCATAGTGACCATGCACAGGATCAAACACCGTAATTGTGTTATCTCCCAAGCTCCATGCATAACACACCCAGTGATGACGAACAAGAGCGGGAAACAGCAACTGCAAGAAACATCAGTATCAACATCAATTCCAACACAATCAATAGTGCACCATAAACTTAAAATCACAATGGAATATAATTGTATGTAGCTGAGAAAAAGCACAAGTACCAAGGAACAATGAGAAACATCGTAATTGAGATGAGGACCAACAAACTGTTGTTGTATCGAGTCTTCTTCGCACAAACGCCATCCAGCAAGCGCCAATGCCTACAAAAAAACATAAAATTACATTTCCCTTCAACTCAATATGTAAATTATTACTTCAACCGACAGCACACTGCACGATTTAGCACCTCCGCTTGCAAACCGAGATATTGTATACCCACTTGCAATGAACTACTATTAAATACGATCCTTAGAATCAGTGACGTACCATAAAATCCAACTCAATAAAATGACGCCTTCGATCACGGCCATCTTGACAACATCGACGGCTGTCAACTTGATTATACCGTCGCAGAACAGCATCCATCATATCGTGGTCAAAATCCGAAAAACCCATTACTTGATCCCTCAACTTAGCCGGCCAGACCTCAATGAACTTTGGAATAAAGTGCACAATACACGGTCTACATATCAAACAGAAAAAAAAATGGTAAATGGAATGGAAAACTGCCATCTAACACACTACAACATTGATTCAGCACAAATTAAGTACACTAACCTATCAGAAGTGTAACATCCCACCTTAATCATGGTCTAAATCTTCTGTTAGTGCACATTGATCACAAATGTTAATGATCACATTGGAGAATTTAATTTAAAAGCAAATCATTTGAAAATAGTCAAATATGAGCTTGAACTAGAACTTCAAAATTTTGCATACAAGTGGGCCCATTTAAAAATTTCCTTGGCATACAGGGGAAAAAGGAGATTTTTGGAGAATTTTGTGGATTTTTTTACAAAAGGAAATGGGCTCAAATAAATCAAATGTCATTTATCCAAAATCTGACTTAACTGAATTGTAACTCAAAATTTAAATCTAATTAGGAAAAGTTGTAATAAGGAAAATTGTTCATCTCAGTGAAACCTTCCAGAACTGATTTTATCAGATTTTTTGGAGCACAGTAGAGTTTGGTTTCAATCAATCCAAGTCAGCACGTGCAAATTTATTTGAAAATTCAAAAATTCTACTGTAGCGGCAGGTGTCGTCCTCGTCGTCGCTCCTCCCTCTCTCCGCCCATCCAGGCGAACTGTGGCCGGCGTCATTCGGCACAGCGCCGGCGACCGGTTCAGCCCCCCCTTCGAGACCGTGGATGACTCCAGCTCACGCTCCCTCTCGCTCTCTCCGTCACTTCGCGCGCAAGGAGCAGACGCCAGAACCGAGCCGCCATTGCCGCCGAGCTCGAGCTCACCGCCGCGCCGCCGCTCCGCCACACTCCAAGTTCAACCCCAACGGCAAAAAGGTGCGCTAGGAGTACCTCAACCCTATACACAGCACCAACTTCGAGCTCCCCCACCCTGCAGCGAGATCGACGCCAAGTTGTAACCATGGCCGCCGGTTGACCCACCTCGACGCCGTCGCTAAATACTCCCTCTCCGCCATATCGCAGGAATCGCCTTCTTCCCCGACGCCGTTCGCCGGACCGCGCCGCCCCCCCCTCCGCGAACCACTCCTTCCGGACCTCCTCCTCGTGCACACATACCCCCGGAAGCTCCCTCTCATCGAGGTGAATCCCATGCTCCCCCTAACTCACTCCCTCGCTGCCTCCTCTCATCAGAACGCCGCTTCGCCATGGCCGCCGCCGCCACCATCGCCGCCGACCTCCCTCCCGACCACGCGCACGTGCACACCACCCAGCCCTAGAGCCGCCTCGACGCCCTCTACGCGCTACTGCTGACGTTCACGTAAAAGTCGCCGCCGTTTAGCCGGAACGGCGACCTCGCCGTCGACCCTGTAGCGCGCGCACGCCGTGCCCTGGCACTGCTACAGTGCCGCAGTCCTTTTCCTTTTTCTCAGAAATTTGATCAAACTTGTAAATTCGATAGAAATTCAAATACAACTCAGAAAAATGCGAAACAAAATTTGTTGGATTCCCTGTGAACATACCTATCCAGTGGTATAACATAAACATCTGAATTTGTCTTAGTTAATTTTATAAAATTCAGAGAAGAGAATCAGGAAATAATTTTTATAAAACGATCTATAAAGGAAAAAATTCTGATTTTTGGCACACATACTCCTCGTGAGTTCACTGAACATCTCACAAAACAGTTTCTTGAATTTCACCATATTTTAGGAGTAATTTCAGTTTCAAGTTTCTAGTAAAATCTTTTTTATCATTTTATTCCTACACTTTTTGGCATCAAATTTTGGATATGTTACTGTACCTAGGATTAGATTGATAAATAAAAATAAAAATTTAATTTTAGGTCTTCCAGAATCCTTTGAAAGAAATTAGAAGAAGATCCCTTATTTGCACTTAAGAAAATTCATAAATTCAAAGTAATTTGCGTAAAACACTTGAGACCAGAATGCTAAAATCTGATAAATGGCCCTGCAAGCATGTTGCATTGTGCATAATAAAATCATCATGTCATATTTGTCAAGGAAGTTCCATGAACCCTATTTGACTTTGTGTATATCATTGCATTCATTTAGGAACCGACGCCGGACTCGAGGACTTGGAGCTCGTGACCGAGGAGACCGGCGCTGACTTGAACATGCTCGAGTGTGCTAACCACCAGCCCCAAGGCAAGCCCCGGTGCACGCCTATGTTTACAAAGTTTTGCATTTGCTCACATGTACTTCGTGTCATGAATTGTGCATTTAAGTTTTAGGAGTTGTATGGAACCGTAGATGCATTTGCCTTACATGCTCCTATGGGTGGGTTCAGTTTTATACAGCCGCTCGGTAGACTTTGCTAGGCTTAATAAGGTTATGTCATCGGTAGAATATCGAGTGGTATGGAGACCGCTCGATGTAAGTGGGTCGGATTTACTTTATGTTCTCACAAGATGATGATAATGAATTTGAGACCGAACGGGGAAGTTTCATGTGTAGGTTGAGGTGACAAGGCTCGCCTTGTTCGCCATAGCCCCGTTCGTGTCGATTGAGGACCGTTCGTTGTGGCCCCGCTGAGCAAGTTTGAACAGTACCGGATGCATGCTAGCAGAATGGGAACTAGTAAACTGAGTAGCTCGATGTTGTATGTGTTGGACGGTGCTCCCCATCTCTTTTGGTGATGAAGATGGAATGGTGGTTGCGGGTTTGTGTAGGAAGGGAGGGCACACGGGCTAACCACGGATTGCCTGGCGCGAGTATCGCGTGGAGGACGTGTGTCCGGGAGAGGTGAAATCGGCTCGACCTTACGATGTCTTGTGAAAAGTTGCCGTGCGTGACTCTTTTGAGTGTGCGTACGTCGTGTATTCGGGTTTCGCCTCCAGGTGTAAATCGATTCGAATCGCCGTCTCTCGCGGTTATTGAGTACCACTTGTTCACTGTGTTACATCGTAGTAAGAAGTGCACATGATGATGTTTATATGTTATTGTACTGCAATTAATTGTATTGCAACCATGTATTGCTTAGTTAGGTTGCTAATATTTATATTAATGCAAGAACCCTTTTAATTTGGCTAAAATATGAAAATAAGGATCAATTATTAGTGCTGTTTTTGCAATTAGATTTCAGCAACCTGGTCAACCCCCTGCATATTAGAGGTCGGTCTTAGAAGACCATTTTGACGGGTAAGACTTGCTGAGTATTAGTTGCTCAGGGTTTGTTGTTGAAATTTTTGCTGCAGGTATTCTCAATTGTAATTTCTGCGGTTGTTGTGGCAAAGTAGTGTGGGAGGGTGAGCCGCCTAAGGACTGGTCTATTGAGTGGGTTCCCTCCTCTCCCAGCCAGGAGTAAGGTGAGTGAGATCGTGTCTACGGGCCGGACATGATTTCCTTGTAGATATGTATCGTCGTGTGTTTCGCTTCTGCTCGCTTTTATGTAATCGAATTTCGAACTCTTTTATGTAATATTGACCGAACTTCGAACTTTGTATCCTATGTTAATTATGGAACCAATGTAATAACTGAACTTGTTGTAAACTTATTTTACTTATGCTTATGTGTGTGGTCATGTGCATACTTGCTTCGCCAAGTATCCCCCGATTATGATCCTGGTTAGCCAAATCCCTCATTAATTTTAGGTGGGATGCTACAAGAAGAAGCAGAGGATCCAATTCTAGATATCCATTCCAACATTGCAGCAGAATCACCAAATCCAGAACAGCGATCACCACTTCCATCATCCTCCATTACCCCGCCCTTACAGCCAAAACCAATTCGACAAATTGATTTGCTTTGTCTAGCAACAGCATAAAACTCAGACATCGCTCGTGTAGCAACTATGTCCGCACAACACATGCAGCGTATACCACGTTTGCGAGCTGGATCCAAGACACCGTCACCATCAAATGAACACTTGCATTCCCTCGGCGCACACTGCCCCGATATGACAGGCAACTCAGCAGCCTTCCCACCACTACATGAAGCCACAGAACTACAATCTCGGTGAACAGAAAACTGACCACACAAAGCATCCACAGCACCTTGGTCAATCGAACATCTGCGCCTAATACATTGACCTGCAAAACAAAACAAACTAATTAAGTCCATTACAATCCTAACTAATAAATTTCTTATAGGCACCAATAAATAACATCAACCACACAAGAACTAAAAACAAAAAAACGATCACTAACCAGTCACATCAAATGGATCATGACATCCATTCATTTTTGAATTCTCACAATCACCATTTATGTGCTGGTTACCACATATGTATGGAGCCAACATCGAGACAGCAGCTTGAATAAGCAACATTTCTTGACGATGTATGTGCTCATTAATTTGTTTCCGGAAGTCCATCATTGCAATAAAAAGAGGTCCAGCAGCCTAAAAAAATTACAAATAAATTTAGTGGCAACCTTCACTGAAACTGTAACCTGAAGTACAGAGACCCCAAACATAAATGGCAACACATATAAGGAAACGTTGAACACAAACAAACATAACTCACCTGACAGGATATTTCCATATCCACTGTCATCTCAGTAAACAGGTCCCAAAGAGCACAAATAGCATCCATATCTGCATCAGGCGCCATACATTCAGTACCCCACGAGTAGCAAACTTCACGAGCGAGACGCATCTGGAAAACAAGTAGATATGCAGTGTATCAGTAACTGCCATCTCTCCATTGAACACTCAAGGTAGCAATTGTGCATACCACATTGCAGCAAATTACACGCCAACAGCTACAAAATACAACCACCCGATCGAACATAAATAAATACACATTATTAACAGAAACAACCATTACCTTAGGCACTCGGAATGAATCAACATTTGCATTATCCTCTAACAACGGTTCATACAAAGCAGCTATCATTGTCTTCATTCTATGACCAGAAAAACTTCTAATCCGTGGGAACTCAGTATGGTGCATGTTCAAATCACCAAGGTCCACACTGTACAGGAAAATTACCTTAAAGATAACAACAACAAATATCAGATACCATCCTTGACATGGACACACTAACATACATTAAAAAAATCAAGATATGTAACCAACAGAAACATAATAACTACACCTTATCACAGACTATATCAATAGAACATATACCTGAAGAAATAAAAAGCACCCTGTCAGATACATACTTTTAGAACCTTGCTCAGTCTCCCGTTTCATCTTGGCTGAAGACTCAAGTCTCAAACAGCCTCCTCAAAACAAAGCCCGACCAGTCAAAGTCACTAATCTCTGCTGGATTCATGAGAGCATGCCAGTAATCTTCACAGACATAATTGTGCCTTGCAACCGGGCACAATAGAGTTGACATCAGAAAATAGACAAATGCAACACAAAAAGAGTGTCCCTCATCAATGCTCATTTCTTCACCAAAGCTCCTCTCCACTACATCTTGCACAATCTTCAGACTCCGGCAATCGTTTTCTAGTCCAAGGCATCTTTCCACAAAACCGTCAACGTCAGGTTTTCTCGAACTGCCCCTTTCACCAACAACCCTACCAGCGGAAGGAATCCCAAACACCAAGCCCACATCTTCCTTCCGAAGACTTATTCTAACCTTATCAGCAACGACAAGGACCTTCTGAGCTTCATCAACATTCTTCATAAGCCACACAGAAAATTTCCTGTTTATCTTCGATAACAAAGGAAGCGACAGAATACCTCCGAATCCGATCCGCTTAACCAGCTCCTTCTTCCTATTATCAAACCCAGAGACAACTTCATACACCAACCTAGCTGAACATCTACACGCAACTAAAGGTCCCTCCTCTTTGCCGTCCCCTTCCATCTCGCTGCTGCCGACAGACACCCCTGTGGACTTCGGAAGCTATCAACCAGTCGACGCCAACAGAAGACACACGGATCTAAGACAACCAAAATCCACCAGCACCATTACCCGCTCATTCTCCAAAAGCAGCATTCCACAACCATCATCGCCCCCTTCCTCCAGTCATAGCAGCCTCTTCTTCACCGAGGTGTACGAGATCAGACTAGGACGAAAAGAAGGAGGGCGCGCGGCGGAACGACAGTGCTGCATGTGTTGCCGAGCCTCCCGTCCTGCGAGCTGACGCCTTCCGCGCCTCTATGCCGGCCGGGCCTGCCTCCCGCGCCGCTGCTCCGCCGCGCCCGGGACTCCCACACCGTCGCTTCGCGCGCTCGAATCAAGGGCAATATCGGGTATTGCTGATGTGGAGGAGGGAGCCGCGAAGTCTCGTAATCGGGACTGCCGAGAAGAAGCATGCTTATGGAGATGCCGCCTACGGCGCGATGAAGCGTTGATTAGTTCGTCATGGTGTTCCTTATTTAATCCAATGTAGCCAAACTCTGTATCCCGTAGCTTGTTCAAATGCTTTGTACACCTGAACCGGGCTGTCAAGGGGCCATATATTTCATGAAATGAAATTCAGGTGGGGAGTTCTCCTCCCCCCCATTGACTTTCAAAAAAAAAAAAAATCGGGACCGCGTGAAAGTGGGGTCCATGCGGGCGCTGGTTTGGTGGGTCATGTTTCGGCATGGGCTCGGTCGGGATGAACGCGGCGTGTGTTCAAGCTCAGGGGAGCAGCACATGAAGCAAGCGGTGGTGATTTTCCATTTTTCGAGTAGACTGATGGGAGCGTGTGCAGTGGACTCTGGCCTGGAGTCGGTCGGAGACTCGGAGGTGAGGGGGGAGCTTGACCGACGCATGCCCATCCCCGCCGCCCACCTGTGATGTTTGGGCATGGTGGGAACGAGAGAAAAAAGAGAGAGAGAACGATGGAGTTTGGGCATGGATAAGATCGGTGAGTTCAGAGAGGAAAGAAATAAAGAATGGCACTGTGATGTTTTTTCTTTGCGAGTACTGTTTACTTCTCGGCAGATCCGTCGGCGTTGGATCCCTCGGCAGCAGGGGATTCGGCAACTCCTTGCCGGCGGTGCAACGAACGTGCCCTCGTCATCTCGCCAGAGAGGGCAGGCAGCTTGGCGGCGGCGTGAAACAGGAAGGATGATTGCGGTGTTTTTAGGAAGTCGCATCGCGTTTTACGGGATAGATTCGTGGAGTCGATTCACGCCAAGCTCTGTGACATGTGGAATTCAAATTTCAAACTCCAAATCTGCCGCTGCGTACCAGCCGCCGCATTGCAAGTCCTCCTGAACCCTGGGCTGTCGCGGCCGTCTGCAGTGTGCCTCCACCACACGGCACAGAGCTTCGACACACGGTCAGCGTCTCCATCGTTCGCGACGGCGTTGAATTTGAAATCGTGGGGATTGTGCGTTCTGGCGAACGCGCCATCATCGAGGAGCTGTCTCCGTCGAGCTCCATTGCCAAGCCGCCGTGGTCGCACTCCGTCGTCGCTCGGCCCCGCTCGTCCGGGTTGAAGACAGGATGCGACCGAGTCAAAGCGGTATCCTACTGAATCCGCGCCGCTGGTATCAGATCCAACGTCAATAAGAGACCCAGGGGTGGTCGCTACTTGTAACAGCGATCGCCCCCAATATGGGCAGGCGCCGCGAGATTTGCCGTCGCGGAGTTCCCGCTGCCGCACCGCCGCACTCCACGACGTAAACAGAGATGTTTCACGATGCGGAGCCCCCAGACCATGTGCTCTGACGGCTTCGTCACCGTTCGAAGCTTCCTATTGCGTGAACATGCAGGCATATGCACGGCGCGCTAGCCATGGTGGCCCTGGTCCCTGGATTTATACGAGCATCGCTGTGGCGTCTCGATCGGGTGCGCAACGACCTCCCGTGGTCGTCGAAGCGGAGCTTGTCGGACGATGGATGTGACTTATTTTTCTTGCGATACAAGCGGCTGGGCCAGTGCACTACCGGTTACGTACTACCGGCGAGGAGATTGCCGGTGTCGATCCGGCGCTGCCGCCGGGTTTGGTTTACTCGAGCCTCGATCTTGGATTGTCAACCGATTAGTGTCGTTGCATTGCAGTAACGGTTTGGGTAGACTTGGGAGCGCTATCATCAGATTACAGAGGGAGATCTGGAGACTGGAGAGGATAATGACGAGGCAGGCCTTCACACATCAGGTCGCCAAAAAAAAAAAAAAAAGGCCTTCACACATCACGACGTGGTGGAGGACTTCCAACAAGCATGCAAATGAAGAATATCTTTCCGTGTCAAGGAAAAATAAAATCTTGTCACTCTGAAGATTGTATGGCATAATACTCCTCAAACACAATTTGTTTAAATCGCATGCTTTAGCACACAAGTACTATTAGGGAGGAAAACAGAGCATTTGCACATATACTGGAGATGCGATGAGCTGGAACCTAGTCATCTCTGATAAATGATAACTAGACATTTGATCTACGTATTATTGACGGTAGAGAGGCAATGGACATGACAAAATACTGATCAATTGGTGGAATTGAAGAGATCAAATCCATCAGGAGAAAAGATACAAGTTGAGAGAACAGCGCTGCGGTGGGGCAGCCTGTCAATGTGGTAACCGGCTTCATACTCCACAACATTTTGTCATGAAAAAGGGAAAAAGCAGAGACGCATAATGTAGATTCTATATAACCAGCACAAACAATAACAGAGTCATTCTCGATTGATCAATGGATAGAGTCGTAGAAGTGCGATTAAACAACATAGCAGTGGCGACAGGATTAGCTACCAGGTAACGACATTGATCAGCCTAGAAACCACACTATGCAGGAAGCCAGGAACCACCAATGTTACTTATTGCTAATTAAGACAGCGATAAGTGCACGAACTATAAGCTGCTAGAATACTGCTTACTGCATCGCTCTTCTACGATGCCAGCATGTCTTTGGTGTTCGTAACCGAGCTCGATCAAGCTTATTAGTTAGTTGCTCTGTGGCCGTCAGTGGGCACGAATGCCCATGATGAGAGCGCCCTCTGTTTTGCAGGAGCATTGTTGAGAACATCCTTGCACGCCTTCTTGAGCCTGTCACAGTGGTGCTGCTCAGCCAGCACAAGCATGGCCGCCGCCGCGCCAGCATCAACGACGCGCGTGCACAGCTGGGCCTCGCAGATGAGCTTGAGCCTGACCAGGTGATACCTGTCCGCCGCGACGAGCAGGCCCCGGTACATGTCGCCTTCCTGTTCCTGGTCTTTGACGTCCACCGCCGGCAGCGAGTCGGTGTAGGCGTAGTGGAGCAGGGCGCGGAACACGCGCGGTTCCACGCCGTCGATGCGCACCACGCCGGCGGTGTCGCTCTGATCCATGGCGGCGCCGGCCAGGAGCTCCCTGCACATGACCGGGGACCGGGCGGCCAGGACGCAGCGGTGCGCGGTGAACGTCTCGTCCCCGACCTGGAGCACGAGGTCGGCGTCCGCCCCGCTGAGGAGAAGGGCGCTGAGGTGCTCGTGCAGGTCGGACGGGGGGATGGATACCGACGGCGGCAGCGGCGACGCCTCCTCCGTGCGGAAGCCGTTGATGAGGACGACCTCGCACCGGATCGTGAAACGATCCGCCCCGTGATGACGCAGCAGCCTTCCCAGGGAGCTCCTGCGGAAATTCCAACCCCCGGAGTCGTCCTTCCAGACGAAGCTTTCAACACCTTCCGATTTGAACAGCACCTTGGCCTTGGGCTTGGAATTGAGGAAGAAGAAGAGGCTGCGCTTGCGCTGCTGCTGCTGCTCCACCTCGACACTGAACTTGAAACGCGCCATCACCGGCTTAGCGACGTCCTCGTCGAGGACGAGGCGGTAGAAGAAGGGCGCTTCAGTTTGTCAGAAGCAGAGGGTGTCGGTTGGGGTAGCACACGACGCGCCAGCGGATTCCGCCCACGGTGAAAGGGGCGGAAGAGAGAGCCTCCCCGGCGGGAACATCACCGTCAAGCACGCGGGCGTAGATCACAAGCTCGTGGTACCCGCGCGGCCGCTTGCCGCGGGCGAGGGCGGAGCACAAGGGGAACATTCTCCCTCTCACGCGCACACTCCCTGTCGGTGGCGAGGGTTTTGCTGGCGAAGCTGGGGGGATCGGGGAGATTGGGAGCGAGGAGGAAGGGGAAACCGGGAAAGTGCGATCGATCCGTGGCTCTCAGTCTCTCAGTGGCTGGCTTTCAGTTTCCATTTTCGGCAAGGTTCTTATATGGGCCTTGCTAGATATAGTGGACCTCAACGACATTGCCTGTTGTCGAAGGAAGCTTTTGCGGATTCCCTATAATTAGCGCGCGCTACCCGGAGTCACCGGGTAGCGCGCTTTGAGATTCGTGCCAGAAAAGAAACGAACGGACGCGCGCAGCCCAGCAAAGAGAAACCAGCGGACGGGCGGTCGCCGTCGCTCCCGCGGCGGCGAGCGAGGCTAATCCATTGTTCCGGGCGTCAAATCCGTTGTTCCGGCAGTCAAATCCGTTGTTCCGGCCGTCGAATCCGTTGTTCCGGCCATCAAACCCCTTGTTCCGGCCATCGAATCCATTTGTTCCGGGCGTCAAATCCGTTGTTCCGGGCGTCGAATCCGTTGTTCCGGTCGTCGAGATCAGGGGCGTGCGAGGGAAGACAGCTTTTGCGGCGATGGCTGGGCGTGAAGGAGAAGCAGAGGAGGGGCGCGTGGCGGCGGCGACCCAAGGAAGAAGAAAACGGCTCC
Organism: Eragrostis curvula; assembly: GCA_007726485.1. Classification (NCBI taxonomy): domain Eukaryota; kingdom Viridiplantae; phylum Streptophyta; class Magnoliopsida; order Poales; family Poaceae; genus Eragrostis; species Eragrostis curvula. The sequence continues at coordinate 48,843 of RWGY01000143.1, forward strand.
GTAGCAATGGGCCTTGCGGGCCGCGCTACTCGAGGTCTAAAGGTAGGGCGCGGTGAGGATAGGGGCCCCCAAGCTTTTGGGCCACGGAAGTGTCCGGAGGCGCGGGTGGCAGGCGGGGGCGCCGCGTCCCGACGATTTAGCGGCTGCGGCGGCGGCGGTGGGTGCGGGCGGCGCCGCCGGCCGCCGGGGGTGGAGGTGGGCGGGGGAAGGGTTCATGCGGCTAGGGGTGCGGTGCGTCCAGGTGGGGGTGGTGGTCGGAGACGAGGACGATGGCCGTCTGTAGCCGCTCCCTTCTTTATAGGATTCTTACTTCTCTTCTGATCCCATACTCTGGGGATCGATCGAATTCACAGGTGCTTACGGCCCTTTCTGCTTCATTCCTTCCTTCTCAAATGAACACATACAAGGTTCCAATAGTGAAAGAGCCTTGTGTTTTGGCCGAAAGTGAATGCAGTAATGCACATGACAGCTGCAGAATGCGCGATAGCATCAAATTAATCATACCAGAGCCAACAATTCCGCCAGAACAGATGTTAAAATCATTCCAGAAGTTAAAGCAATAACAAACTTCATCCAGTGATCCAGACAGAAAGATACTAGGTAACATAACATTGCGCCATCAAAATGCCACCGTAAATTGGAGTAACAAGGTTCGGTTTCGTGCATAATCCGCATCAGTTAAAACCTTGGCAGAAGCTACATTAACGACTGGGAGTATTCTTTTTAAACTACTCTTTCCATGGTGACCTCGGACAGTGACTTGTCAGACATGAATGGTTTGCTCACTTCTTTTGTTTGCCCATCGCGCTCAGCTGCTGGAGTCCCAGCAAAAGGTCACTGGAATCAAGGTACACCTTGTTGTTTGAGACAGCCATGGTGTGAGCGATCTCCCTGGCAGCTTCAATCTGTCTGAGGGCGAGGAAAGCGGGGTTGTTCGCGATGGCTTGACCTATAAGCTCTGCACTCTTGGCCTCACCCTGTTCAAAAGAAGGCCACAAGCAGACGGTATTCAGATTTGAGCTCAACTCGATAAACACAATAGCATGAATGTACAGATGCATGTTCGAGAAAAAAGAATGAATATACAGATGCATTAAAACAAGCTTCTAGTTACAAACTAAAACTAGACATTTGGATCACAAAGGAAGCAGGTGAATGATATTCTTTACTTAGTTATGCCTTTTTATTCGCACAATATGAATAACACAGCACCCATGTTATATAAGAAGAAAGGGTAGCTAACCTGTGCCCTGATAACTGCGCTTCGCTTGTCTTGCTCAGCCTTCTCGACAATGAACTTGGCACGCTCAGCTTCTTGTGCAGCAACCTGTTTGGCTTCAATGGCATGAGTAAACTCTTTTCCAAAGCTGAGGCTTGTGATGGACACATCATCCAGAGCAATGTTGAAGTTGTTGGCCCTCTCAGTCAGAATCTTCCGAATCTCCCTGCTTACAGCCTGCATTGGATCCATGAATTGTTATCATACCCTAACATCACGCAATCCTAACAAGATCAGCTATTATATAGAAACCATTTGTGTTTAACATGAAGTGGTACCTCTCTCTGTGTGATGAGCTGACTGGCATTGTATTGGGCAACCACAGCTTTGAGTGTTTCATGAATGATTGACGGCAAAACTCTTTCATTGAAGTTCTCCCCCAGGCTCCTGTAGATAGTAGGTAGTTGATCTGGCATGGGTCGTGTAAGAACACGAAGTCCAATCCTCACCTGCCCAAGTTATCAGCTGGAATTAGAATCAAATATACATATGAACTGCAGTGTAAAAGCTTTTCAGTATAGTGCACACAAGAAATTTGCAAGAACATACACATGACCTCAATTTACTCACATGGTCAGTTAGGAATTAAATTGCTAAAACAAATTAAATATGAGCAAACCTTCTTAATTGGGTGATAGCAATTGATTGTGATGAACAAAGATTCGATTCAATGAGTATCTACTAAGAGTTATAACAGATAATGGGCTTTGAAAGCTAAAAGTGCAAACTCACGGGAAACTATCATGTACTTTTTGAGTGACCAAGTAGAAGCTGACATACTCCTTACATTACACCATTTAAAATGATCATTCAAGAACTTATCATGGATGTACTACAATGATAAACACTGGAACAGATTAAGGAACAACGCTACACAAACTGAAATGATCATTCTAGTGAAACTCCCAACGTATTTTGATGAAAATAACTGCTCAGGAGGTGTGCTTAAGCTGAGATGTAAATTAAGAAAAAAGTTTGAGCTCCTTCCATAGAGCTAGAGGTGCAGCTGTAAGGTGGAACAGTCATAATTTGGAACTCCAAATTGTTGTTTCAATCCACACATTAAAAAATGCTAGAGGTGCTGCTGTAAGTGTGAGACATCCAAATTGTCGATTCAAACCACATCCATTCAAAAATGCTGGTCAATTCAGAACTAGCAAATCTTTGTACAAGCTACAGTGAGTCAATGACATAATCTCAACTACATGCCACCCTCTAACAGGGCAAGATCCCTTGGTCCAACTGTGATTAGGCATACACATTTAGCAATAATTCACCAAAGAGCGTAACATGGTGAGCAAATAGAGATGAAATCCCCACATTCGTACTCAAATCAGTAACTACAAATTTCCAGGCACAGGGATCGAAGAAACAGCATATTACCATCTGGAGATCACGGCTTCCAGAGGTGCTCTCGACGAGGTTGGGTCGGGCGCGGACGTCGTAGATGATCGGCCTCTCGAACCACGGGATGATGAAGTGAGTTCCCTCGGGGTACACCTGCACGGAGCCGCATCCAAACCCAGTCAAAATCACATTCACGGTTCACCGCTACGCGGCTGCGAAACGCGTCGAGGCGGCTCACCTTGTCCTTGATCCCCTCGAGACGGTTGAAGACGATGGCGCGGTGGCCTCCCTCGACGTTGTAGAAGCTGTTAAACGCGGCGTACACCGCCGCGCCGCCCAGCACCGCCACCTTCGCCAGCTTGCCCCCGGCGCCGGGAACGTTCGGCATCTTGGGTCCCGTGGAGCCCATCTCGCCAGAGGAGGTCGCCGGAGCACGCTCGGGCGGCGGAGGCCGGGGTTTAGCTAGGGTTTTGAGTGGTTGCGGGGAGGAACGGAGGAGGCCGGGAGGAGATGAAAGGGGGAGGACGAACAGGACGGAGAAGGGCGGAGACGGGTTAAGTGGGACGGTCAGGGAGATCACAGCCGTTGGATTGTCGATCGGACGGGGGAAACGGAGCCTGGTGGTCGAGCTCTTTCCTCCGCTGCAAGAAAGGACGCGGCATGTGTTGTCTTGCTGTACAAGATGATTAGTACTCCTGGTTGAATGGCGGCTATTATCCTGCTTTCTTGCCTATAAAGTTGATCATTTTCTTTTTCAAAAAAACATCTGACCTTTTTTTGGCCATAAAATAATGCTTAGAACTTTCACAGAGCGTGAGAAATTGATCTGATTATTCGTGTTTTGCCCACTCCCAGATCTCAATCCATTGACATAAAAAATTGTATAACAAAAACTGGGATCATTTTCAGCTGCACCCATATGCCCGTAAATAAATTTAGTTAAGTAGATAAGAGGCTCAATCATGAGTGGTTGCATCATCTAATCACTCTTATTGACCAGTGTCTCTTTCATGATCCACACAACGCAGAGCGGAATCCTGAAGCCAATTCACAGGCCTCCCACAACACTGAAACCAAGATTTCCAACCTCAAACCAACTGCACACCACACACAAGCCTCTTCAACCACACATTCTAGTCTCTGTCAAGGATCTCATCCACACAAAGCTCTGAAGAAAGAAACGGGAAGCAGGGGAGGACGAAGAGGAGAAGCTACAGCTTTACAAGCTTCCCCCAGGGGACAAACAGTTGGGAAAAAAAGGGCTAAAAGACCAGCGAAAAAATTAGGTCCGCAGCGCCATGAACAAACTCTGTCTCCTCGCATGCTCTGGGACAAGGCGTTCAACGACTTCTGGAGGAACGCCTTTCAGCTCTGTCAAGATTGGAAACAGTTGATAAGTTTGGCTGAGGATAAATTTTGAAGCAGCAGAGTTAACTGCTGAAGTAGGTTCATACGAAGGGAATAGAAGATTAGCCACTGATGGATGGATAAATCAAGTAACCAACACTCTTATTTCAGAAAAAAACTATGCTACCTTGAGATCTGAAGTTGAAAAGAGGAGGCAGAGGCCGTCCATTAGGTAGACGAGTATTTGGGTCTCTCAGCTCATCAAAGAAAGGGTGCATACAGGCTTCCAGCTGAAGAATTAATCCTCGGTTAAAAGAATGAAAACTCACAAGTATCATGTCAAGTAGTTAGTGACAAACATAAAAGTTCATGGGCCTTACAGCAGTGCACCGTAGATTTGGTGAGTACTGTAGAAACCGGCTTACAAGGTCCACTGCTTCATGTGGAAGCCTTTTTTGAAAAACCTGGATAGAAGAGACATTTGAGGTAACATAAAAATCATGAGAGAAATATGCTCATTAAAATTTTCCCCCAGCATATATACATGATGCGGATATTGCTGCATGTGTGACATCAATACTAATGGTAAGCGACAATAAACCAACTGAATCCTAAACATAACTCTTTTCCATTAGGCGTATTTCACAGTTTATAATTGCAGCAGTCTTAATGTCACATATGTAACATCTCCATATTCCAGAGGTATGTACCAAGCCGTATATCATTTGTGCATTTTGTACTGACTACTTTTGTAGGAAAGTTAGTTCCGACTGCACATCTTTGTTACTGTATTCAGCTAAATATTATTTGGGTGCAGAACTGCCGACTACCTTGTGCCATGGATGAGCCTTAATTTGTGGGAACTTGAACTCCGTGTAGTTTGGGTTCATGCACTTGATCTCTTCCCTTGTTGGAGTACCCAACACCTGCAAATTGCCATGCCTCAATGTGTCATGGTCCAGAAATAGGTAGCAGATTGATACAGTTACAGATGCCATGCCAACAAAAAGAAAACCCACACCTTGATGATCTCAACCAGCTGGTCGACTCCACTTTCACCAGGAAACAGAGGCTGCATGGATGAATGTCATCAGAAGAAGTAAAAGGGCAAGAAACAGAGACAGACAATACATGCACAAGAGTAAAAACCTGTCCTAGAAGCAGCTCTGCCATGACACAGCCAGTTGACCACAAATCAATAGCAGTAGTATATTCTGTTGCACCAAAGATGAGCTCCGGTGCCCGGTAATACCTTGAGCATATGTAGGAGATGTTTGGCTCTCCTTTGACCTACATAATTGCAAAAACATGACTTCATGGTGATTTTTTTTCCATAAAAGGTAAAGCTGCATTTATCGAGGAATTCTGAATTTGTTTGTTCAGTGTGTGCGTGCATACGTTACATTTTTGTGTGTTTTAGACTGTTGCCAAATTTAGGTAATATTGTAGCTTACCAGACTTTCGCACTTCCAAAATCACAAATTTTGAGCTGATGCGTATGTGGGTTAACCTGTAGCAGAAAGATTAATATGTATTAATGAAAATCAGAAAATTATTATTTGTGAGGCACAAAAAGTTCAGCTACCAAAACAATAGTCGCGTCAACATTTGGAGGAAAACCAATTAAAGCTCTTTATGTATTATAAACGAATGGCATTATAGTAACCTCATTTTATGTATTCCCCATGGTAGCCAATGTCTAATAAGTGTCAGTGCCAGTCATTTTTTCTGCTTCCTCAAGTAATCTCTAATATATGTTGTCATAAAGTCATGATTTAATGAGCTAGCTAACTGCAGTGACCTTTCATGCTATCCATTCTGAGGCTCATAATCTGCTCAGATATACTTCAAATTGTTTTACCATTGAGGTAATCGTGGCATGGACTGATTCTGTGGAACTGGGAGTATGGGCATTGTTTGGTCTATCAATACAAAGAATAAAGATGAATAAATAGTTATAAAAAAACCGTCATATAAAGTAGTATAGTATATGTTATCCTGCAGCCTAGGCATCAACAATGCACATGGGCTAGCTCATTAATAGGAAACTAAATAATGCACATGTGGATTGATCTTTTTAATTTCAAACTGCTGGGGCCATAGATGTGGGGTGGAACTAATCAATAATTATAGCATCAGCTAAATATAACCACAAACTCAGCCCACTTGTCCAAAACAAATGGTTTTTATGGTGCAATGGTGTTGCCATACCATACCAATAACAAATTGTCCCACAAATGTGGAGGATTTTTGCAACGCAACATATTTATCATAAAATAAAAGAGAGGCTGAAATCTCACAAGACTTCTGTGGCTTGATAATCACGGTGGCAGATACCATGCAGTTATGTATGTAAGCAAGTGCTCGGCATATCTGAAAAGTGTAGTGATCAAGGAACAAATATTAGATATATACTGCGCAGCAGAAATCTGCCTAGGATTGCTGAATCAAAAACAATAATGAAGCTGTAAACTATTATGTTTGCGCTGGCATTTTTTATACAGCAATGGCCCAATGTTTACTCCAGAATGGATTCAAGCCTCTCTCAGCCAACTAAAACTTCAGGCCTAAATCTCCTGTGGGCATGCAGTGCACACACTGTATACCACAGTGCTCAAGGCCTAAATCATTTGAGGTGTACCCCTAAACATATAGAAAACAAGTTGTCGAACATAAATCCAAAGACAGGGTAATTGACAGGCCGGCTCCATTGGTCTTTAAATGTCTCCATTTTTGTTTTAGATTCTTAACACAAACAGTCAATGTGAATCAGCTATTTAGAGAGGTTCCAGACTTCCACTACAGTACTCAACTGTTGAAGATAGACTGATAGACTCAAAGCAGACGTGAGGCAAAACATATGACTGCCAAGAAGACGAGAAACTCATTCCACTTTAAAATTCTACAAGACAACACATAGATAGAAGTGTAAGGAATTTATTTTTGAGAACAAACATGCTTCCAGAGTCTTGATTAATGATTATTGACCCTTGAATAATTATTTATAATAAGGCTGTTCAAGCTTGTGTTCTGTTTCCTCTTTCTTCTGAAGTTACTTTCAGATAGATGGGTACGACAAATCAATGCCTTACAGAATAAAATTCACATCATTAATACAAAAGGTTGAATGTGGAACATGTGGCATTCATGCCTTAGATCACTAGACAACACTACTGAAACAAAGTACCCCCATTACCCACAGTTTATCCCTTTGTCTCCAAAATCAGCGAAACAATAATTAAATATGAAATGGACACCC